>JH719953.1:377900-725827 GCA_000231845.2 Tetrahymena malaccensis 436
ATGTAAAGTTATTCTATTTAAGTGTTTTGCTCAAGAAAGATTTAAAAATTTGAGAGAAAATCATCTTTAAGTTCTGTTTTATCTAACTATAATATAAGCTCTTTTACATTAGGAAATGCAGTATGCAGTAAATTGAATAAATCAGCACATTTAATTTTCTCATTTTTTATTTCTATTTTTAAATTGCTAATATTCAACAACTATGCTTGACTACCTTAATTTGAAAGTAGAGTTTAAATTTATTTTAAAGAATCAATGTGTTTCATTTGCTTCTTTTCAATAAATAATCTTTGAGTTATTATTAATTTTTATAATAATAAAGATAATAATTTCAAACAAAGTAATATTTGAAACAAAAAAGTTTAGTTATATCATCTAGCAAGCAAAAAGACGCTTTTGAATATTTTATAAAACTTAAATTAAAATTTAAAGAAGGAGTATAATGCTAAATTCAAAAAACTTCTTATGCTTTAGAATAATAGTTTATTTTTATTTTTTATAAAATAAATTTTATTTTGGTTAAAAAGAATAAAGCATCGTGATTTGTTTATTTAAATAAAAAAAATTCATACAACAAGCAGCAATAAAAGTTTCATACTTTCAAATTTATTATGAAAAAAAAATGTTTGTTTTAATATTTAGCTTATTTTTTAATAAATACTGTTAATGTTAATAATAAATATTCAAATTTATTATTTATATTAAATTTCTACTATAAATATTATTTTCAATCATATTGCCAAAATTAATAATTTTCATTGTAAACAATTTTTTTTGCAAAATACTATGGAGGCTATTTTAAAAGTTTTGACATTTTATTATTTAAACAAGTACATTATTCTCTACGATTATAGCTACATAGATTGTTATCGTGGTTTTCAATAAGCAAATAAGCAAAATGAGCCTTCCCTTTTTATTCTAAATCTTTCTCAAAATGCCAAATACTTTATTAGTAAACAGAATAATCATAATAATAATAGTAATTATCTTCCTTATAACTCTTCTTATACTAAAAACACTAAATGTTTGATAATCTTTTACATTTTAAAAAAATTTTAGTGATTTCACTTAATTAAGGCTCTATATTATAGATATTTAAATTCACTATTCTATCATAATCTTTATAAAGTGTATCTAAATTAGCATTTTTTAAAAAAAGTAAATAATAATCACTCAACTTATAGTTATATGTGCTAATCTAGAATTATACATCCAAGTTTATTAGATTATTTAATTTCTTGAAATATATTCTATTCTTATCTAAGAAATCAAATAAAGCATAAAGATCATTTATTTTTAGAGATAGATTTTAAAGAGAATATATTTAAGAAATAAATGGGTATTCTTTAATTACATTCAACTTACTTAAATCTAATGATAATTTTTATACTTTTGTTTTCATAAAATTAATTGTAGCAACCTCATCGAAATAATAATTTTTAACTATATCATATGTAGAATAGAAATTTAATAATTTAAGTTTTATATTTTGACACTGCTCAATTTTTTAAAGCACATAAACGTAAAATTAAATAATCTCAATAACATCTGAAACACTTTCTATATCAATTTCGAATCTTTTTCTCACTTTTTTTTAAGATAATTTATACTAAATTTTAGTTATCAATTCTCTTCGGTTGTCCTAAACCAAATATAAATTAATATCATATCCATTTAAGCTATTACTTTCTGCTTGATTTCCTAATATAAAGTCTTTGTAAAATTAAATTTTAAATTTAGTATTTAAATTCATTTTATTAGAATTGCTTAAGCCATACTTTTTAAGGCATTCCTAAATGTATTCTCTATTAGATATTGGAATATTCTCTTCTTTAAAACTTAATATTGTCACAATTTCTTAAATTATAAAACTAAAATTGTGTCTTTTTTTAATTTATTACAATAAAAAGCATTTATTAAAACCTAAGATCTATAAATCTTTAATAGGTATGTTTATTTCTGCCATTTAATGCTCATGAATTTTAAATTATTATAAATCATTTATTTCATCAAAATCTAGCTTTAATATAATGTTTTATTAGTTGCCATTCGAAAGTGAAGCATAAAGTTTATTTTGATGAAATAGTTCTACTTTTATATCAGAAATGTCAATTTTTATATATTTATATAAAAGTTCAGTGAAATGCTGTTCATTTTATTTAATTTTGATAGAATAAGTATTTTACTTGAGAGGGTTTAGCCATATTGAAGATTTAATATCATTTTCAAAACTGATTTGACAAAATCCACAAGATATAGCTAAATTATTATACTTATATATATAATCAATAGATTAATTATTATAGAATTTATCTCTGAGAAACAGTATAAATGCCGATGCCTATTTAATTTAAATTTTATTTCTGTATAGTTAAATGTAAAGTTATTCTATTTAAGTGTTTTGCTCAAGAAAGATTTAAAAATTTGAGAGAAAATCATCTTTAAGTTCTGTTTTATCTAACTATAATATAAGCTCTTTTACATTAGGAAATACTGTATGCAGTAAATTGAATAAATCAGCACATTTAATTTTTTCATTTTTTATTTCTATTTTTAAACTGTTAACATTCAACAGCTAGGTTTGACTATCTTAATTTGAATTTAGAATTTAAATTTATTTTATAGAATCAATGTGTTTCATTTGCTTCTTTCAATAAATTATGTTTGAGTTTTAATTAATTTTTAGAATAATGAGATTAATAACGTAATGGAGGATTAAATTTAAAACAATAAAATTTAGTTATATAGTCTAGCTAACAAAAAGATGCTTTTGTATATTTAATAATGCTTAAATTAATTTTAAAAGAAGTGAATTAATGCTAAATTAAAAAAACAAATTTCTAATGTTGTAAAATAAATAATTATTTTATTTTTTAAACAAAATAAAATTAATTTTGTTAAAAGTAACTATAAACCTATTTACTTGCTAACTCATAAAAATAAAAGTAGAAATATCAACTTTAAAGTTACTCTATTTGATTATTAAGCTAAATAAGACTTTATTTCAATATAAACTATTTAAATTAGTTAAGGGTTTTAAAAAATCAATAATATTGTTCAATTTTATCAAGAGAGAAAATAAATAAAATTTTTAAAATGTTATTTTCTATTTTTTACAAAATTAAATATTAAATTATCAAAATTTCATTTTAAAATAATAATTTAAATCAAATTTTTAAATACATATTTATTTAATATTTAGTTAAAAATAACAATTAAAATAGTGAATTATTAATTGATTTTAAAAATATAAATTTGAGAAATTTATAAAATATTAATTATTAATTTAGTTTGATACCTCTTTTTTATTTGTATCAGTTTTCAAGGATAAAACAAGTTAACTATTTAATTGTTATGCTAAATCAGATTTTAAATTAACCTTTGTTTATGGTATTCTCGATATAAGCAAAAAAATATTAAAAAGCAATAAAAATATGGAAGGATTATTAAAAGAAAAATTATTTTCTTAATTCATTAAATAATTAAATAGAATAATTAACTAAAAAATGACAAATTCTTTTTTTAATTCTTTCATAAATTAATATTTAATATCTTTTAAAAAAATATTTTTATATATAGATTTCTATCCAAAAATTAAAATAGATAATTTAATTTTTAAAAATAAGATTAATTTAATATTTTAAATAGTTAATTGAAATATATTCAAATTAGTTCAATTAATTAATTAAAATTAGAACTTTCCTCAATCTATATTATTTATTTTAGATATGTATGGATTTAATCAGAATTTTGAGTTACAATCAAATAATTTATTTACATAACTTTATTACAAAATTTGTCTGTAATCTCATAGTTTTTTTTGCGAGGTTGTTTCTAAAGATAAATTAAATCTAAATAGTAAAATATTTTATTGGGTTGCTTATCTAATAAGCTTAGAGTAAAGTAATAATGCTTGATAAAGTAAAGGACGCGTTTACGTTAGTGTATTTATAATATTACATTTTATTTTACTTTCTATCAAAATATGAAGCCCCGTGCTGATAAATTCTATTTAATATTTTGAATTCCTTTACAATTTGATTTGATTAGTTAAGAAAATTAAATAAATTATTTTTTACTTAATTTTATAAATAAAACTTTTGATTGAATATGATTTAAATATTTTTGAGGTTTTCATCTTATAATTCATTTTAATTATTTTATATTTATTTTATGTTTAAAATATGTAGATTTATACTAAAATTTATTTTTGATAATGTTTTATTTAATAGTAATGGTTTTTTTCATATTTTTAGGTTTTTATTTAAAATTAAGATATTTTTATTTTCAGCTTATAAAATAGTGTTGATTTTATTAGAAATTAATCTCCTTTCTTAAAAATTAATTTAAATTGTCTTTTCAAATTTTTACTTTCAGAGTTTACAAAATTTCTAAGTAACAATTAAAGCTTTCTAATTTCCTTCTAGAAACATTAGATTTATCTTTATAGGGTTAAAAATTAAAAATAAATGAAAATAGCATATAGAGCTGTTGCGATAAAGTAATAAAAAACTAATAATAGTATTATTGAGGGTTAAATATATTTAAAAAATATATTTTATTTAAAATATTGTTTTGAGTTAAAAATGTAATAGATAAAATTTGTGATATTGTAATTTACCAGTATTAAAAAAATTAATTAGTTCTAGTCAATTTCAATTAAATTTTGCAAGTGAGTGCACATTTTATTTAATTTAAATATGTAATTTAGAATTTCAATATAAACAATAAATAAATATTATAAAAAAAAATAATAATAAATACACCATTATTGAAAAAAAAAAATAATTATCATCTTCTAATATTTAAAAGATTATAAGAGTTGTGCACATAGTAAGCAAAGTAATAAATAAATCAAACATAACAATAATCATAAAGTATGGCTTAAGAGTTTCTATCTTAAAATAAACAAGATAACATTTAAACTTTTATAAATAATAACTAAACTCAAATTCTTCCTGCTTAAGCTAATATTTAGAAAAAGGAGGCATATCCTAATTTCCAAGAATAAAAAGTTAGCAATCAAGATATTCCAGAAGTAAAAAGCAACCAAAAAACTAAAGAAAAATTAGAAGCTGATGATGAAGAAGAGACTATCAACTTTTTTTCTATTGATTACGAGGAATAGCAAAAGAAAAACTAAGAAAGCACTAGATGGAAACACTTCAACTTTTCTTTCAACCTAAGCTGTGTTTTTAAGGTATTCTTTATAGATTATTTGAAACTCCTGATAAATTGCTCCAGACATATTAAAGAAAGTGGTTCACTTAAGCTTAAAAACATTCCTCTTCTAATGCCTTCATAGAGAGTAGAAAATAATAGCAAAGACTTCGAAGAAAACATATACAAAACAGTTTAAAGCAAGGAAAAGGAAGGTAAAAAACTTTCTACATCAGATATGCTAAAAATATTATTGCGCACTTTTTATATCCCAATAATATAAACCATTCTTTCAGTTCTCTTCTTCTATGGCTTGAAAATTTTTTTCTCAAACTGCATCAATTTTTTAATTGCAGCTGTTATTGAAAAATAAAGCTAAAATATGATTTATGGATGGGCTATTGTTATGGCTATTACTTAGTACTTGTATATTTCTTTTGCTCACCATTCAGTTCGTTTCTATACTGTTTTTTTCACATAATTCAGGGCAATTTTCAATAGAGTACTTTTCTAAAAAATATCCTCACTCTCTGCATTCTAGATTAAAGAAGCTAATGTAGGAAAATTAGTGAACTTAGTTTCTAATGACCTTAATCTATTAGAAACGAAAAGCTATTAGATCATTTGTTTACTTTCTCTTCCTTTTCCCATTATTGCTGTTGGCCTAATTCTTTATTACAGGTATTATTTTAATACAATATTATACAATTAGTTGATTCAATTTATTTAGTAAATTTAATAAATTTACTTAGAATATTATATTTTAAGGGTTTTTAAAAATAAATTATAAAAGTTCTTCAAAAAATGAAAAGATTTTTTATCAAAAATCAAATAAAAGGTTTTAAATTTAATTAAATTCAATTTCTTCTAAAATAAAAGATTTAATGAATATGCAGTTGTAGGTTTGGCTGTAATGATTGGTTACATACCATTTTAAATTCTTTTTGCTAAAATCAGCTCTAAATACTTTAAAGCTAAGGCTTCATTAGTTGATTAGCGTGTAAAATTTACTAATGAAATCATTGAAGGGATTCGCTTAATAAAAATGTATGCATGGGAAGATGCGTTTGTCCATTTGGTTTAAACACTAAGAAAAACAGAATTAACAAAGATATTTTGCATTCAACTTATTTACTTGGTTGAACACTCTTTTAGTTACGTTTCAGGATTATTTTCAACTTTCATCGTATTCTTTATTATGTATAAATATGGTGAACCAAGCGCTTTAAATGTTGCTAATATGTATTCTACTTTAGACTTACTCTCCTACATTAAGCAGCAAGTAGTCTCATCTGCAGGATTTGGTATTGTTGGTTTGTTGGAATTAAAAGTTGTTTTAGAGAGAATGATTACTGTCATTGCAATGAAATCTACTGATATGACTTGCATTGAAAGTATTTTTTTAACTTAAATATTTTTATTGATTTCTAAAAATGTTTTAATTTTCATTTAATTTAAATTTTTATTTTTGAAATTTAAAGAAATAGAAAACTTTGAAGGAAAAATTCTTAAACTTGGAGAAATTTAAATGAAAAGTTTTTACGGTTATTGGTAAGAGAAGGAATCTGTTTTAAAGGATATTAATCTACAAATAAAATAAGGAGAATATATAGGAATTGTAGGAAAAGTAGGAAGTGGAAAGTCTTCATTTTTGAGCTGCATCTTATAAGAAGTACCAAAGTACAAAGGATACTTAAACTTCTCAGGAAGGATGGCTTATGTTGAACAAGAGCCATATATTTTCAATAAAACAATAAAAGAAAACATTGTTTTTGGAGCTAAGTATGATGAGGAGTATTATAATAGGGTTGTTTAAGCTTGCTGCCTTGTAGACGATTTTAAATTGTTTGATTATGGAGATTAAACTTAGATTGGAGAAAGAGGTGTCAATATTAGTGGAGGGCAAAAGGCTCGTATTTCATTAGCTAGAGCTGTATATTCTGGAGCAGATATTTATTTATTAGATGATCCTTTATCTGCAGTTGACTCAAAGGTACTGTTAAACATTTTTTAAATTAAAAAATAATTATTTTTATTAACTTCATAAATTTAGGTTGCTAAACTTTTAAATGAAAATGTTATCTAAGGTCTATTAAAAGGAAAAACTATACTCTTGGTCACTCACTAAATTCCTTTTACTAAAAAGGCAGACAGAATTGTTATTCTTGATGAAGGTAGAGTTTAACACATAGGTGCATATAATGAAATAGAAGAATATTTGTCAGGATTGAGTAATTAGATTATCCATGATAATTCTTAGGATAAAATATAATCTGAGGAATAGAAAAATGGCTAAGATTAAAATGATAAATAAAATTAGAACTCAGAGAGCAAAAAGGAAAGTTAAGGCTAAAAAAATAATTAAATGGAGATGAATACACTTTAAACAATATAAAAGCAAGATTAGTAAACATCAACTGCTGCTGAATAAAAAAATTAAAAAAAAGATAACCTTTACACTAGTGAGGAAGAAGAAAAAATTGTTGTTGACTTTAAAACCTATATTAATTACTTAAAATTCTCTAAGCTTTGGTTACTATCTCCTTTTATATTAGCTCTCTTTTTAACTTGTGAAATAGTCTTTATTTTCTACTCTAAAACTATTGGTAAATATGGTGAGTAAGGTTCTGACAAATTTTATTATATCAGCTTTTTAGGATATCTTTCACTCATGTACTTTATCAACTTAATTTTAAAGTATTCCCTATTGACAATATTAGCTAATCGTAGTAGCTTCAATATTCACAATGGTATGATTCAATCTATGGTCAGAGCAACTGTTTTATACTTCGATAGAACTCCTTCAGGAAGAATATTAAATAGGTTCTCATCAGATTTGGGTAAGTTATTGATTTAATCATTCATTATAAAATAACATTAAACTTTTCTGAAAAATTAGGAATTATAGATTAAGACTTAGTAAGGACTGCGATGGACACAATAGAAATAATTTGCAGCTTTTTAGTTTTGATTGGCACAATTATTTCAATTAATCCTTATTTTACTATAATAGCTGTTGTAGAAGTGCTTGTTCTCAGCTTGTTTCTTGGTATTTCTAAAAGAGTGCTTGCTTAATCAAAGCAAATAGACTTAAGATATAGATCACCTGTTTATACTTTCTTCAATTAAACAACTTAGGGAGTTTTACCGATCAAAATCTACTAAAAACAGGAACTTTTTTCAAAAAATTTTGATTAATTATTGAACAATTCTCTTCGTACTTCTTTTACATACTGGAATAACTCAAGAGCTTTTGGATATTATGTTAACTTGGTTACTACGCTGGCATCTATAATTGGTATTTTCATGCTCCTTGCAATTAACCAAGATCCTTCAACACTCGGATAAACTATTATTTATTTTTTGAGTATTAGCGATAACATCTAATGGGGATTAAGGTAATATTAATTTTGATATCAATAAAAATATTTAAAAATTTATTTAATTAAGATAAATGATTCAAACAGATGTGGCAATGTCAAGTGCTCAAAGGGCTATGAATATGACCTCAATAGAATAAGAACCAGCTTTGAAAACTGAATATGACACTAATAAATTAGTTAAAAATTCAAAGAACTATTCATTCCCAGTTAAAGGAGATGTTGAATTTAATAATGTAAAAATGAAGTACAGACAAGACTTAGGATACGTTTTGAATGGTCTTACATTTTAGTTGAACGCTGGTGAAAAGGTTGGTTTTATTGGAAGAACTGGAGCTGGTAAATCCTCAATCATTTAAGCTTTGTTTAGAATGACCGAAATAGAATCAAATATGAAAGTTTAGGATGAAAGAAATGATGATGAGGAAAAATAATTAAATTATAATATGCATATTAAGATAGACGGACATAATATAAAAGATTTGGGACTCCATACTTTGAGAGGAGGAATCAGTATTATTCCATAGGTACCATTTATTTTCTCTGGAACTATTAGGAGAAACTTAGATCCATTAAATTAATACTCAGACGAAAAAATTATAGCCACTTTAGAAGACATTAACTTGAAAGGTATTTATTTATTGATATTTAATAATTTTTATTTTCCGACTACTAATTTTATAAAAAAATTAATAAATATATTTTATTTTTTTTAGTTTTCCCTTTTATAATGTAATTTTTAAAATTTAGAAAAAGTAAGCAGTCTACCAAAGGGTATTAACACTGATATGACCTATTCAGCAGAGATATTTAGTACAGGTTAAAAATAATTAATATGCCTGGGAAGAGCATTATTAAGATAAAGTAAAATCATTGTCCTTGATGAAGCCACTGCTAACTGTGATATGTAAACTGATGAGTTAATACAAAAAAAAATTAGAGAGAAATTCAGTAATTCTACTGTAATAACTGTTGCTCATAGGCTAAACACAATAGCTGATTACGATAGAATTGTAATAATGGATAAAGGTGTGGCTATAGAATCTGGAAAACCCTATGATCTTTTAAATTAAGAAAACAGTGTATTCAAACAAATGGTTAACCATACAGGCCCAGCTAACGCAGAATGTATATATAATATTGCCAAAAATAGCATGAAATTAAAATAGTAAAAAACTAACTTATGACTAATAAAATAAAATTAATCAAACCTATTTAATATATTTTAAAAATTAATCTAATTTAAATATTGTAATTTTTATTTGCATATTATATTTCTAATAGTCTTTGAATTTTGTTGATTTTGCTTGAAATAAGTAAATTTTAATTTAAATAAAAAATGAAAACTTTTCCACAAACTTAAAAATTATTAACTAAAGTTTTTCTAATTCAAAGTGATTAACAAACATATTAAGATTAGATCAGAATATTAAGGGATATAGAGAATCTTAAAATATACTTTAGATGTAAAAAATAAAATTTAGGATAGCACATTCAAAAGCGTTTACATTTTTTATAATGCCTTAATCTTCTTTATTTAAGAAATAACTAAAAGAAATAAATGAATGACTAGTAAAAATTAGATAAAATAATAAATTTAAAATTCTTAATTTTTTTATTATTTTTGTATCAAAAAAAGAAATCCCTTCTCTATTTCTATTTCTATTTTCATTTACATTTATTATATTTTTACTAATATAAAACTGAAAGTGAAAGCCAAAATTATTTAGAATTATAAATTGCGATTGGATTTATTTCATAGTTTCCTAGAGAGATTTTTAGTTTATACATAATTTATTTTTTTAATTTTTTTTGGTAAATATGTTAATATCAATAATTAAAGTTCATTAGATGATCAATTTACATTTTAATACTTGATTATATTTACTTATTAATTTTAGTAAAAGATCTAATCAGGTTAAAATAATAGAATGAATAATAAGTAAGATAATAAAGAAACTAGAAAATTAATTAAATTATGTGATGCATAATTATTTTTAATGATTCATAAGAAAGAACACCACATATTGTTACATTTGTTTTAGATACAATTAAAATTAATATTTTTAATCATTGTTCCTTTTTGGTATTTATTTTAGGTCATAAGAATTCAAACACACATATTATATCTAAGCGCTTCATTTACAAAAATAAAGGTCACAATAAATATGATTCTTACATGAATCTTGAAATGATGTTAAATAATTATTACTTAGGTAATCTAAAATCATTTTATTTATCATTACTTCTGTTAAAATACTGTATTTAATTATTTTTTATTAAAGCATGATAATAATTTATATCTTTCTTTCTATTTATTCAGATAGATTCTTTATTTAAAAAACAAAAAAATTGAATTTTTTCAATAATAAAATAATTAAAAAGACAAATCAAAAATCAGAAAAATAAAAAAATGTATCATAATTTTCCAATCATCATAAATTCAATTTTAATTCTGCATTTTATAACTCAAACATACAGTTCACAAAAATTATTTACAAAGACTCTCGATCTTGCTGATAATAGTCTAGCAATTCAATATGTTGAGTAAACTTGTGACTAAGATATAATTTAATAAATTGAATCCTAAGGAGTAAAATACATATGTGATAAATCTGAAATTTAAATTCAATATCAAGATGAAATAGAATTAGATTTAAAAATAGTAAACAAAACTATTTAATCCTTGCTAGTATTTAAATACATAAAAAGTTTAAAAATTAATTAATTTATATTAGAAAATGTAGAGAGCAACACACTTGGCGGCTTCTAATTTTATTAAATTGAAAAACTTATAATAAATAACATATAAATAAAATCAGTGAGCTTCACTTTTCCTATAATTAACATGGATAGAATTGTTAATTTAAGCATAATTTAGATATCAATTATAGACACTTAAATTTAATAGTAAAAAATAAATTCAGAAATTCTATATTTTCGCATAGTTAGTAAATAACTTTTTATCGATTAATTTTACTTAAACAATAATTAATATATTAATTTCATATTTGAAGGTGAATATAACTTAACTATTAATAGCATTAATATCACTTAAAATTAAATGGAAAGCAACATAAATACTTTATCATGGTAACCAATTTATATCTCATAGAATTTGATGATAAAATTGCTTTAAATAAATTTAAATAATCTAGTAGGTGATGTTATAAAACAAAATTATTTTGCAAAATTCAGTTGTACCTATACTGGATTATGTAAATTTTTTATATAATAAATTGAATTCAATTCATAGGAAAGTAAATTATAATAAATTGGGCTGATATAATTTGTTGAAGGAGATTAAGAGTTTATTTAAATTAACAAAATAATTTATTAGTAAATTAATAGCTTAAACTAGCTTTAATTTTAAATAAACTACACAGATGAAGTTATAATTCAAGAAATTTTTATCTATAATTTTGGTAATCCTTTGCTCTCTCAAGAAAATAATAGTCTTTTTAAATTTAAGGATGTGCAGAGATTCTATAATAACAAATTAGTTATATAAAAAGGCAGTTCAATTTTTGGTCCTATTTTTTATGAAAGCATAAAATATTGTAATATTTAAGAAATTACTTTATATCCTAAAAGTGTCATCTCATAGAGTTTAATTTAACTCCATAGCGCTTAGAATTTACATATATAAGATTTGGCAATTATTGAAGCTGAATTTAATTCATACTTAATAAATCTTAATGATGTAATTTATTTAGGTTTTTATAACATCTAATTAGAATAAGTTAAAATAAACTAAAGCTGTTTATTTTATCTGAAAAATATAAATACATTTTATTTGAATAAATTAAACCTTTTTAAAATATCAACAACTCTAGAGCAAAACTCTATTATCTATCTTGAATAGACAAGTATTTTCCTAAATGAAAGCTTATTTCAGTTATAGAACACTTTAGCAGATTTAACATCAGAAAAAAATTTACAATTTTTAGTTGTAAAAGGATATTTAAATAAATTTTAAATGTATGATTCAATAATACAGAATGGATCTTCGATTGATTTTGGTGGATGCTTGAAGTTTGTAAATAATTTTAATTCATAAATATCTACAAGTTTTGAATTTTACAACTCTACTTTCAGTTAGTGCAGAAGTAAATTATTTGGAGGAGCTATTTCAGGAGGATTTAATAATTTAAAGATTAGTAATTTTAATATTATTAATTGCACTAGCTAAATAGGAGGTGCTATTTATGTGGACTCTTTACAAGAAATAAATTTTAGAGAAATTAATTTTAAAAATAATGAAGGATACCTAGCTGCAAATGACTTTAATTTGAATAGAATAGAGATTAAAATAGATGAAATTTTTGAAGTAAGCAGTCTCAATGATAATGATAAATTGTTGCATGTTGATAAATATTTATATCAGGGCTTACTATATTACATCAAATTATCTATAAGGGTTGATAATATTTGGTAAACTGAGTTTGATCATAAAAATTTCTTTGGGAATGTTCACAAACTATTGATAAATCCTTCAGATAATTTTATTTCTGAAACACCTGCTTTTTTAAGTTAGCTTTCGAACCCTTTCATTTTATGGCAGGGTTAAAGTATTTAATTTAATGGAAAATAAGAAATAGACCTGGAATTACCTAAAATTAACCTGGTTAAACCTTAAATCTTAAGTCTTTCTTCATACAAAATACAAAACGGATGCAGCAAACAAGGCTTGGAAAAAAATTTTTTTAATTTAAAAGATACAAAATAATTTGTCTGTAGATACTGTGGATAAATGAAAGCATCTTATAATAGTGAATAGTGCTTATCTTGTTAATCAGAATACTTTTCAGAGTGTTATGCAAACTATTCTGTATTAAGACCAACATATTGGAGGTCAAATTATACAGTAGATTCTTCAAATATTCAACAGTGTAAAAATAATATCTAAAGTTGTGTAGGAGGTAAATTATTTTCGCTCTTCAAAGAAACAAACAAAAAAATAATTTTTATGATAAAAGTAATTTTAATTAACATAAATAAAAGGAAGTGGGGTTGGAAACGAACTATGTTATGAAGGCCATGTCGGTCAGTAATGTTTAAGTTGTGATATAAATGGAGCATATTGGGGAGAAAGATTTACAAGCGAAGGGTTTTTCCAGTGCACAAAATGTAGCTCAATTAGTTACAACTTTCTTAAGGTTATAGTAATAATATTGTTGCTCATATTTTACATAGCTTTTATACTGTTAACTACTTTCAGAAGACTGTAAAATGAGATATATACTCTTTATTTATCTAAAATGGGTATCTTCTATATTGGCAAGTCACTGTAATAAAGATCAAACAGTTCTACTTATATGAAAATTTTAATGTTTCATTTATCGATTTTTATGGTAGCTAACCATTTGAGTAGGGTAGATATTTTTTCTTCTTTTTTGACATACTAGCTACTTTTATACAACCCCTTAAATTCATCATTTTTCTCTTTGAGTTGTTTAATTGCTCAATATAAATAAGATTCTGATAGTATTGGTTACCTAGATTTATTATATACCTTTCTAATTCCACTATTAATCAGCTTCTTTGTATTTTTATTTTCAGCAATCACATATTTCTTTAAAAAGAATCTATTAAAATAAATTGTCTACATAGTTTTTCTAGCTCTAATATCTATATTTATAATGCTCTTCTAATCTATCCTTTTAGAAAAGTGTTTATCAAGTCTTTTTTGTATAGATTTGGATTAGGATACTTCTTATTCTTTGATTGATCTAAGTTTATAATGTGGTAACTCATCTGAGCTCTTAAAGATTTAAAAACTTAGTCTATCAATTTTGGTTGTTTTCTTAATATGCTTTCCTGCAATAGTTTTTTATAAGTTTATTTAATCCAGCAAGAGACTTCATACTGTTTCTGTAATGTTCTCATATGGATTTCTGTATATTGAATACAAAGAATAATTCTACTTTTGGGAAATTATAAGGTTTATTTTTAAAAATGTACTGATATTGCTGTATGTTTCTCTCAAATAGTATCCTTAAATAAGTACAATAATGATATCAGTACTTTTACTATCATATTTACTTGCTATTAAGAAATATAATCCTTTCACATTGATACTTTTGAATAATATAGAAAAGATGTCAATAATAATATCTATCCTCTTGTTGTAGTCATCTAACATGTACCTCTAATTTGATTAAAACGAAAAAAATTCTATTTAAAATTTCAGAAAAGCATTTTACCTTATCATACAAATAGTGAACTTAATTTTCGTCTTATACATTCTGTGGAAGATCTTAGATTCGTATTTAAAAAATATTTAATTTAAATTAAGTAAATACCTTAACTATTGCTGTGTGAAGAAAAGAGATGCTTCTAAAAACATAAGAATTAATTTAAATCTTAAAAAGGTAATAAAATGTGTTAATTAAATAAGAAAACAATAATAGAAAAGTTAAATAATCAGTTTTGAAACCGATGTCTGATATATTTTTATTATTAAAGTTATTTGTTTTACAAATGTTTAAATTTATTTCAATTAAATAAATTTATATTTAATTAACTTTAATGAGCAATACAATATAGCTACAACTTAAAACTATTCTTTGATATATGATTAGTTATTTTAGCTAATTGCTGTATTTTTATTTTATCTAAGCTTATGTCATTTATTTTAATAAAAATTAATATGATATTTATTTATCCATCATCTCATTAAAATTTAACTTAACTTGATTAATTGATAGAAAAAATGATATCTTGGAGATTTTCATTCAATATCATTATATAAAACATGCTTAGTTAAGAATGTCTATGTTCAAAAAACTTTCTAAACTCAGAAATTTAATACAAATATTTTAATTCAATATTAATTTTGTTGTTATGTTTAAACATGAAGGTTAAAAATTATTTTTAAAAATAATGATTTGGATATTAGACCTAATCAAAACTTTATCACATGACTATCTCCTTATTTTATTATGTAATCAATTACTAATTAAATTAGACGAAACAAACAAGATTTCATTAATTCATAATCAGATTTTAAATAATTGTTGAATTTGTTTTTTTAATTCAACTAAAATTGAATTTTCAAATGATATGTTTTTCCAAATAATTTTGCAAAAAAAAACAAAAGAATTAGTTTTCGAATAGCTAAACACCATTTTAAAAATAAAATATAAACTAAATAATAACGTGATTTTATTTAATTGATAACTTTTTTATCAATAATGTTAAAAGATAATATTAATTTATAATATAACATAAAAAATTATATTTTTATTCCTTCATATTTCAATTACATATTTTTTCATTGAAATAAATCTTTATTAACTTTTATAAAAACGATAGAACTAAAGAAACTCTAGATATTATTTTTAAATGATTAGCATAAAATAAAAACTATTATATTACTATTGAGAATTTTATTGAGAAAATATTTTATTAACTTATATCACATTGGATTTTCAGCTATTTTATTGAAATAATTTAAACAATTTCTCTTTAATTTTATAGCAATTTGGTATATTCTGTGAATATTTAGTAAATAGTATATCATAATAATTTTGATAAGCAATTTAAAAAAGGACTCTCTAAAATATACGATTGAACTATTTTAGCTTTTTAATTTTAATTTTTTATCTATTATCTTTTACTATTGTAGTGTATTCTAATATTTTAATTTACAAATATTTGCAATAAACTAAATTAATTTAAAAAAATGTAATTTGTAACCTTTCCAATCACTTTTATAATTAATTAATTTTTAACTATTTTTAAATCTAGTAAAAGAAAAATGATTAGCTTATAAAAATTTATATAAAAATAATAACGAAAAAATTATCGAAAAAAGAAGTAAGAATGAAATTTTAGATAACTTTCATAATCGTTTAAGTAATATTGATTCATTTACAAGGATTTCTTTGCAAAACTTAAAGTGAAAATGAATATATTGTTAGCTCTAATATGGATTAAGATTGCGATCAAGTTATAATTTAATAGATTTAATAACAAAATATTCAGTATGTTTGCTAAGATAATAGTATAACAGTCTAAAATCAAGATGAGATACAAATAGATCTTTAATTTAAAGATGTTTAAGTAACTTCACCATTAATTATTCAAAATATCAAAATTGTCAATATCAATAAGTTCATCTTAGATAATATAGTGAATGATCAACAAATTACATTTACGTTTTAGAAAGTTGAATAGCTCAATTTTAAGATTTTAAAAATTAACTAATAATTAGATTTTAATACATTATTAGTTTAAATTAATAAAATAGAAAATATTAATATTGAGTATCTATCACTTATTGAAATAGGATATAAAGACATTTTAAATATTAATGCAAATATGTTATTTATAGGTTAATTTCTCCTTTATAACAATCAAAAATTAAATTTTATGATAACTGGAGAAACAAAAATGGTAATTAATTAAATGAATATAACTTAAAATGAATTACAAAATAAATCTATTTCATAATGGTTTCCTTAGTACAGATCTGACTATATAATCATAAATATGATAAAAGTTAATATCAATTATGCCAAAGAAACTACTATTAAGAGTAATATTTTTGCTTACTTTAGTGGTTTATCTAAAAATAAAAAAAAAGTAGAAATTGGAGAAATAAGCTTTGAATCATAATCAAGCAACACCTAATCATTAGCAATAATATAATTTATTTATGAAAATTAAGACAGTATTTAAATATAATAAATAAATTATATACAAATCAATAGTTAAAACTAGCTGTAAATATAAGTATATAATCCCAACAGCTTAGTTATCAAGGATATATTTTTAAAGAATTTTGGAAATAAATAAATTTTTGATAAAGATAATAGCTTAATAATACTCTAGCAAGTAATCTATTTTTAAAATTTGAAAACATTAATTAATGAAGCAAGTGAAATTAATGGGTACATTTTTTATGGAAGTGTTGAAAGATGTTTAATTTACAATATTATTATTTAACCAAAATGTGTCGTTTCATAAAATATAATCTCACTTTAAAACTCTAACTAACTATCATTTTAGTAATTTTAGGCATTTCAAGTTGAATTTAACTCCTATTTTATTAAACTCTTTGATATAAATGTGCTTTATCTTGGTTAACTCTAAATAGAATAAATAAATATGAATTAAAGATATTTAATTTATCTGTAAGATGTAAACTAATTGTACATTAATGATGTAAATTTTAAAAATATATCTACTTAATAAGAATAAAATACTTTAATCTAAGCTGAAAACAAAAGTTACCTGAAAAAAAATACAATTAGTATGGCTAATATATTTGCTGATTTGCAAACATAAAAAAATTTGTAATTTTTAGTTTTTGATGGGTATTTAGAGTTAATTGAAATTAATAGAGCAATTATTATGAATGGGTCTTCAAATGACTTTGGCGGATGCTTGAATATTAGGAATAGTTTTAACTAATATTTAGATACGTTTTTTTTTATTCGAAATACTACTTTTGCTAAATGTAGAAGCAAATATTTAGGTGGTGCTATTTCAGCAGGGATTGTTAAAGGAGATTAATCATAATTAGATGACATAAATTTTATTAACTGCACTAGTTAAATTGCTGGTGCATTTTATGCTCTCTCATTTATAGATTTTAAATTTTCAGCAATAAAATTTTAAAACAACATCGGCTATTTGGCATCAGACAATTTTACTATGGATGAAATAGACATCGAAATTGATGAGATTTTGGAAATAAATGATTTTAACGATAATTTTTAGCTGACTAAAGTTGATAAGAACCTATACTAAGGCTTAACCTATTTGATAAAACTATAAATAAAAGTTGAAAAAAAGTGGAATAAATCTTTTAACAACCAAACTTTTTTCGGAAATATTTATAATCTTTTGGTCAATCCTTCAGATAGTTTTATCTCAGAAACACCTCCATTTTTAAATTAAACATTTAATCCATTCATTCTTTGGTAGACTGACAACACGTAATTTAGTGGAATGTTAGAAATTGATTTTAAAATACCTATAATTAACCTAGGTAAGTAGTATGTCTTAAATACCACATCTTTTAAAATACAAAACGGATGTCACAAATAAGGTTTGGAAAAATTTTATTTAAATTTATAGAATAAAAACTAATTTGTATGTAGATATTGCTGATCTATGAAAGCCAACTATGATGGAGAATTTTGCTAAACCTGCCATACAGACTACTTTTCATAATGCTATTCAAACCATTCAATTTTAAGACCAACTTATTGGCGATCAAATTATACCATTAATTATTAAGATATCCACCTGTGCTCTAATAACATCTAAAGTTGTATAGGAGGTAATCGATCAATCAAAAAAACAAACAAATTAATAAATCAATCAATTAAAATAAAATAAAATATAATAATTTTTATACTTTCAATTATTGACTTTTTAAAAAAGATAATTAAATTTATAAACTTAATTTTAAAAATAAAAGGTAGTGGAGTTGGTAATGAATTATGCTACGAAGGTCATATTGGCGAGTAGTGTTTAGATTGTGATATAAACGGAGCTTATTGGGGATAAAGATATACAGCATCAGGTTATTTTTAATGCACTAAGTGTTAATCTATTACTTCAAATTTTGCTAAAATTATACTTTTGCTCTTGTTACTCGTTTTTTATATTGTAGTTATTTATGTAACTACGTTTAAAAGACTATAAAATGAAATCTATGCTATTTATTTATCTAAAATGAGTATTTTCTATATAGGAAAATCACTTTACTTAAAATCTGCTTCTTCCACTTATATGAAAATTCTTATGTTTCATTTGTCAATTTTTATGGTAGCAAACTATTTAAGTAGGGTAGATATTTTTTCTTCACTTTTCTCATATTAACTGCTGTTGTTTAATCCATTAAATACATCATTTTTCTCCTTGAGCTGTCTTCTTGCTGAATATAAGCCAGATTCTACAAGTATTGGCTATTAAGATTTGCTTTATAGTTTTCTCATACCTCTAATAATTAGTATTTTGATTCTTTTTATTTCAGTAATTTCATTTTTATTTAAAAGAAAACTCTTTAAAAAAATTATCTACACAGTTTTTCTAGCCCTGATTTCAATATTTATAATGCTCTTCTAAACAATCCTTTTAGAAAAATGTCTATCCAGTTTGTTTTGTGTAGATTTAAATTATGATAAATCGTATTCTCTTATTGATCTTAGCTTGCAATGTGGTAATTCATCTGAGCTCTAAAAAATTTAAAACCTAAGTCTTTCTATTTTGACTGTTTTTTTAGTATGTTTTCCTACAGCTGTATTTTATAAGTTTATCAAATCTAGTAAAAGATTGTAAAATGTTTCTGTAATGTTCTCTTATGGATTTTTTTATATTGAATACAAAAAATAATTTTTCTTTTGGGAGATTGTGAGGTTTGCTTTAAAAAACTTGCTGATATTGCTGTATGTTTCTCTCAAATAATATCCTTAAATAAGTACTATTATGATATCTGTGCTTTTACTATCTTATTTAATAGCACTAAAAGAATTTAATCCCTTCACATCAATTTTTTTGAATAATTTAGAAAAGTTATCAATAACAATATCCATTCTCTTATTATAATCTTCTAATATGTACTTATAAACCGATTATAGAGAAAAAAGTACTATTCAGAATTTTAGAAAATCATTTTACCTCATCATATAAATAGTTAATTTGATATTTGTTATCTACATTTTGTGGCTGATATTAATTTCAATCTTATAAAATATAGAGTCTAAAATAAAAAAATACTTTAACTGTAGCTGTATAAAGGTAAATGATGCAAACAAAGTCTTAAAGATAAATTAATATCTTAAAAAGATAAAAAAATGTGCTTAAAATATGTAGCTATAATAAAAAAATGTAAACTAATCTTAAATATCTACCATCTGAGTAAAAGCAAAAATCATTTTATAAAAATATAAAAAGCATTTATCACACGAATAAAAAATAAATATTTACATTATTATTATTATTTATATTTTTTATTTGATATGAATTCATATTTAATTTATTTTTATTCATTCAATCACATAATATTTTAATCTTTGTTTTAAGAATTTGCAATAAATTAATTTAATATTGCAAGTGCAACTTCTGGTTAATCCATAGGAACTTAGTGACCTGCTTGATAGACTCTTAAGAATTATAGGATGCCAGCACTTTTAATTTAACCAGCACTCTTTCCATTAACTATATAATCCTCAAATTAAGCACTTTAGAATTCGCTTTGCTTAGTCCATTACATTTAAGTTACCCAAGTTAAACCTCCACTAAAATTTTATAATAAAATATCATTTTAAGGATAAGAAAAAAATAAATATAATTTACATATAATTGCAAATGAAATCTTAATCTCCGCTATAGATCAAAACCTTAATTCCACTTTCAAGTATTTAAGCAACGTAGCTGGAATAGCCTACGAATATATCATTTTAGAGAGCTTAATGTACTCTGCTTGAGCATTCTTCCCAATTTCTGCCTGAAACACCCAAAGCACTCTTAACATCATCTCTAGCAAGGAAATTATCAAGATTTGTCATGTTATAGCATAAAGAGCCTAAACATTATTTTCTAATATCATAAACATTGAATTTAGGGGTTGCTCCAAACCCAGTAATATAACCAAATCCGAGATTACAAGTTTAGGAGGTTTTTTGTAAAGGAGCATTTTATTATATTAATTCTGAACATTCTTTCAAAGTTGGATTTACCTAAGTGAGGTATTTGAAGGATGATATTAAATTATTTTTTAATGCATATTCTCCGTATGCTGGATACATTGTTTTAGGGTCAACCTTATAGATAAAATAGCAAATTAATAAAATTAATATTGTTAAAAAAAATATTACTTATCCATTTCCAATAGCTAAACCTTGCAAATTGATTTATGGATCTTTTCTTTTTAGCAATTCAACAGCAATAACAGGGATATATTTACCAGCATAAGACTCACCTGTAATAAATAAAGGTCTTCTAATATACTATGGGTTTTAATCCAAGAATCCTTTAATGAAAGTATAAAAGTTTTATCCTAAAGCTGTCTCATTTATCACTAAGTCTTTAGTATCTGCATTAGAGAAGCCGGTTCCGACAGGCTAATCAATGAAGACTAAGTTAGCTTATTCATTCCAAGAGTAAGGATTGCTTGAAAGAGTTTGGTTGTCATTTACAGTAAAAGGCCCGTTTTCAAGGAAAAGTCCAAGCTCTGAAGAACATCCTGGACCACCACTTAACCAGAAAACCAAAGGATCTTTTGCAGGATTATCTCTAGATTCAAAGTGGAAGTAGAATATGTCACTTGTGTTACTTATTTGCACAAGTCCTGTTGAGTAAGTTTCGTTAAGGAACAAAGGATTTTGCAAGCACAATCCCAAGGAAAGGAGTGAAAGTATTAAAAATATTTATCTCATAATCGACTTTGATTTTAATTTATTATAAATTAATTAATTTATTTTTTATGAGAATCCTACGCTGTTATTTCAAGCTTAAAATATTCTTTTAAAAAATATCTTGCTACCTGCTGCTATTTACACATTTTTAAATTAAATTTCTTTTATTTAATAATTTTAGTAGCAGGTAGACATTGTATTCATGAAATTCTTTTATTAATTTAATAAATTTACCTATTTATTTCTGCTTGATATGTTTTATATTTTTATCTATTACTTTTTCATTAAACAAATCTAAATTAAATAATTATGCAATTTTAACTTTCATCAAATAAGAAATAACAAAATCGTTTGAATTTTGATGCAAATTTAATGGAAACAAGCAAAAAACAAATCTTCATCAAAAATTGATAACTGAGTATTTAAACACTATTTATTATATTATAATCTTAATTAAATAAATAATCAAGGATTTAAATTTCTCAAATAATATTGCAAATTTAACTCTCATCAAATAAGTAATCCGAAAGTCACTTCGATTTTGAAGCAAATTTATGGAAGAAATATGCAATTTTTATCAAAAATAAATAACTAAATATTTTAACTCTTATGCAAGATAAAAAAAGTTTAAATTATTTTCAATACAAGTTTATAAAAAACATTTATAAAGAATTTTTAAAAAAGGTTTAAATTGTAAATTAATGTCTGAAAATATTTATTTATTTAATTCATAACATTTTTATTTATCAACTAATTAAAAAAACACAAAAATTAATTAATAATAATTTATTTTTAAATGTTAAAAAATGGTTTAATTTATTGATGAAAGAAACGATTCTCAATCAATTTGAAGAAATAAATGAGTTGATCATGTGGAGAGCAACTTAGGGTTAGTCCATAGGTACCATATGTCCAGCTTAATAAACCTTAAGGAAATTAAAATTACCAGTTCCTTTAATTTCACCAGCACTTTTTCCATCAACTACGTAATCACTGAATTGGGCTTTTTAGAAATCAGCTTAACCAGGCCATTTCATTTTATTAGTCCAAGCCATACCTCCACTTTAGTTAAAATAAAATTAGAATAAACATAATAAATATCATAAAATTTAGATAAAGTTCAAAAATGCCTGATTTAAATATAGATTAATTTATTTAATTAGTCTTTCATTATCAAGTAAAAACTTACATATAGTTGCAGGCGAAATCTTGATCTCCACTGTAGACTAAAACCTTGACATTATTTTGTAAAACAAATGCTACATCATTAGCAAGATTAACATTTTCGTCGTGTTAAAGTTCATAGTGAACAGCATATGAACATTCCTCCCATGTTCTTCCAGAAACACCCAAAGCTGCCTTTACGTCTTCTCTTGCAAGGAAATTATCTACATTTGTCATATTATAGCATAAAGATCCAATGCAAGGTTTTCTGATATCATATACATTGAATTTAGGCTTACCAAGACCTACAATAGTCTTGTAACCAATATTACAAGTTAAGTCAATTAAAAACAAAGGAGCTTTAATAGCGATTAAACCTTCACAGATACTGTAAGCAGGCTTCACAATAGCATAATATTCGAAATCGCTAATCAACTTGTTTTTGTGAGCATATTCACCATAAGCTGGCTATTGAACTTGAGGGGTAACCTATATTCGAAATTTTAATTAAGTTAAAATTAAAATAAAAACTCATTTAAATTTCAAAAATTTTATTAATAAATCTTTTCCTATATTTTCTCTTTTTTTAGCTAATTAAATTGAAATGATTTTATCAAATAAAAATTTATGGGTATTTATTTAAGATTAAAAAATATTAATGTGAAATAAATTAATTTGTTTATATTTTAAATGCAAATTCAATTTAGAAGATTTCTAGATTTTTTGTAAATTAATCAAATTATTAGCTAAATTATTCAATTTTTGGTTTTGATTTATTTTTTATATTAAGAGAGAGTATTTATTTATTTACCCATCCATTACCAATAGCAAGTCCTTGTAAGTTAATATCTTTGTTTGCTTATTTGACAAGTTCAGCACCAATAGCAGGAATGTAGTGACCTGCATAAGACTCACCAGTGACAAAGAGAGGTCTTCCCTTGTATTCAGGATTTTATTCCAAGAAACCTACAACAAATTAGTAGAAATCTTCACCAACTTCCTCTTCATTCTTAACAAGTTCACCCATGCCAGCTTAGGAAAAGCCAGTACCTACAGGCTAATCAACAAAGACGAGGTTTGCATTATTATTCCAAGAATAAGGGTTGTATTGAAGAGATAAATCATCGTTAACGGAAAAGGGACCATTTTCAGTGAAGAGAGCGAGTTCTGAAGAGCAACCAGGGCCACCAGTGAGCCAAAATACTAAAGGATCCTTTTGAGCATCGCTTCTTGAAAGGAAATGCCAGTAGAAAATATCGCTAGCTTTACCAATGTTTACAAGGCCAGTGGTGTAAGTTTCATTCAAGAACAAGGGGTTTTAAGTGCAAAAGGCTAAACCTAAAATTGCAAATAATAAAACGAGTTTGCTCATTATTTCAGCTGAAAAATCTATTTTTGTATGATTATTAAATTATATTGAAAAAGATATCTAATTAACGCTTGGAAAGCTTATTTAATAATCTCACATTGCTTACTAAAATAAGCAAGCAAACATAAAAATCAAGCATATGAAAAAGTTACTTTCAATTTATATAATTGACTGGTCTAATCAAAAATGGGACCTGATTTAAAATAAAATATTATTTTTTCTCCTTTTGAAAAAACACCAAAAATTTATATGAAATTCAGATTTGATTGTATACATTTTGCAAAAATAGGCATAAATTGACAAGAAAAACTATTGAAGATGCTTTTCTCAAAAAGAAAATTATAAAAGAATTATCAATTAATAGGACCAAGTAAAAAAAAACTAAAACAATAAAAAGTAGATTTCAAAGCTAAATTTATACTCAAACAGTCTTAATAATAAAATAGAATAATAAAATTTATTGAATAAAAAATAAATATACATTTATAAATTATTTTAAAAATGATTATTTCTCTTTAAAATTAATTTTAAATTAATATTCTTTTGAGTATCTAAAATAAGAATAATTTGTTCTTAATAAAAAACAGGATATAAAAATTATTGAACAAAAATCAATTATTAATCATTAAAGAATATTTTTTTCTCTTAAAGATTGAAATAATTTTTTTAAATTTAATTTTTAAAGAGATTACAAAAAAAATGATTAAAGTAGTTTTTAAAGCATAGATTATCATTTAATAATCTTAATAATGAGATATAAAAATTTTTATTTTAATAAATAAATGTTCAATTATTAATATTTAAAGATGTATTTTAAAGTTAGTATTTTATGAATATTTAGTTTAACAAGATTATTTAATTAGTCGTCTAACTAACTAACTAAATATATCTTATAATTAACTATAATATTTATTTAGTTATTTATACTCAAGCTATCTTTATTTTAATTATAAAACTATATATTAATGATAAATACAATCTTAATAAAACTAATTATTTTAACTATCTTATAAATAGCTTCCAATAAATATTTAGCTTTTCTTGAGAAAAAACATTTTTTTTATAAAGAAAAGTTTAATCTGAAGATAAATATTCTTAAAAAATGCTAAAAATATCTAAACAGAATAATTTAGTTTCAATTTAATAAATTTTTTAGTAATCATTATGAAAATTTTTATCATATAAAATAATATAGTTTATTTTTAAATTAATAAATTTTTATCTCAATTAGAAATGAATTTATTAATCATTGCTAGAGCAACTTCAGGTTAGTCCATGGGAACTTAGTGGCCAGCTTGATAAACTCTGAAGAATTGCAAAATACCAGCACCTTTAATCTGGCCAGCACTCTTTCCATTGATGATATATTCTTCAAATTTAGCATTTCTGAATTCTTGTTATTTTGTCCATTCCATTTCATTTACCCATGCCAAGCCTCCTCTTTAATTTAGATTAGTTAATTAATTAATTAATATTTTATAAATTTACAGATAATTGCAGATGAAGTCTTAGTCTCCACTATAAACTAAAACTTTGATTCCATTTTCAAGAATATCAGCAACTTTGTCAGCATAACTGACAAAATAATCTCTAGAGAGAGCCTTATGTACTTCATTAGAACACTCTTACCAGGTTCTTCCAGAAACACCTAATATAGACTTTACATCATCTCTAGCTAGGAAATTATCAAGATTGGTCATATTGTAGCATAAAGCACCCTCGCATTATTTTCTTATATCATAAACGTTAAATTTAGGAGTTTCTCCAAAACCAACAATAGTTTAATAGGCAAGATTGCAGGTGTTGCTAATTGTAGTTAAAGAAGCATTTCTTCCAATCAAATATTAGCATGTTTTTAAAACAGGCTTAATAAAAGCATAATATTCTAATGAAGAAATCAACTTATTTTCATAAGCATACTAACCATAAGCAGGATATTAAACTTGGGGATTAACCTATTAATTTAAAATTTAATTAAAAAAGTAGTATAGAAGTAAAGTAATCTTACCAATCCGTTTCCAATGGCAAGACCTTATAAATTAATATGAGGGTTGTTTTTCTTTAATATCTCATAGCCTATTGCAGGGATAAAGTGGCCTGCATAAGATTCACCAGTAATAAACAAAGGTCTTCCGATATATTATTGATTCTAATTTAAGAATCCTAATATGAAAGTGTAAAAGTTTTAAGCTACTTGATCTTCATTTATAGACAACTCATCTGTGCTAGCTTTAGAGAACCCTGTTCCTACAGGTTAATCTACAAAAACAATATTTGCCTTCTCATTCCAAGAATAGGGATTACTGGAAAGAGTCTAATTATCATTAACTACAAATGGACCATTTTCTAAGAAAAGAGCAAGTTCTGAAGAACAACCAGGACCACCACTGAGCCAGAAAACAATAGGATCTTTTGATGGTTCTGATCTAGATTCGAAATGCCAGTAGAAAATATCACTAGATTGTTAAATATTTACAAATCCTGTAGTGTATGTTTCATTAAGGAATAAAGGATTTTAAGTGCAAAAACCCAAAATAGCCAAGCTTAAGAACAATAATAATGTTTTTCTCATTTTTGGTTGATAATATTTTTAATTTTTTATTTATTTATTTGTTTGTTAATTACTTAAAAAAATAAATACTGAGATGTTTTTAAAAAATATTAATAAAGATACCTTTTTAAAAATATTATCTCTTTAATAAGATTTCCTCTGTTTATATTTAAATTCTTTTATATAAAGTGAGAATGTAAAATACAAATTTAATTTTAATGTGTTAGAATTTGTAAGATTTAAGCTAAAACTATCTTCTTTATACATAACTCTTTTTATTACATTTTTATCCTAATTCGTATATTTTTTAAAATATTTTCAATTCATTCTAAATTATTCATTTTATAAAACTGTAAAATTATTTTTTTTATTAAAAAACTTTTAAAAAAATTATAAAGATACATTAAATTAAAAGGGCCTTCAACTATTATCAATGAGTGCCTCTTACTGTGATCAAATATTTTTATTTATTAAAAACTTTTTAGTGTAAAGAAATCATCTGCTTTTATATGTAGTCTAAAGAAAAAAAATATAATTTTAAAATCTGTTGTAAGAAAGTAAAAACAATTGTTTATATTCTAAAAAATTCTAGATTGAATTCTATTAATTAGATTAACTAATTAGTTTAGCTTTCAGATGGGATAATAAAACATATTATTTATTAATCATCAAAATCATATTTAAAATTGCAAAAAATAAATGAATCATAAATTATCAGAATGATATATTTATAAAATATATTTTAATTACCTCAATCTATCAAAATGAATTAGCAAAAATTAGCAATATTTTAATTGATAAATAGATAGACTTAAGTTTAAATACACTTTTCAATATCAATAATTAAAATAATTTGAGTTAGGAAAAATAATAAATTTGATTAAGATTTTTAACAATTTAAGTATTTTTTAACTCATAATTTTTTTAGTTAACTTTAATATTCTTGATAATATTTAATAACGAATTTTAATTTGAAAATTTATTATGGCTTAATATATTAAAGTAAGGACAATAATTGTTTTTCACTATTTTAGGATATAAATTAGTATAAAAGTACAAGCATAAATAATATTTTAATTTATTTTAAATTGTTACTAATCTATTTAATCAATGAATATCAATCAATCAAATAACAAATCAGTAAAAATAATTGATGTCCTCTATTTAAAAAAACAATCAAATTAATATTTAGTAATTGCTATTAAAGTCATTAGTTGTTAAATTTCTAGTTAAGCACATCCCTAAATTATTTTATCAGGTTGCTATTCGTCAAAGTCTAAATAAGGTTTCAAGACAAAATATCTATAATCATTCATTATACTTGGCATTTCTATATAATCTTGAAAAAAATTTAAATCGATTTCTTTATTGTTTAAAATATCCTCAAGTTTGATATATATTTTAATTAGAATATTTTCTTCTAAGAACATTTAATTTCTAAAATCAAATTAAAATTTAATTTTGTCAATTTCATGGTAATCATAATTATCTACTTCCTATATTTTTAAAAATATTAAATTTGTTTTTATCAAGGGAAGACTAATAGTTTTAAACGGGGAGAAAAGAGGGCAACTGCATTCTTAAATTTTATAACAAGTACCTATAATCACATATTAAATATTAACTTCTAAAATACTAGTTTCTAATTAAAAATTATCATAATTAAGTAAACCATCTAATTCTCTAAAACATGTTTAAGGTTCTTAAAAATTATTTAAGAGTTCATCGCTTCTAGAAAGTACTATTTCTGATTTCATATATAAGATAAAATGATCTAATTTTAGATCAAATATATCATTTTTGTTAAGTGTGAGAGGGTTTCTTATTAAAAAAGATTAATTTTCAGCTTCGCTAAAACAGAGCTCTAAAAGAAACTCTTCATAATATTGAATGATTAATTCCTACTTTTTAAATGAAAAGCTAGTCTATTATTAAGAATCCTGGTTTTAATTTTAATAACTGTTTTCATAATCTTATTCTTATATTATTGATGATTAGCTTTGTTGATCACTGCTGCTTTAATAATCAATATTTTTATCTTTAATAAAATCTAAAATAAAATGCGATTCCTATTATTGAAGATTAGACTTATTATTGATCTTATTTTAGCAGTGATTGAGTTTAATTTTTATTTGTTCTATTTATCTTTTTAATATGAATACAAATGATGTTAATAGCTTGTAAAAATCTTTTATTTGTTTAGTGATATCTATTTTGTTATGGATTTTAGATGAAATTGTCAGTTATTAAGAAATTGGTTAATTATACCATTAGTCTTCGTATTTTATAAACATATCATCCACAGAGCAAAGTGTATAAATAGAATTTTGTTTTTCTAAATAAATATATTTGCTATTTTTTGCTGATTCTTCTAATATTGAGCTCATTTGAATTTCTTTTAGTTAATTAAACTTTTATTTAATCTTCTGAATTTGTAAAAATTTCCTAATTATCTAAATAGAAAGAAATTCCTATTTATTCTGAACAAATTTTTTGAATAGATATTTTTAGAGGGAATATCAAATTATTATTTTTGAATTCTTTTGAAATACTAATCAGTTTTTAATATTTTTAAATTAAGCAATTAAGGCTCTAAAAAAAGTAAAAATACGATTTTAATCACTTTGCTATATTAAATTTATTTAATGATCACAAAGCATATTTTTAATAATTATCTGATCTAAAATTTTATAATTCTATTTCTAAAAATATTAATTTCTAAATAAATATTAAAATTATTAATCATAACCTTGGAAGGTATCTTTTTCATTTAATTAGAAAATAAAAAATATTAGTAAAATTCATAATTTTTCTAAAATTTAAAAAACTAAAGTAAAATAAAAAAGAGCTAAAATAGTGTTTAGCCAGTTTGTACTTTATTGGTAAGACAGACACAATAATTTAAAAAAAATATATTTATTAATAAGTAAGATCATGAGATATTTATAAATTTAAAATTAACAAATTACTTGGTAAGGTAGATATAATTATAAGTTTTTTAAAAATATATAAGATACAATATATTTATGTTAATCAGAATTACTTATAATTATTTCTTATATTAAATCAACTATCAATTAATAATAATTTAACAATTTAAATATCATAATATTCAATATTTTATTTTTTGATTTCTATCAAATTTTATTTTGTTTTTTATTAAAATTAGTATAAATATGAATGAGTTCTAATTGAATTTAATAAGTATCCATTATCAAAACACCTAGTAAAAAAGATATAAAAAAATCTTCAGAAGAAGAAAAAATTAAATATTTTTTTAACTTTATTACTTAATAAGAATAGATAATAGAAGAAAAAAGATACTCTTAGAGTATATTCAAAGTAAGTAGAGAAAAATAAAGTATAAATTAAATTAATAAAAATAACCAAATTAATTAAGAAATGAAAATAGCTATGTAACCTAAAGAGCCATATTAAGAGAGAAAACTATTGGAACAAGGGATTTCCAGTTCTTCTACTCACTCAAGTCCTGCATTTCAAAAGCCTTAATGATATTATTTATCCAACTCATTGATTAAAAAAAAGTATATTAGTTCACGACATTACAAATTATTTTAATCTGAATTTAAATTTAATTAAATTTTAATAATTTAATTGTGAAAACTTGAATTAACAAATATCATATATTTTTTATCAAAAAGAAAGGAAATTTAGGTTTATTTATATTTCAAAAAAAAATACTATGTAAAAAATAAACTTTTTCATAAAATATTTACAATAATTTAAAAATTTAATTGAAATTTAAAAATAAAACCTTGTTGATTACTAGTTAGCCTTTTATATAATGCAAATTAAAACAAAATTTATTAAGTTTGATTTCAAAAAATTATTACAATTAACAATTTTAATAAATATTTCATTACATTTTTCAATAAATAACAACACTCAATATTAATAAATTAACCATTTATTTTAAAATAATAAAATTTATCATAAGTTTTTTAGTTAATGCGTTTACATATAAGTATTCAAATACTTAAAAGTATCAAAAATAGCAAATTAAAAGCTATTTTTTTAGAATAATTAATACAACCTGACCCATTTTTTCTAGATTTTTTATTTTTAGATCCAAAGCATATTTAGCAATCCTAATCTGTCCATAAATTTTATCTTACTATTCTATTTATGCAAGAGGCACTAGATTAAACACATTAATTCCTCTGTGAGTTTACAAAATAATTTAATCCTTTACAAGAATGACAATATGAATCAGTTAAAAATTCATCAGTTGCACATTCACAGTTAGCAACGACACAAGAAGGCTGTTCCCCTTACCATTCACATCCTTTTGGTAATCTGTAGCTTAAAGTACAAACTCTAGAACATGATAAACTTCCTTAACCACAAGAAATTTCGTAAGTACCAGGTGAAGTTGCGATAGCAAATTATATGAGGATAAAAGCTGCAAAATAAGAAAACTTTTTCATGAAAAACATATTACTTTAAGATGAAAACTTGTTTTAGTTATATAATTTGTATAATAGTTTTTAAAATGACTTAATAGATAGATTATAAATTTAGCAATGCTTATCAAAATTAAACAAAAAAAAATTATTAAAAAACAAATAAATTTTTTTTAAAAGTTAATTAAAATCCTTATTAATTTATGAGTATAGACATTTTTTTATTTTTCTGATATTTTCTAATAATTTATTTTTTAAATGTATAAATAAATATTAACAGAATATCATATATAATAACATGATTTACTTAGTTTGACTAAGATCTTAAGCTATTTAAAGTATGTTCAGTATAATTTTTTAATTATAAAAATCGCTTATATAATTGTCATATTAGGTCATTTTTATTTACTCTTTTTGGATTTTAATATTTCTCATATTTTTAGCAAAATGTCTAAATTTGATCAGAATTTTAAAGGCAAAGTAAATAAAATAGATATATATTTTAACTAATTTTTTGAATGAGAATGTATAAAACAAATAGTTTCTTACTCATTCGGTAGCAAACTATTATTTGATAAAATATCTTTATCAGCAAAATTTTATTTTTACCGTTTTTTATTTAAGTAGATTTTAAATTTTTGATATTTTCATTTGATTCAAATTGTCTTATTTAAATAATAATTTTTTTACAATATAAGTTTATTTGCATAAATAAATATAACAAGAGCATAATGTTTACTATTTTTACTTGCATATTATTTGGTTCGTTATTTAAAATAAAAACATTTACATATTTTAGGTATTTAACATACAAAATCTGTTATTGGCTGACTTTATTTACAAATATACTAAATTAAAAAATGAATTTAAAAGTTTCTAATTAATATTATTAGGTATTTTAAAATGCACCATTACTCCTAATTATAAGCTATCAAATTTAAATTGCAAGAAAAATAATAAGGGGAAATATTCTAATTAACTATATTTAGTTTAACATTTTGGTTTTTATAGTTTAGTCCTCCAATCTAAAATATAAAAACGAATATATGAATATTATTGATAAGGGTAGAATTTATTTTTTGATAATAAAAACTAATTATTAATGAAAATATAGTAAAACACTTAGAATTAAATTCCAAAATTAAAATTACATAAACCCCTCTCTTTCTTACATAAAAATAGTTTTTTATTAAATTATAAAAATAAGAATTAATATTTAAAGTAATAAATTTATATTATAATCCTCAAAAACACATAAAATAAATAATTACATACTTCAGCAATTATAATGTTAAATTTATTAATTATCAAAATATTTATGTTTTATTAATTTTTTAATCAAATCAGAAGAGCAACAAAAGTAAACCAAAGAAAGAAGCAATGAGAATGTTTGCAGAGGTAGCACAGGCACCATTAACAACCTTTTAATTGGTACTTCCACTACAGGTATTGCAATCAGAAGGTGTCCAGGCTTAATTACCTCTGTTTTAGCATGAGTATGAAGATTAAACGCAAGCAGTTTTGGCAGTGTTGGCAAAATAACCAGTTCCTTTGCAAGACAAACAGTAAGCATCAGTAAGACCAGAGTTAGTAGCACAAGTACATTCAGCTACAACACAACTTGGGGTATTACCTGAATAACTACAACCGCTAGGTAAAGGTAATGTAGCAGGACAAGCAGAAGTACATGCAACACTTGCACTACCAGGACAAGTAACAGTACCAGTTCCAATAGCAGCAAAAATAACTTAGACTAAGACTAAGCAGATGATAATTTATTTAATAGCCATTTTTATAATTTAGATTTATTTGGAAATATTTATTTATTTGATTTTATTAATTGATTTATTTTTTATATGATTTTGTAAAATCAAGTAGCTGTTTATAAACTAGCTAAACTTGATAAGTCTTCATTAAAATAGATGTAAATGCAAATAAATTAAAACTAATCATTGATTGAATTTAAAATTAATTCCAGATTTATCGAAAATTTGAAATTATTAAAGATACAATTTTAAATTAATAGTTAAGGATATAGACCTCATCTGATTTAATCTGATATCCTTTAAATTAAAAATTCTATATAAAACTATAATTTTATCAATACACAGTAAACATTTATATGTATTATAGGATATTTTCAAGAAAACAGTTACTCACATGATTTTGTAAAATATTTTTTAAAAATAAAATTTCAGGTAATTCTGATTTAGGATTCTCATATTATGATTGGATCAATTTTTTGTATGTGTGTGTGTTTTTTTTTCAAAGATCTTATGAGAAAAAAATTAACCTTAAGAATGATCGATTGTTAAGCTGTAAGTAAAACGAAGAATAAAAATTGATATTATGTGATTGGCTTTCTTCATAAAAAAGTAAACTAATTTGTGCGGTGCCTTGAAAATTTAAAAAATTAGTGATTTTCTTAAGTTTATCAGTGATCTCTAATAGTTAAAATCTAAAGCAAATCAATCAAATGATAATATCTATTTGATTGTTATGATTAATTTTAATTTGATTTAAACTGATACAATTTTTAGATAGAAAAAAATTTAATTGTATCACATCGTACTAACATTACAAAGTTGCACATTAATAAACTCCACTCATCCAAATAATAAACCTCTTTAATTTACCATTAATTATTTTGGAAGCTAACTTTTTTCAGATTTGCGTTTGAGTAAATGAAAAAATACAGTGTTACAAATAATGATTATCATAAAAGATTTTAAATAAAGCATTAAAGGTGAGTAAAATTATATGAAAATCATTCATAAAATATATTTTTTCATAATAAAAATATATTTTTTAGAGAATTCGAAGTTAAATATCAGCTAAGTATTATCAATCTTTAGATTTTTTTTTTGCAACGTAATTAACATACTTACTCAAAAATCTTTTATATTATAAAATGGCTTTCAAAGAATATAGGGTAATAAAATTTCAAAAGACTTATGAAAGAAACATAAATGCACCATTATTGATTTTTAATGAAAAATAATTTGAAGAATTTTTAAACATTTTATACATTTAAATTATTGTTTTATAACTAGAAATACTTTCTTAAGATTTTTTTATTGATTGCCTTCCTAATGTAACTCAGTTTAGAATCGCTTAACAGAAATCAAATTAATCTAATAGAAAAATAAGTTTTTGATACTTCTGCTTCTCAATTATTTTCATAGACCTATCTGAAATCAAATAAAAACACATATAAATAAATCAATATTATGGATGAATATATTGTAAAATAAGCTTAGATAAATCATATAATTTTTACAAAAATGTATCTAATTTATTTAAGCTGAGTTTAGGAAATATATAATAAAATTGGGAAGACTGCTGACATTTTTAGTTTAGTTTCCAATAAAATAGTTATGAAAAATTGAATTTTGTATTATATGTTAAAAAGGAAAATTCATAGACGAATCTAAAATCAAATAAAGACTATAAAAATATTTGAATTTTGTAAATGACTGTGAATGAAAAAGAGTTGAAATATATAAGATAATTTTTATTAATACATATCTAATTTTTTTTTTTTTTTAGCTTAGTAAATGAAAAATTAAATAGAATTAGCAAGACCGCAGACATTTATATTTTATTTAGTTATGAAAAATTTAAATTTATTACATATTTTAATGAAGAAATAGCTTTCTGTATTTATAATCTAAACAAAAAAGTTTTTATAATTCACCTTTTTTTATTTATTTTTAATAAGTTAAATTGAAATCTAAACAAGGATAGAAGTTTAATCAACATTCATGCTTATTTTCAATAAAATATTTGGATCTGATAGATTATTTTTAATGTAAACAACCCGAAATTAACGAAACTCATTTTTATACTTGAAAACAAACACTCATTTTATTTTGTTCAATACAAATAAATAACTAAAATTCTTATTAACGCTACTGTTCACAAAAAATTTGTACTTTTAATTCAGCGACTTTATACTTTATTAAAATTCTGATAATAGCTGATATATATTCAAAAATAAAGTTTGAAAGCAAAATGCGAATGATTAATTAAAAAGAAAAAGTAAACATTTCTTGCACATTCAAGCTATAAGATATGTAAGCATTAAATTGAATTCATTTAATTATGAGTTTTAATAAATATGAACAAAAATATATTTTGTTTAATTTTTTTTGTCTATTATAATGACAAAATTTATTTATTTTTTTTTGAAGCAAATAAAAATATTTATTTACTAATAAAATAAAGCTTTTAGATTACCAACAAAATAATTATTTTATTCAAATGAATTATTATCTATATGATTAGTTAGAGCTATTTTGACATAAAATTTTATTAAAGATAACACGAATTAGTTAATTTAGAAGTTTTTAATATATATTATACTACTCAAAATTTAACCTATGCTTAAAGGAAATACTATGAATTAGATTTTTATTTTATAAAGAGGATTCTTTCATAAATTTGTTTCGTTTATTGTAATTTGTATCTCTTGCAATGATGCTTAAAACTCCTCTTATGTACTCTAAAAAACTATTTAGGATATCTTCCAAAATTGCTTGTGGTAATAAATAAAATACAAAAGAGAATAAAGAATATCTAAGTTTATTATTTTATTTACATTTATTTATGTAAGTATGTATAAAACATAAGAAATAAATCGTATTTTTGAAATCTAAACTCAACTGTATTACATTATAAAAATAATTGTTTGTTTGATTATTTATTTTGAGTAAACTATTGATTATTTTTCATAAATTTTTTGAAATAATTTGTTAAATTTATAAATAAATATATTTACTATCTTTTCGTTATTAATCAAATGATCTTAAATAGCTATAATACTATGAATTGTTATCTCTTTATGATCTATTTTTTTTTTCAAAAATATAAATGTTAGTTTAAGAATTATCCAAAGTACAAGACATTTTAGAAATTTTGTTTTTTTAAATTTGAAAGACCCTAAGTATTAGCTATTTGCATGTTATTTATTAAAATGATATTAAATAATTAGAAATATAGTAATATAGCTAGATTAACAAATGATCCTTATTTCTTAATATTTTTTATAACTCATTAATATAGAGTGTTTGGATATGTTAAAAATGTAATATTTTGATTACTTGTGTTTGAATCTTAGAATACCATAATTTAAAGCTTTAATACATTAATTATTTATAATTTATATTCTACATACATTTAAATGCCTATAATTCGATGAGACGAGTCCTATTCATTTATCTTTTAAGTAACTCTTAGGGAAAAAAAATGTATATTTAAAACTGTAAGACAAACCATAATAAAATAAATTAAGAAAAAATAATTGTCCCTAATATATCATCAGCGTCTGTCTGATTTGTAATATTGATATTATTTAAGATTTCAAAGACTTTTAAAAATCTAATAAAAACTGATTATTTAATTAAAAAGTGCAATCCCAAAAAAATCAAATTATATATAATTTGGCATTTTTATTATCTTAAAATTCAAAAAATCAAATAAAATAGATAAATCAAAATTTTACCATAAAATAATTGATTGAAAAAAATAATTAGAAGTCTATAATTTTTATAATTTAACAATTTTCATATTATTTCAAAATCAGAGATTTAATGGTGGTATTTTTCTCATTTTATTTAAAGTAAACTAAGTATTTTTTCTCAAAAGAAGCTCATATCTCTTTATAAAATATTTAAGATTAAATGTTTTATTTTAAGGTTATATTCTTTATTTGAAATCGAAGGATATTCTTTATTTGAAATCGAAGGATAAAATATACAAATTTGATCTAAAATGCTATATAAATTATAAAAGAATCAATATACAGCAAACATCTAATTTCTATAGAAATTTATAAGTTAATTAAATGAGAGCAGATTAAAAATATGTCTTTCAACTTAATTTCTCAAGAAATTGTTTAACTTTTCAATAGTTTTAAAAAATTTTCTTTATGATGACTATCTTGAAGCTAATTTAGAATGACAATTATTTTAAAAGCAAAATTTTATTTTACAAAAGATGTTTATTAGCTGCAATAATCTGAAATATTTTAATCTTATTAAAGAGAAATCAAATTTATATTTATTGTATTAATTTCAATTTAAGTTTCTTTTCATATAAAATATTTTTTTTTTATTAAAAAATATCAAATATAATTAATTTCAAAGTATTTTACTATTAAATTTCTCAATTAATATTTCCCTATTTAATAATTTGCAAATAATCATACTTACAATAGATATCTTGAAAATCAAAAATAGTCTGTGCTAATTAAATTCCTTTTTCATATAATTTTAATTAATTGATATTCTCAAAAATAATCAGAATACTTCTAATAATCCAACTTAATTCAGCTAATTTATTCAATTTTTAAAAATAAAATACATTTTTATTTTTTTCAAATCAAAAAAATATAAATATTAAAAAATATTTAAAATTAATTTGTCATTTATGAAAATTAACCTTTTAAATACTTTGAAAAGAATCATCTTAATCATAAACGAACATCTTTAAATAATTTGTAATAATTAAAATTCTTCTTATATATAATTTTAATAAATTTAGAGTAATTCGAAATTGCTTTTTCAACAACCTAATAATTATTTAAAATAGTTTTTTACTAAATTTTTGTTTTTTTTTCAAAAATAAAAATTTGAAATGGATACCTATTATTTTGGCTTTTTTGAAACAAAAATCATTGTAATCCTTATCTGCATTTTATGAATTTGAATTAGCATATAATTTTAATAAATAAGCCATTAATTGAAGATAATTATAATATGTTAAATAATAATATTTTTATTATATTTTAAATACATGGCACCAATTTAATTATTTGTAATAATAATTATTATCATTATTTTCTAAGAATAATAAAACTTTTATAAAATTTAGACAAACTTTAGATATTTCAAAATAGAATGATTAGCTTATTAAGTAATAAAAATGACTAAAATAGGTTCTAATTTCTTTATTAATATCATAAATTCATACTCATAAATGCGAAAAGGAAAGCACCGAAAAAATAAAACATATTTTTGAGACTAAAATATTGAATATTCCTACGATAAGAATAGAACTTGCTTTTTAACTTTATAAAGTGTACCATAAATAAGGTTTATACTGTAAAATACTAAAATATTATCATTGATTATATTTTATTTAAGAGAATAATCCTTAAGATTTTGCTTTCACAGAGTTTATTCTTTAAAATGTGATCCTAAATTTACAAAATAATTAGAGTTTTTTGCAATTGAATGAGTTTAATAGCATTAGATTTGAAAAATTCAGGCTAGATAATCTATTAATCTGAGCTTATTTGATAAATACAAAAACGAAAGATCATATAATCTATTATCTATGTAGATTACAAACACTAACTAAATAAAGGATTTGATAGCTTGCAAAATATAAATTAGTTTGTTGTTAAAAAATTATGTAGATAAATTAAGATTGGATGATAACTTCTGGCTGGTATTCAGAATGTTTATATAGAAGATTCTATTTTTGGTAATCCCCAAACTCCATGTTATAACAATACTTCTACTTCAATATTAAATTTAACTGACTAAATAAATTCCAATTAAAATATCAATTAAAAGGTAAATTATGATAATAATTTCAATTCCAAATAGAATTATTCTAATTTTATAGAGTATGTTTCACTTAATAATAATATATTGCATCCAATTAAATGTTCATAAATAATATCTAATCTGACTTTAGGAACAAAAATAAGACATTTATTTATATTTCAAGCTCAGTGAATATGATGTTGATTATAGGATAAAATCAATTTATCAATATGAGAAGCAAGGAATCTGGAGGATGTTCTAACATTTAAGGCTCCAGTAGATTCAATTGTTAATTTCACTTTATTTGATCCCTGTGAAATTTAATTGTTTGGTGGGCTATTTTTTCTTGATTTTTTACAACTCTTTAGGAAATCTAATTTTTTAAATAAATTGAAACAAAAATATTTTTCAAAAAACAAATATAATTAAAATTTTTTCTAATTATATTTAGCGAGAGAATCAAGATTTTTAAATATCTTCTGGAATCTACTGTTTAAGAATGAGACCAATTTATTTCGAATATTTCATACAAAAGTCTATTTATCTCATTTATAAGTTCATATTCATTTGTTATTAATTTAATTTAAGTTTATTTTTTACAAAGCCCATATTTTTTCAATTAGGCTTGTATTGGAGCTAAAAGAGGGTGTTCTTTTAGTAGGTTCATGATACTTTGTTAGCAAAACAATTTTATAATTTACTAGTATGGTTTATGTTTGGTCATTGTTATTGACCAAAATCCCTATAAAAAATGAGCAAATGTGGGAAGGTAATTAATCAGCATCAGCCATCCCTTCAAAGAGATTCAAATCAGCTATTAATTCTTAAAATATGCCAGCATATACATATAGTAAAGCAGGGCGCTTAGGTTTCTGTGTTTCAGGATTTACTATTTTTGAGCATTTAATTTTATTTAATCATCAAATAGGTTAAAAAAGTTGTTTAATAAATCCTTATACCAGCCATAATTTAAATATTCTTGAGCATATTAGGCTCTATCCTTATTTTATTGTTAACTTAGAATTGGTTCAGAATTTTTGTTAGCAAACCGAGAGAGAAATTTTTTAAATTAGTTTATTGAATTAATTTTTGGGTTAAAAAAAAAAATTTTAATCAGAGAGAGTAAAAAATTTAAGAACAGCTATTATCCCCATTTAAATTATTAATTATTCTCATATCCTGATTTTTAATTAGAAGTTTTATGGTAAAATATATCTTGAATTATTTCTACTTGAAAACGGAAGCTTTTTTTTTTTAAATACTAATATTTTATCTAAGTGTTTAATTTGAATGAGATTTGAATATAATACAACCAGAAATTTACAGCAAATTTTTTGATTTCAAATAAATTAAGAATTTATCATAAATACATATTCATAATTAATAAATTTTTCTAATGATGAATTATCAGAGAGATGAGCAGTAAATTTATAATTATGAAATTATCCAGAAATAGAAAGATCTTGTTGTTAATTAAAATTGTTACTTAAAAATTAAAATTAAAATTTGCAGAAATAGCGAAAGGAAGATAAATCTAAAATTTATATAATAAATAAATAATATATAAAATTCATATTTTAAAATGGGAAATATTTTTTAAAATAATTAATAAATAGTTGATCAGAATCAATAATTAAATTTAGAAAATGTAAAATAATTTGTTATTTTAAACTTATTATTTAAATGCTATTTTAAAAAAGCTCATTAATTCTTAGCTAAAATCAGAAAAAGACATTACACTTTATACCTAGTAAAATACTAATTACCTATTAATAAGCTTAGCTCTTTTTACTTATTAGAGTACCTATTTCTTAACTTATTTATTTTATCTAAAGCTCTAATAAAATTGGTAACGAAGGTGCTGAATTTTTAGCTCAGGCTTTGATGACTAAACATAATGTTTCTACCTTAAAGCTTTTCCTTATGTAAGAATTTTTAGGTTTTTATATGAATGAGATATTTATAATAAATATCAAACAAAAATTAAATTTAAGAGTTATCATACAATTTCATTATCTTAATGATTGTGTGATTTCTTAACTGAAAGAATCATATAAAATTAGCTTAAATTTTGGGTTCTTTTTAAATATTTAACAAAATATTTTTCAAAAGTTTATTGTTAGTGTTTATTTTTAGTTTTTTTAATTATTTATCTTCTTTATAATGATTTAATTTCAAATAATTAATAGGAATAGCAGAATTGGTGATGAGGGTATATTAAATTTAGCTTAAGCTTTTAGAAAATGTGATAATCTCTAGTAATTGACAATCGATATTTCGTAAAAATACTTATTTATTAAATATTTATTTTGACTATTTTTAGCAGATAATGATAATTATCAATTTAAACTTTTTAGATATGTTTGAATTAATTGCCATTTTGTCTTCATAATATTTTAAGATTCTTTCTTTCTTTTTCAAATTTAATAATAAATTTATATTATTATACTAAAAGATTTAACTTAATTGGATCTTAAGGTGCTTCTGAATTAGCTCTAGCATTACCAGATTTATAAAATGTCTCAACACTTAGGATTAATATTGAGTACTAAAATTGTTTATTTTTTTAATAAATGCAAATAAATGAGTTAAAAATCTAAAATAATTTTTAGTGATTAGTTAACAAAATATTAGGTTTCGAAATTATTTTGGACATTTTAATTATTGATTTCTGATTTAATTTTCTTCAACTCCATAACTATTTGCCTATAAAATGTTATTAATTTAAAGTTTAATCTTAATATTTTATTAAAAAGTGGAAATAAAATTGGCAACGATGGAGTATTAGCTTTAGGTTAAGGCTTAGCAAAGTGCAAAAATTTATCATTTTTGGCATTAGGGTTAAGGTATGATATTATAAATTTAATTAAAAACTTTCTTTTTAGTTTATCAGATAGATAATTTGTGTTAATATTGCAATGAAAAATAAAGATATTTTTATGTTATTATATAAATTTTAAATTTTATTAGCCAAATTTATTAATCTTATTTAATTAAATAAAAGAGAATGCTAAATTGGAAAGTCTGGTCTCATTAACTTAAGCTTTGCTCTTAAAAATTGTGCTAAGCTCACATAATTAAAAATATTGTATTTTAGTGAAAAGTAAAATTCTTAATTATTTGCTTAAATTTACATTTTAAATTACAGATTTAAGCCATCTATAATCTATTAGACAAACTTTAATTTGCTAATTTATATGTTTTTTTGCTTATATGCTACTAAATATAAATCTGTTTTTTTTAAACATTAAATTTTTTTCTAACCAAATTAATTAAAAATAAAAAGTTAATAATATTTTGTGAGCCATCGCCCAATATTCTATAAAGTTAACAGATTAGTTGAATGCTATGTTATGTGAATTTATAAAATAATATATTTAAAATTTGTTTGTACATAATTTATATAAAGTAGATGAATCAAATAATTAAGTTTTAAAATCTTCAAAATTCTTTTCATCATAAATATTTATTTATTTATTTATTTAATTTGTAAAATAAGAAAATTTTATTTGTTTAATAACCCGAATTAGTTTTGGAAAATCTAAAGTTTTTTTCTCTGAATATTAGTTAATTTTTCTAAAAAAAAATTACAATATTAAAATGAAAAAATGTAGCAATTTGTGCAAAAAAATATTTCTTAGTACAATTAAAAAGTAAAAATATTTTTAAAATAAGTAATAATTTATTAAATTTTTTATAATATTTCAGACAAATAAATATTTACTCAAAATACAATATTTTTTAAATGTATTTTCAACTGTTTATAAAAGTATTAATCATATAGAGAGCAAATTAGGGTTAATCCATAGGAACTTGATGTCCGGCTTGGTAAACAATCAGGAATTCTAAGTTTTCAGCTTTCTTGGATTTACCAGCTGCCTTTCCATTCAATAAGTAATTGGTATATTAAGCTTTTTGGAATTCAGCTTAATGAGACCATTTCATAGAATCAGTCCAAGCAATACCTCCACTTTAATTTATAAAAAATTTATTTAATAAAATGAAAAAAAATCATTAATTAATTAGCAATAATTATAATTAATGTAATAATTTACAGATAATTGCATTAGAAATCTTAGTCACCACTGTATACTAAGACCTTAATTCCGCTTTCAAGGACATAAGCAACTTTATCAGCAAGATTAACTATTTCATCATGAGAAAGAGCAGCATACACGGTGTCTGAACACTATTACCAAGTTCTACCTGAAACGCCTATAGCAGATTTGACATCATCTCTAGCTAAGAAATTATCAAGGTTTGTCATATTATAGCATAATGAACCAAGACATTGTTTTCTTATATCATAAACATTGAACTTAGGAGTTTGGCCAAAACCTACTATTGACTAGTATCCTAAACCACAGACAGTATTAGTAAGAGAAAGAGGAGCATTAATAGAAATCAAAGCTTCACAAGTATCCAAAACAGGTTTAGTGAAAGCGTAGTATTATAATCCTGAGATTAATTTATTTTGATAAGCATAGGTGCCATAAGCAGGATTTTACAACTTAGGAGTGACCTATTTATTTTTAAGAAAATTGTAAATATTAATAAAAAATTTTCAATAAGATAAATCTAATAATTAATTAATTTAAAAAATGAAAGATAAATTTACCCAGCCATTGCCAATAGCAAGACCTTATAAATTTATTTTAGGATTTTTTTATTTGACTAATTCAGCTCCAATAGCAGGGATGTAGTGTCCAGCATATGATTCACCAGTTAAGAAGAGAGGTCTTCCAATGTATTGAGGGTTTTATTGCAAGAATCCGAGGAGGAAAGAATAGAAATCTTCTGCAACCTCATCTTCATTTCTCACTAATTCATCATTAGCAGCCTTAGAGAAACCGGTTCCAACAGGTTAGTCGACGAAAACAAGGTTTGCTTGGCTATTCCAAGAATAAGGATTGTTGTCTAAGGTTTAGTTATCATTAACAGTGAAAGGACCATTTTCTAAGAAAAGAGCAAGTTCAGAAGAGCAACCAGGACCACCAGTCAACCAAATAACCAAAGGATCAGCAGTGGCATTTCTTCTAGATTCAAAGTGCCAATAGAAAATATCGCTGGCCTTATCAATATTGATGAGTCCAGTAGTATAAGTTTCATTCAAAAAAAGAGGATTTTAGGTACAGTAGCCCAAAGCTATTAAAGCAAATAAGATTATGGTTTTGCTCATGATTCTTGAAAATTTAAATTAAATTATTTATTTATTTATTATTATTTCAATAAACCTTATATCAACCTCAGATTTAATTCCTTTTATTGAAACACCAATATTTAATAGGAAAGTAAATATTTTAAATTAAAGATTCACTTTTTGAAGGTAAATCTTTCTAAAATTAATAAAAGAATTTGAATATAAACAAAGGAATTGCCTATTTGAATAAATTTATATTCTTTATGAAAATCCTTAATAAATTTAAGTAAATAGAAAATATTAATTTAAATTGTTAATTTGAATAGATAATTAGTAATTCGACAAAAATAATTTTAGAAACTGACTTAAAAACATAAGAAAAATATTAATTTTTTAATATCACAAAATAAACATATTTATGCTCATTATTTCTACAAAATATATAGATAATTAGAAATAAATCATAATTATTGGTGCTCAATTGTTAATTTTAGCTTAAGTGTAACAACAAAAATACTAAAATAAAAAATTTAAAAAAATAAATTATTTCATTTTCAATAATTAAATTGAAAAATAAAATTCTACTTTAATATATAAATAATATTTAATTTTTAAAATATAAATAAGATCTCAAAGCATTCAAACATTAGTTTTTGAATTAAAAATAGTAAATCTAATAGTAAAGAAAAATATTTAAATGTATATAAATTTTAAGTATATTGTTTTTTATCTTTAGGTAAATTTAACATACATTTAAAAGCAAAATACTCAGGAATTAATTAATAAAGTTATATATGAAAATCAAAGAAAATATATAAAAATATACTTTATTTATCTTCTTAAAAAAATAAATAATTTAGTGACTGTTGCTGATGTAAATAAAGTAAAAACTAAAATTCTTGATAAAAATTAAAGATTTTTTATTATTTCCATAAATCAAATTTTTTGTTTATTTGTTGCTTTTTGCAGTCTAACAAATAACTTATTTATATTTACTATTTACAGGAAACAAAAAATCAGATACTTATCTTTTGAGATGTTTGCAAATATATTTTCTAATAAATTGTTCAATAAATATTTATTAAGTTAAACATTTTAAAGTTAATATTTTTATAAATTTATTATCTTTAATAAAAGTAAAGGATGAGGAAATCATTTTATTTGTTGCTTTTTTTGATTTTTATGAAATAAAATTAATAAATCATATGAATTAATAATGGAATTTTAATTATAAAAAATAGAAATTATTTATTAATACAATCAAATTATAGAAATATTTTTTTAAAACAATAAAAATTTATTTAGTTGTTTTTTGAATAAATTAATATAAAATATTTTTGTTTTGCTTTTTAGAAGTATTTGAGGAAAAGCATTCAAATATAATAGAAGAAAATAGATCAGTTTATAATTTAATACAAAATTTTTTGATCAGAATAATTTGGTATCAATTCGTAATTATCTATTCTTTTAATTTTAATTTAGCTTAATTTTTGCTGTGGTTTAGCAATTATTCTTTCTTTAATATTCTAAATAAACAAAAGTAGATATAATAAATGGGTGAAGCTATTAGTAAAGCTGTTTTTTTTTAGCCTCCAAAGAATTCAAGTTACAACTCTTAAACAGACTTTTGGGTTGACAAGTTAATATTTGTAAATGAAGATTTCAGCACAATTTTAAATTAAAAAAGCATACCTTGCTTATATTGCCCCTATTATTACCCTAATACGAATTAGATATCTAATAAGCTCTTGATATTTTTTCATGGCACTGGAAATGATATTGGATAAGATCATAATTATATTTCAGAAATGCGAAATCATTTGTAGGTAACTGTTTTAGGAGTTGAATATCCAGGATATGGTGTGTATAAAGGTAAACCCACTCCAGAAGGCTTATAAAAAGATGCATTAATTGTTTATAATTTCGTTAGATAATGCTTATTGTATCCTGTATAAGACATAATAGTTGTTGGTTTATCAATGGGAACTGGACCTGCTGCCTACTTATCTTCTATTGTTTAATTTAGTCTTTTAGTGCTTCTAATGCCCTACATGTCATGGAGAGATTTAGCTATAGATAAAGCATCTTTTGTAGGAAATCTAGTTCCAGAAGAATACTTTAATAACTTTGAAAACATAAAAAAGGGCTAAAATAATTGTAAAATGCTTATTATTCATGGGGAGAAAGATGAATTAATACCAGTTAAGCAAAGTAAAAAAATGGGAAAATTTTTTGAAGGCAATCAAGATGCTAAATTTATATTTCCTTCAAACATGGGTCATTTATGGCATGATATATACTATCATTCAATATTCCCAATTAAAGATTTTCTTCACCAAAATAATATTCAATCTCATTCAATTTCTGATGAACACTCCAAATATAAATTATAAAAATTCAAAGAGAGATACTATTGATCTATCAATTAGTGCTTATTTATTATTATTGAGTTACCTACAAAATAATTGATATCATAAACTTTATCCAATAAATATTTAATGTAAATTCTAAAAACAAAACTCAATCTTAATCATTTTAACACATACTAATAAATATATATATTTAATTAAGAATTTTTCTTTTTACTAATAAATTTTCTTGTAATAATAAATACTATTATACGTTAAATATTATAAATAGTACTAACTGTAAACTTTAATTGTCCATTTTAAAGTTTTCATCTATTAACTCTATTTGTGTCTATTTTATGATAAATTCAAAGATACAATTTACTTATTAATTTTTTTAAATAAATATCATATTTGAGCATTTAAATGAAATTTTTTGTTTATTTTGTTTATTTTTAAGCAAACAAAAGGAATTTAAGACAGAAACAAAGATTGTTTGAATTCTTTAATATAAAAAAATAGTTTAAGATTTCTAAATAATATTTAAAAATAATTAAATTTACAAGCATATTTACATATTTTTTAATAAATAAAGCAACAACTACAATTTAGTAGTGAACATTTTTTTTATCAGAATTTTTTATTATTTCATGATTCGATTTTATCATGAGGGACAATAATGCTATAATTTGTTTTTTATTCTTTCTTTTTCTTAACAATTAACGATATTTTTCTAACAAAAAACTTTTCAAAAAGAATGTTGGCTACTGCACTAGCCATTGATATTCCTAAAATAACAAATAAAAAGTTAAATGGCATATTAGATTGAGCTGGTTAACCATCAAGCTTAACTTCTTCAAATATCTAGATATTAAAATATTAATTTAACAATTATGGGAAAATAAACAAAATATACATTTAGGAAGCTACGAGTAAAGCTATCTGGAATTAGTTATATGTAAAATGAAAGCAAAGTGATAAAGACTAAAGTAATTGTGAACCATTTATTAGTGAAGAATTCTTTTTTGAATGGTTTGCCAATTGAAAAAGCAATGCAAGTTGAGATATATTGGAAATTTGTGAAGAAAAACAAAGTCTAATTTTAAATAAAAACATTATTAATTAGTTTTAAAGTTTGTTTTAAAATTTTTTATTGTCTTTAAATATTTTAATCTTCTTTCAATTTTATGTTAAAATTTATTTAATATAAAATTTAATCAAAGTATTTTTAACTTATAATATTAAAGTAATCCAGAAAATAGTTGCTTTTTATAACTAAATATTTAATTAATATATTTACTGTTGATTCATAGCAGCTTTTTCTTGCATCTTCATTATCAAGGTCATCCAAATAATCATGAGCATCTTAAACAGACATATACCAGCTTTAGGCTCTTAAAACAAAGAACATAATGACCTTTAAAATAAATAATTTTGAAAAATTCTAGAATTAGGTTTTAAAATATATGTTTACTTGGAATCCTCCGTTTAGTAAAGTCATACCAATAACAGAAATAAGAACAGGGAAAGAAACAAGATTAGAACCAGGAACTTACTTAGATAAAACAGGATAAGAATCAGTTAAGCCCATTAAGAAGGCAAGAGGAATAATAATAACTATATCCCAATATAAGAATTGCATATCTCCAGGAAGAGAGTTAACTGTGTACAATAATGCTGTAGTGAAAAACTAAATCATGGAATACAAAGCCATGAATTTAAAGCAAGAAAAACTAGTCACTAAAGCAGCTCTACCCTCTTTAAGCAGCTATTTAATAAATTAAAAATATTTAATATCTGAACTTTGTCTATTATTAATATTTTATTTAATAGTTCTATTAATTACTTTTACTACACATGAAATATCTTAGATCTTTGAGGTAAATGGAGCAGCTATAGATGCTTCTGCTTCAGATAAAGAAATACCAACATCTGCAGTTTTCAAAGCACCACAATCATTGGCACCATCACCACACATTCCACATGTAGGTTTCCAAGGCAAGTCTTACAATTATTATAACAGTTATGCTTTTTCTTCAGGTCTCATTCTTGCAAAAATTTAGGTCTTTAACAACATTGTTCTTAAAAGCTAAGCTTTTGTAGAATTTTAAGTAGATTCATGGATAATTTTAGAGAATGCTCTTCCAGTAATAGCTAGTGTATAGCTTTCATTGCTTTCATTCCAAGGTAAATAATCTTCATCTTTTTAAAATTTTATTTGTTAAGAATATTAATAAAAAGTAGTATTTTCAAGAAAATATCTTACCATTTAAAGCTGCAATTTCTTCCTATTCTTGATTATTAATTTCTTCTTCTTCAGAAAACATGATGTCTTCTTCTTCAATGTACTTTTTGTCTCCTATCGATTTTACATGTGAAAGATTATGAGAGTTATCTCTACTGTTTTTGATATCTTCTATTAAAGAAGCCTATCCAGGTCTCTATAAAGATTCATCTTATTGGATCATTGATATAGTTTTTGCTCTTTCTCTGTAGGATTTTTTGTTTGCTGGGATAATAATAGAATTCATTTAAATGCTTGATTTTCTGCCTAAAGAACTCTTTTTTCTATGTAGCTTCGATTGTCTTCTATCTTCTTCTTCTAAAAGTTAAGCTTGCTCAAAGATTTTCTTTTCTTCTTAAATTTCTGGAACATTTTCTTCTTAGTATTTAACCACTCCACCAACAGGCTCTAAATTATCTTCATTTAAAACTTTATTTCCGTTTTCAAAATCCTTCCAAACAATTCTATTCTATTATTTAGGATCATCACTGATATCACCAAAGTAAACTCTTTTATTTTCATCAATAATCTTACACTATCTGCCTACGCTAATAGCTGTTAACGCATTATCACCAGTAACCATAATAGTACGTATATTAGCAGACTAAAGTTCTTATATAATTTCTGTAGTAATTGGCTTTAATTTATTCTCCATAATCAGTAAACCTGCAAATGTCAAATTATTTTCAACTTCATCCCTCTCAACTTTTTATATTTATTATTAGTCCATGTTCAAAATTTTAATGCCAAAAGCAAGAACTCTGAAACCCTTTCTTGCATAAAAGTCAAGAACCTATTAAAATTTTTTAATTAAATGATAAACAAGTTTACTTAAGTATTTTTAATTAAAAAAATGATAAAATTTTATATTAATTTGTTTGTGTTTTTAGTAGGTTAGCTATAAAAAATTTATTGATCATTTTTATTTTAGTTGAAATTTAATTTTAAAATAAATAAATCATCTATTGAAATTTTAAGAATTTTATTTACTTCATGGAAGTTTTAAGGAATAGTTTCAGGTTTACACAGCTCAAATATTTTTTCAGGTGAACCCTTGACATAAAGCCTGTAGAATTCGTTTTATACTTAAAATCTTTTAACAATTGTGCTCATTCTCTATAGCTTAGACGAGAATTCAAATCTTTTTATAATTCCTATTTATTGGCTAAACTAACTACTAAAAATGATGCTTTTTTCAGTCTAATTTTATTAGCTAGATTAATTTTAAACTTGCTAAACTACAGCCATAACAACTTCACTAAATTTATCTAAATTGTCTTCGATTAATTCCCATTCAGTTGCTTCAAACATCTTAACTTCTAAAGGATCTCCTATTAATTCTCCATTAATTCTCGTTAAGCCGTGGCAACTAGCCATACATTCTTTCAAAACTACTTCTGGATCACCAAAATAAGTAAAGGGGTTTCCTTCTCCATATAAATTTAATTAATCTGGGTTACCATTCATTTTAACTAACTTTAAACTGCCTAGCTTAGCTGTTTCTTCTTGCAATCTAGCGAATTTAACACTTTTTGGATCAGAATAGAATACTGGTCTTAATCCATACATATCTAATCCTTCTTCAGTCAGAGTACCAGTTTTATCAAAGCACATAATAGTTACTTTACCACAAATATTTACCTTTGGAGGTGAAATACAAAATATTTGTTTCTTTCTTAATCTAGACATTGCAAAAGAAATACCTATAGAGAGACAAGTAGGTAATGCTGGAGGGACAGTGATTGTAATTAAATCCAAACTGTTTAGAACTAAATCTCTTACTTCTAAGTAACCATTATGGTATCCTTTAATCATAAAAGGAAGAGAAAAAAAGAATCCAAACAGAGAAATTAAAGCAAGAACAGCAACAAATTTTAAAGAATCAACATAAAAAGAGAAGGAATTTTGCTTTGGATATAAAATTGATCTAACAAGTTAACCTTTCATAGTGTTAAAACTAGTTTAGCTAACTAATCCAAGAATAGGAACTTATCCTTTAAGATGGTATCTTTTAAATTAAAAAAATATTTCGATAAATATAATTACAAGAAAGTTTACCTAGTTTCTATGCATTTAGTGCCAGCAAATAAAGTAGACTATTTACCATCTTCATTTGGATGGTATTTATTACTATTGAATGGTAAAGAAGATTTTATGATAGGAATAGATTCACCAGTGAGCATAGATTCATTCATTACACAAGAACCATTCAAAAGTATGACATCGCAAGGAAGAATTTATCCATCTGGAATTTCAATTATATCTCCTGGAACTAATTCCAAAGAGCTGATCTATTTTTTTACCTTTACGATATCTCTTTCTACTTTTAATTGCCCTTCATACTTTAAATTTAATATAAATATTTATTAGATAAATGCTAATTAACATTAACGCATCCTAATTGCATGTTTTAAAATTGTAATAAGAATAAATTATAAAATCATATTTGTTTAAATATAAAACTTTAAAATAGATTTTAAAGAATATCAAATAATTTAAAGGATATTTTTTGATATTTAATGAATAAATTACGGGTTCAATATATTCACCAGCTTCTCTGAATACAAATACAGGAGTTTCAAAGAAACTCATTTGCTTGAGCTTCTTGTAATTATTTTTAGTTTCTAATAAACTAACTACAGCAGAAAGTAAAGAAGTGAAGAAAATAACAGAAGCATAGTAGTAATAAGGTTCAAGCATCCAAAGAGTGACACTAAAAATTTAAAAGATATAGAAAGGAGAAAGAACTTCATCTATCAATATTTTAAAAGTGGATTTATCTGGAATTTCAGTGTTGTTTAATCCGTAAATGGATACCAGTTGCTTTAAATTTTCTTCACTTTGCACACCACGTCCATATTTATCATAAATTTAATTGTTAGTGAGAAGACTGAGAGCAAATTATATCGGATAGAAGCAGTTTGAATTTTTAATATAGAAATATGTGTAAAGTCTGAAGCTAAAAATCTATTTATTAAAAATTAAATTTTAATTTATTTAGAAATCTAAATTAATAATGTGTTCTATTTTTAGACTTTAATTAATTAAAAGAGAGCGAATCACTAATCTAAATTTATCAAATGCGAATCTAAATTTAATTTAATATAAATGTATGAGAATATAATGTATTTACCAAATAACTTTATTCTGGCTGATCTTGAAAAGCCATGTTTCTACTTTCAGTTTAAACTAAAGAAATTGTATTATCTATTGTATAAATTAAATAATTAAGGGTAAGTTTTAATTTGTATTTTAATATTGACCTGCAGAAATAATCTTCATGAACTGTGCCTCAGAAGATTTGCATTAAACCATTTAAAGTCTAATCTTTAAATTTATACTCCAACGGGTGAAAAGGTAGAGTAAACCACCTGTAATAAAAAAAAGAAAATAGGAAAGCACAAGTTTAAATTTTTATATCCTAAATGCATAAATTTCCTTTATGATTCCCTCTTCTTAAATATCTTCAGGAAGCACGAAATTTACTTATTATCCTTAGAATCCCTTAACTGAATTATTGGGTATCTCTTTGTCTATTCTAAATTTTGAATTATTTATAAAAATTATTATGGACTTAGCTCAAAAAAGTAAAATGATTTAGAAAATAATCTTTTAAATTCAAATAAACATTATTATTTTATTACAGCTTTTATGTTAGAGAAGTTGAATTACTTGATGGAGACAGCATGCTTATTTATTTGTTAGCTTTGATTGAAAATAATGTATATGTTTATTGCTATGAAAGGGTGTAAAACAAACACTATATTTTTAATAATTTTGTGTTATGAAAATTTTTTGGAAAATATTAATAATATATAAATTAGCTTTATAAAAATATTACCAGCAATAATTCAAATATTTAAAAGTAACCTATTAGATTTTTATAAGGATATGCTTTAATTTGCAGTAATTAATATAATAATATTAAAGATTATGTATGACACATAAGAATATTAGCGTAATATAAAAGAAAAAATTTATTTATTAAAAGAATATTTATATTGTCATTACACTTAATTATTTTTAATCATGCTAAAAGAAAATTAAGTAAAGATTTACAATCAAACTTGATAGTACTATTTATACCTATAATTAGTTTTTCATGATTTAATATCTTTATTTTACATATTTTCACTCCTTATTAAGAGTTTTAAATTATAATTCTGCTCCTTTCAAATTATATAAATTATTATCAAAAAAAAAGATTAACTAGCATAATTAAACCATTAAATAATCGAAACAAATGTAAATAAATTTTTATATTTAGCCTACTTTAAAAAAACCTTTCTTTAATTAAAAATCAAGCATGTATTTTCTTTTATCAAAGATATAAAAGATTAATTTAAGTATTTCTTTTCAATATTTCTTTTCAAAAAGAAAATTCTTAGTTTTATTCAATGCAAAAAATAAGGTGAATAGTAAAAGAAAATAACCACTGTTTATAAGATTATTAAAAAAAAAAATAAAAACTAGCTGATAAGGTATCAGAAATATTACTTCAAAAGTATAAAATTATTACATCTCATAAAATTTAATTCCAAATATCTATCTGGCATCAATTGTAAGCATCCCTTTGAAAAACTTTTTTAAAAACTTCATGAATCAAAGAATTTTGATTAATTATCCAAACCAATTTTATATTGAGAAATCTATTTTTATCAAACAATCATTTTTATTACTTTAGTGGAGTTAAAATGTATATTTATCAAATGAATAAATGTAATCGATAGAATTTTATCAGATTTTAATTTTACCTTTTTAATATATTTATTTATTAATCAAAATATATTCTTACATTTTTTAGAATATATTTCAATTTTTATTTCCATCAAATAAAAAAGCATCCAAAAGGTTAACCAAGCGATTGAGCTATTTAAAATCTTAAACAATGTCTTTTTTTATATCAAATACTAAAATTATTTTTAAACTTTAATAGTTTCTCAAAAAAAGTTCTTATCTGGGTGGAGTTCGCCTTAATTTAATTTATGAAGATTTTTTAAAATTTTTATTTATCGAAAGGTACACAGAATAATGATTGGTATGTATTATTAATTAGTTTTTGTTTTATTCAAAATTTTCTTATAAATACCAATAATTTACAAAAAATCTACCTTTTTAATGATTACGATTAGCCAATTTCTAATAATTAAAAATAGTCTATATATCTTTACTCTTTTTTTTTTGTTTATAATTTACACTTTTTTTTCAATATTCTTACTCTTTCTTTGATATTTTTACTTAGATCTTAAAAATAAAAAATATTTTTTTTGAGTATTAAATTAAATTTAAATTGCTTTAATAAGTTATTATTTAACTTAATTTTAAAAATAAAAATTAAACGATTTCAAATTTTAGAGTAAAGATATTAATTAGAAAGATTTATTATTTTAAAAAAGAATAAAAATAATTCATAAAATAAAATTATTATTTTTTAAAACTTGAGTTTTAATTTTAATATAAAATAAATTAATTAATAAAAAAGAAGTTTTTTTAATAATTTTTTATGAATAAAATGAATAACTGTCTTTATACATAGATACACATGAAAATTATTATTAATTAAATTTTTGTTAATTTTATTAATGAATTTTTAAAACATTAATTTATACAACATAATATATTTATTTATTTAGTTATCTAATAATTTTTTAAAAGTAAATTAGTATTTTGTTTTTTGCAATTTAGTTCAAATTCAACTAGAGATGAAAGAATTGAGCATGTGAAGGGCAACAATAGGTTGATCCATAGGAACCATGTGTCCAGCTTGGTAGACTCTAAGGAATTAGAAGTTTCCAGCTCCCTTGATTTCACCAGCACTTTATCCATTGACATTGTAGCTTTAGAATTCAGCCTATTAGAAAGCTTCTTATTGAGTCCATTCCATAGCATTTGTCCAAGCAATACCACCACTATTTATTTAAATAATTTAAAAATGAGTATAAATTTTAAAAGAATTAATTATGTTACAGATAGTTGCATTAGAAATCTTGATCACCGCTGTAAACTAAAACTTTGACACCACTTTCAAGAACGTAAGCGACTTTTTAGGCGAGATTAACTATTTCATCATGGGAGAGGGCAGCATAAACGGTGTTGGAGCATTCTTACCAAGTTCTTCCACTGACACCCAAAGCAGCTTTAACATCGTTTCTAGCGAGGAAGTTATCAACGTTAGTCATGTTGTAGCATAAAGAACCGATGCATGGTTTTCTGATGTCATAAACATTGAATTTAGGAGTTTAGCCATAACCAACAATAGTTTGATAACCAAGATTGCAGAAAGGATTGGAAAGTAAGAGAGGAGCATCGATAGCTATCAACTAGGAGCAAACAGCCAAAGCTGGTTTAACGACTGTGAAGTATTAGAAAGCTGTGATTAATTCATTTTCATAAGCATATTCACCATAAGCAGGTTGTTAGACTTCAGGATCGACCTATATTTAAAAATATTTACATTTAATTTATTTTGATAATTATAAATTTTTAAAGAAATTCCTTTATTAATAGCTTAGATTAAAAATTTTTGATTTAAAATCTTAATTTAAATTTAAAACTAAAGTTATAGTTTTTAATCAAAAATTATTTTTTAAAAATTAAATGAATTTATTAAAGTAATTTAAGATTTATTTACCCAACCATTACCAATAGCAAGACCTTATAAGTTAATTTTAGGGTTGTTTTGCTTGACTAATTCAGCACCAATAGCGGGAATGTAATGTCCTGCATAAGATTCACCAGTAACAAAGAGAGGTCTGCCAATATATTAAGGATTTTATTCTAAGAAACCAAGTACGAATTGGTAAAAGTCTTCACCAACTTCATCTTCGTTCTTAACTAATTCACCTTTTCCAGCATTTGAAAAACCAGTGCCAACAGGTTAATCAACGAAGACAAGGTTAGCATTGTTATTCCAAGCATTTGGGTTGCTATCCAAAGTCAAATTATCGTTAACAGTGAAAGGACCGTTTTCAGTGAAAAGAGCGAGTTCAGAAGAGCATCCAGGACCACCAGTCAACCAGATAACTAAGGGATCAGTGGAAGGATTGCTTCTTGATTCAAAGAGCCAGTAAAAAATGTCACTTGATTTTTGAATATTAACAAGACCGGTAGTGTAGGTCTCATTTAAGAACAAAGGATTTTAGGCACAAAGGGCAAAACCTAAAATTGCAAAAAACAAAATAGTCTTTCTCATAATTGTAAATTAATTACTTTTAAATGATTTTTTATTTAATAATATTTATTATTTCTTTGCTCAGTCTTTGTTTTTGATTCTTAAATTTGAAGGATCGATTCAACTGTTTTTCTTTATATAAGAATAAATAACTTAAATAATCATAATTATGATGAAATCCTAATAAAAGTATGTGTTTTTACTAATATTTATTAATCTGTGTTGATCGATTATTCTTTTGATTGATGATATAATCAGCTTTACTTTTACAATCATAACTTTTCCTAAATTTAATAAAAGAATTTTTTTACCTTTGAATTAAATTCTTTATAAAAGATTTTTTCCTTTCTTTTACATCAAATAATCTTTTTTTTTTAGAAGATCTATAGAAAGTCTAGAGAAAATTTCTTAATAATCAAGTATCATCTCGCTTTTTAAATATTGCTTTGCTCTTCTTAATAAGTATTTGTCTCATTTCTAAAATATGTGTTGTTTTTCCTAGTTTATTTTCAAATTGCCTTTATAAAGTTACAAAACACAAATTTAAAATAATATGTTTCTATTTTATAAATAATGTTAAAATAATTATTATTCAAAATTAGTTTTTAATTTTTAAAATATATTGGTTGATGAAGTATTATTAACTTATTATTTTTGTTAAAAATAGAGTTATTTTCAAATTATCTATAAATATCTACCTAAGATTTAAAGTATTAGTTAGAATTGTGTATTTATATCTACGATTATTTAAAATTGGAAAAAAATTATTTTACAATTTTTTATTTTAATCTTTTCTTTGCAAAGTAGAATTCGTACAAAAGACTTAAATTGAAGAAAATAAATAATTAGGATCTATAATTTAATATATCTGAATTTTACAATATAAGAATGAGCTTGAATTATTTTTAACTAATTTTATTTATTTATAATTGGTATGAAAAAATTAAATAGAATAGGAAAAATCAATAAAAAATAATATAAATTCAATGAAAAAATTATTTTTAATTTTAAATTGTTGTTTTAATATTAAAAAATCTTATAATTAATCACTTTATTTCAAATCTTTTTTTATTTTTAATAAAAGAAATTGAAAGTAAATGCTATAATTCTATTGAATTTAGATTTATATTTTTTTTATTATAATATTTCAAAATATTAAATATATTTTTTTTTTTGCTTTTAAATGATTTTAAAATATAGTGGTGAAATTTTCTATTTAATGTACATTTATATTCTTAACTTCACTGCTATTCAAATAAAAATTATTTATCATTTGTAAAAAATATATTTCCCTAGAACTAAATCTCTCCAATATTTACCAAGTGATAATTAAATTGGTGATAAGTGTGTGTCTATCTTAGGCCCTGCTTTAGCAAATTGACACTTAATCTAAGGTAAAATCAATTTATCTATTTTTAATTTAAAAATTTTTTAATATATAAATAAATTTACATTGAAACTTATTTTTATTTATTGGCTTTTTTTATGATTTATTTACTTTTTGATCATTTAATTTATTTCTTATAAATTCATATTTTTTCTTTATTTTTGTTTCTTTCTAATTAATCACCTTTTATTTATATTAATAAAGTATCAATTAGATTGGGGACGAAGGCGCATAAATCTTAGCTTCTGCTTTATCAAATTGTGCTTGCCTGTTAAATTTGACACTTACTTTAGGGTAAAGACAGTTTATTTCTGTTAGATTGTGATAGTTTTTTTAAAAAAATATTTGAAATAATAAATATATTTTTTAATTTTGATTTCAAGTATTTATTTTTTGAAATAATATTGAACCTTTTTATTTCAATAATTAAAATAATTTAGGTCCCTTCACTAACAAATTTTTTCTAAATTTACTCTAATATATATTTATAGATCAAATTAAATCAATGAATCACAAAAGTTGTAAATAAAGATGAAGTGTCTTAAAGCTAAAAGATTAGTTGTAATAAAAATATATTTAAGGTAATACATAATTGATAAAAATAGAATACATAATTAAAATATTCTTTAATGTTAAATAAAATTTAAATATTTACATAATTAGTATTTTGCAATTCAGTTATTGTACTTAAATATGTTTTGTAATAATTTCAACTAAATTAAATTTAATACCTTGCTCTACAATTTAAAATAAAATTAAAATAAACATAAATAATAATCTTTAACAAAAAAACTAAAAATTTATAAAATATTCTTAAAATATTTTTATGGGCTGAATGAATTATTTCCAATTTTTACTAGAGATAAATAACAAAAATGATAAAAGGAAATTTGTTAGAATCATATATTTGGTTAAATATTTGGTTTTTATTTTAATTCATTTAAAAGCAAAAATTAAAGAATAAACTTTGTTGTTGAAATTAATTTTTTAAACATTATTTTTTACAAATTTAAACAAAAATCATACAAAATTATTATTTTTATTAAAAAACCTCATTTATTTCTTGAATTGCGTTTATTAAAATTTCAAGATTAATGCTTTTAAGCAGACACAAAAATATGTTTATTTATTTTCTATTCTTTTCTATGTTTAAAAATTATTGCTAGCTTTACCACCATATACTTTTCGTAAAGAATATTAACTATAAAACTAGCACAAGCAACACCTAAGATAACTAATAGAAAACTATATGGCATTTTAGAAATAGGTTCAGCATCTCTTTACTTAACTTACTCAAAAATCTATAATATATGATAATTGTAAATCAATAATGTAAAAATTATATTAAATAATATTCTATTACATTTAGGAAACTTGTAGTAAAACTGTCATGCAAAAGCAAAACATAAAGAGAGCATAAAAGTATTAAAACTAGTGAAATTGTAAACCATATATTTGTATAAAATTCCTTCTTGAATGGTTTACCTATTGAAAATGCTACACAGGTAGAAATGTACTAAAAATTAGAAAATAGGAATAATACCTTTTTTGAAATAAAAAAATTACTTAGATCGAGTTTTATTTAATTTATACTTTTATTATAAACTTTAAAGATTTGTAAAAAATTACTGTTGATTCATAACAACTTTTTCGAGAATCTGGATCATCGGAATCACCTATGTAAGAATGACTGTCATAAACTGACATGTACCAATCTTGAGCTCTTAAAATAAAGAACATAATTACCTTTTAATAAAGTGTATTTATTATTTAGTTTATTTTAAATGCAAATCTAATACTTAAAATCCTCCATTTAAAAGAGTCATTCCAATTACAGAACATAACACTGGGAATGAAATAAGACTTGAGCCTGGAACCTACTTAGATAGGGTGGGATAGGAATCAGTAAGACCCATAAGAAAGGCAAGTGGTATAATGATAACAAGATCCCAGTATAAGAATTGCATATCTCCAGGTACTGAATTAACAGTATATAAAATTGTTGTGGTAAAAAATTAAATCATTGAATACAATGCCATAAACTTGAAACATGAAAAGCTCGTGACTAATGCTGCTCTTCCTTCCTTCAGTAGCTTTTATTTGATTAATTAAAAATAAGATAGATGGGAATTCTTAGTATGTTAAATTTACTTAAACTACACAAGAAATGTCTTAAGTTTTAGATGTAAATGGTGCAGCTATTGAAGCTTCTGCTTCTGATAAAGAAATTCCCATATCAGCTGTTTTAAGAGCTCCACAATCGTTAGCTCCATCACCACACATACCACAAGTTGGTTTCCAGGGTAAATCCTATAATTACTAAAGTAATTGAGCTTTTTCTTCAGGCCTCATTCTTGCAAAAATTTATGTTTTAAGCAGCATAGTCCTTAAAAGTTGAGCTTTTTCGTTGCTCTAATTAGATTAACTGATTATCGTTGAGAAAGCCCTACCAGTTACAGCCAAAGTATAGCTCTCTTAAGAGTTATTCCAAGGCACAAAATCTTATACATCATCTAATTTTTAAAGTTATGAATAATATTTTACTCAAAATAATTTCGAGATTATTTATAAAAAGTGATGAAAAAATTGATATTCAGGGAAATAAAAGTTAAAATACCATTTAAAGCTGCTATTTCTTATTGTTCTTATAATCTCATATTAGCATTTTATTCTTCTACATTTGAGGTATAGTTACTCTCTAATACTTATTCAATAAAATTATTCTAATTATTGTAATTATTGGATAATTTTATATTAGTTTAAGTTTTTTGTTTATCATTTAAAACTTATTCATTCATTTGAGTCTTGGCTCTTTGTCTATAAATTTTTGAACTTTAAACGCATAACTAGGTAATATTTCTAGTTTTAGATTTATTCTTTTAATTTTATTACATTAAAGAAATTCTTCTATCAACGCTTTCTAATTATTGTGCCTACTCAATGATCTATTTTTCTTCTTAAATTTCTGGAATCTAAGGTTCTTTGTATTCAATTACTCCATTCTCAGGCTCTAGACTGTCTTCTTTCAGTTACTTTTAACCATTTTCAAAATCTTTCCATACTATTTTATCCTTTTTATTTGGATCATCACTTAAGTCACCAAAATAAACTCTCTTTTTTTCATCTAAAATTTTACACTATCTCCCAACGCTGATAGCTGTCAATGCATTATCACCTGTGACCATAATAGTACGAATATTTGCTTCTTGAAGTTCCTCAATTATAGACGTTGTGATTGGCTTCAGTTTGTTTTCCATAATTAAAAGACCAGCAAATGTCAAATCATTTTCTACTTCATCTCTTTCTAGCTTTTGAATTTATGATTAATTCATTTTCAGTACTTTAACACCGAAAGCTAGAATTCTAAATCCTTTTCTTGCATAAAAATCTAAAACCTTTGTTTATAATTAATTGATAGAAATATTTTTAAAGTAGTTAAAAATAATAATTATCTTAATTTACTTCATGAAAATTGAGTGGAATAGAAGAAGGTTTACTTAACTCAAATATTTTTTCAGGAGAACCCTTGACATATAACTTGTAAAATTCAGTATTAAAATCTAAATTTTTTACAATAGTGCTCATTCTTTAAAGTTTAGAGGAGAATTCAAATCTTTTTACAATACCTAATTTTACGTTTTATGAACTCTTCTAATTGAATTATTATTTAATTTTTTGTTCCTCAACTAAATCTCTGTTTGTTGATTTAACAACGGCTAATACAAGCTCTGTATATTCACTTAAATTTTACTCTATTAGTTCCCATTCAGTAGCTTCAAACATCTTTACCTCCAAAGGATCTCCAATCAATTCACCTTTAATTCTTGTTACCCCGTGACAACTAGCCATACATTCTTTTAAAATTAAATCAGGATCTCCGATTAACGAAAATGGATTTTGTTCACCATATACCTGCTCATATTCAAGTTTATCGTTTAACTTGAACTGTTTATTTAAACCTAATCTATACGTTTCTTCTTAAAGCTTAGCAAAGTTAACTTTATTAGGTTGTTAATAAAAAACAGATCTTAATCCATACATATCTAGACCTTCTTCAGTTAGTGTTCCAGTCTTATCAAAACACATAATTGTAACTTTTCCACTTATGTTGACCTATATATTTGTATATATTTAAAAATATGTATACCTTTAACTCTATCTAATTACTTTTGGTGGTGAGATACAGTAAATTTTTTATTTCTTTAATCTTGAAATAGCAAATGAAATTCCAATAGATAAACAAGTTGGTAAAGCAGGAGGAACAGTAATAGTGACCAAATCCAAACTGTTTAAAATCAAATCTCTTAACTCAATTATGTGTAAATTATAACCTCTAATTAAAAAGGGGAGAGAAAAAAAGAATCCCAAAATAGAAATTAAAGCTAGAACTAAAATAAATTTCAAAGAATCAACATAGAATGAAAATGAATTTTATTTTGGATAGAGGATAGATCTAACTAATTAACCTTTCATAGTGTTAAAACTAGTTGAACTTACTAAACCAAGTATGGGAACAGAACCTTTTAAATGATATCTATTTATAAATATAATTAACTTAAAAATTTTTATTAATTAGATAAACTGCATTTTACCTTGTTTCAATACACTTAGTCCCAGCAAACAAAGTAGACTGTTTACCGTCTTCATTTGGATGATATTTGCTGTTGCTAAATGGTAAAGCTGATTTTATAATAGGTATAGATTCTCCAGTAAGCATAGACTCATTCATAACACTTGATCCGTTTAAAAGGATAACATCACATGGAAGTATTTATCCATCTGGAATTTCAATAATATCCCCAGGAACTAAATCTAATGAGCTTACCTTAGATTTAAAATTTTAAATTTCTCTGTCAATAATAAATCCTCCTTCCTTTTAAAAATAATTCGAAAATTAAAAACAACATAAATAATATACTTTAAAAGCTTAATTTATTTTTAAATTATTGAAACTTTTTTTTTTCTTTTTAAATAATAAATTTTAAGTCTTTAAAAAATAAAAAATATGTCAAAGTTGAAATATTAAAGTACCAATTAAATGTATTCAGTAACTCCTCTATAAACGAAAACATCAGTTTCAAAGAAACTCATTTCTCTAAGCTTATTATAATTATTTTTTGTTTCTATTAGAGTCACAATACAAGATAAAGCAGAAGTAAAAAAGATAATACTGGCATAATAATAATAGGGTTCAAGGATCCAAAGGATGATACTAAATACCTAGAAAATATAAAAAGGGGAAAGAACTTCATCTATAAATATCTTTATAGTTGATTTATCTGGGATTTCAGTATTATTTTATCCATAAATAGAAACTAGATCTTTAAAAATGTCCTCACTTACGATACCAAATCCATGTTTCTAATATATTTCGTTATTAGTTAAGAGACTAAGAGCAAATTATACAGGTAAAAAGCAATTTTAAATCTTTTCATAGTAATAAGTGTATAATCTATAACTAAATATCTATTTAAATTAAAAAGGATATACTTTAATTATACTCATTATAAAAATAATTTCTTCAAAATAAACTTAAGTAAAGTTACAAGATAATCTTGCTACGGTTTGCCATTAAATTTCATGGATTTTGTTTCTATTCTCACTAAAGTAATTTGATCATCTAAATAAATCATTTAATAGGTAAATCTAAATATTCTTTTAAAATATTACCTTAGGATATAATCTTCATAAATTGAGCCTAGGATGGCTAGCATTTAGTAAGTTAAAGTTTTATTTTAAATGCTATGTTCCAGCGAGTAAATAAATAAAGAATACCACAAGTTGCAAAAAACAGAAAGTATGAAAATACCAACTTAGTGCTTGAAATCTTATAAGAGTCTATTTATTTTATAATTCCTTCTTCTTAAATATCCTCAGGTAGTTGAAAATATACTTTATCAGGATCTTAATCTTATACGATGCTGTTTGAATATTCTTATTTATTTATTCTAATTAGTTTTATAAAAAGAAATTAAATTATTTGAAATAAGCAAAATAATTTATTTATCTTTTATAACAATTATTTTAATATTTGTTGTGAAAAACTACAGATTACTCTTAAAATATTTTATAATTAAATATAGAAATAATTTTAGATGCTCTATTTTAATATGAAATATACTATTGTCTGAATTAATTTCATATTCAAGAGTTTTAAAAAATGAAAAAAGCTTTCAAAAGAAATGACTTGATTTTTTTGGAACGAAATTTGAATGAGATATAAATTTTGTTGATATAGATTATGGTAAATTATTTATGAAACAAGATTATGTATGGTTGTTAGTTTAGAATAGCATAGATAATTTATGCTTTAAATTTTAGTAGATACCAATCTTATCCCTTATATATTACTCAACCTTAATAACTTATTTATATATTTGCTAAATATTAAAATTGAAAATATTTATTTAAATACTAAACCATTATGTATTAATTACATAGCTAACTAAATTGAATCTGCAGTAATATTTAGAGATGTAGAATTAGCCATACTTATCGAGTGCTCACTTTTATATTTGTACTTTTATAAACGCTTTGATGATTTAAATACTTATTTTTTTTAGATTTATTAAGTACAATTAGTATTTTATTATAAAAATTTTAACTATCAAATCAGATTTCTAACTTTTATTAAGAAAGAGAAAAATAATGTATGGTTTTTTTTTAATTCAATTAAATTAATGTTTAGTTTGTTAGTTATCTGCTAAAATCTAACAAAAGTTATTATTTTTAAAAGAATTAGTAATTTTAAAAAAGTAAACTCATTTGAAATTAAGGTATTCAAAGCATAATCTGCCAAAAGATGTTTATCTTTTTAAATAATAATTGATTTACTCAAAATTTACATGAATTTTTTCAAATTAATAATAAGTAAGATAAGATTTTCAACAAACTGTGATCATTTTATTATAATCATCCCATTAGAAAATGTTTATTCAAATTTTTAATCTCAAACAAACTCTATATAATAATTGTTCATATTTTTGCAAAATATTTAAATTTCAATTATAATTTTAGTTAAAATATATAAAAAATGTATATCATAATTTGTTTTTTACTTGAATAAAATTGACATTTTCGAATTAAATCAAAATATTTCTAAATTGATTTCTGATATAAGAAATTTTAATAACTATTTGAGCAGAAACATAATTTTCCTCTACCAAATTAGTCAAAATTTATATTTCTCAAAATTTTATTTTCTCAAAATTGATTAAAAAGTAATCACTTTAATTAATGATTTTCATGATTTTAAATTTTTTTGTCTTAAACTAATTTATTATTGAGATAAAATAGGATTGAGATTTTGAAAATTTTAATATTTTATTCATATCTATACCACTTATCAATCATATTTTATAATTAAAAAACCCACCATTAAATAAAAAAATTAAACATACTCTTTTTTAGATATTTCTTTTAATAGCAAAAAATTAATAATCGATTTTATTTTGCAAACTATAAATTTTTACTGCCATTTAAACAAAAATATTTACAAAAGTAATATGAATTAAAAGAATTTAGACTTCTTTTAGTTCAAATAAATTCAAAATTGTTGTAAATTTAAATCATTTTCTTTAAAGCAATAGTTAAGACCGAAAGAGTATAAAACATAAAAATATCAGTCGAATTTGATTATTTTAAAAGACAAAAATTTTATACTATCTTTAAATTTCTAACAGCAATAAGTTTTATAATTAATTCACGACTTTATTTTTGAAATAGGTCCCAACAATATTTAGTATATTTTTTTATCTTTTATATTTTTAAATAAAATAGCTAGTCTTACAACAATATATTTTTCGTAAAGAATATTAGCAACAGAGCTGGCACATGCAACACCTAAAATAATAAACAAAAATATCTAAGGTATTTCGGATACAGGATCACTATCGTCTAATTAAACCTTCTTAAAAATCTATAAACAAATAGAAATTAAAAATATGCAAATAGGATGATATAAATTTACATTTAACAGGCTAGCAGTAAAGCTATCGTGCAAAAGCAAAACATAAAAAGAGCATAATATTATTAAAACAAGAGAAATTGTAAACCAAAGATTTGTATAAAACTCTTTTTTGAATGGTTTGCTTATCGAAAATGCTATGCATGTTGAAATATACTAAAAGTTTGTAAAAAAGAATAAAACCTTTTGATAATTAAAAAAGCAAATTAGTATTTTATTTTAAATTAAAATTTTTAAAATACAGTTGATTCATAACAGCTTTTACGAGAATCAGAATTCTCCAAATCTCCTAAATATGAATGAGTTTCATAAACTGACATATACCAGCTTTAAGATTTTAAGATAAGAAACATGATAACCTAATTAAAAATATTAGATATAATTTTATAAATTAAAAAATTAAAGTTAATTTACTTAAAATATTCCATTTAAAAAGGTCATCCCAATCACAGAACAAAGAACAGGGAAAGAAATCAAACTAGAATTAGGAACTTATTTAGATAAGGTTGGATAAGTGTCAGTGAGTCCCATAAAAAATGTAAATGGGACTATTATTAGAAAGTCCCAATATAAAAATTACATATCACCTGGAAGAGAGTTAACTGTATATAAAATAATAGTAGCAATAAATTCGATCATTGAGTATAAAGCCATAAATTTGAAACATGAAAAGCTAGTAACTAATGCTGCTCTCCCTTCTTTCAGTAACTTATTTATTTTTAAATAATTTTAAATTTTTAATCCCATTAAACTAAGGATTTTTTTGTTATATATAAATTATAATGATTATTTAAAAAATATTTAGCTCATAAATATCTACCTTAAATTCATTAATAAATATATGGAAAAAAATTTAGTAATAGTTATTTATTTATTTATAAATTTCAAAAATTAGATATTAAAATTATCTATATTAATAAGAAAAAACTCTTTGAGGTATTTAGAATTTGATGCATCATTCAATATAATAAAATTTACCTAAACTACACAAGAGATATCTTATATTTTAGATGTAAAAGATGCAGCTATTGAAGCTTCAGCTTCTGATAATGAAATTCCGATATCAGCAGTTTTTAAGGCTGCACAATCATTTGCTCCATTTCCACACATACCGCAAGTTGGCTTCCAAGGTAAATTCTATAATTATTTAAGTAATAGAGCTTTTTCTTCAGGAGTCATTCTGGCAAAAATTTATGTTTTAAGAAGCATAGTTCTTAATAACTGAGCTTTTTAATTACTTTGAGTAGATTAACTAATAATTTTTGAGAAAGCTCTTCCTGTGATAGCTAAGGTGTAGCTTTCTTACGAGTTATTCCAAGGAACAAAGTCTGAAACGTCATCTTTTTTTAAAAGTTAAAAAAGTTTTTGATAAAAAATTAATTTTTATATTTTTAAAATACCATTTAGGGCTGCTATTTCTTGTTGCTCTTAGTTTTTTTAAATTTTATCACATTCTTCTCTTTATTAGGGATCAACGTTTTCTTATGAGAAGGTGATAATATTATTTGAATATTAACTTTTTTATCCTCCAACTTGAGTCGCATCATTTACTTGAGTTTCTATTTGAGGAGTAATTTATAAATTTATTTAAGTTTTAGCCCTTTATCTGTAAACTTTTGAACTTTGGACAAAAAATTAAGTTTATTTTCTAGATTTAGATTTAGATATTTAATTTTATTGAATTAAAGATATTCTTCTGTCAACGCTTTCTAGTTAATTAGCCTGCTAAATTATCATTTTTTCTTCTTAAATTTCAGGGATTTAATTTTCTAAGTATTCTATGACGCCGTTTTCTGGTTAAAGATCATCTTCTCTAAGATTATTTTGACCGTTTTCATAATCTTTCCAAACAATTTTATCCTTATAAGCTGGTTCATCACTTAAGTCACCTATGAAAACTCTTTTTTTCTCATCTAAAATTTTAGATGATCTTCCTACGCTAATAGCTGTTAGTGCGTTATCACCTGTAACCATAATTGTACGAATATTTGCATTTTGCAGTTCTTCAATAACAGATATAGTGGCTGGTTTCAGCTTGTTTTCCATAATTAACAAACCAGCAAATGTCAAATCATTTTCTACTTCATCTCTTTCCAGCTTTTGAATTTAAGATTAACTTATTTTCAGTATTTTAATGCCAAAAGCAATAACCCTAAAGCCTTTTCTGGTATAAAATTCAAGGACCTATATTTATTTTAAATTATTTAATTTAATCAATTAAAAAAAGAATAAGATTATTCTACATCTTAAAAATTCTAAGGGATAGAAGAAGGGTTGCAAAGTGTTAAAATCTATTCTGGTGATCCCTTAACGTAGAGCTTATAAAAGTTAGTATTAAAATTAAAATTTTTGACTATTGTGCTCATTCTTTAAAACTTTGAACTAAATTCAAATCTTTTTATGATGCCTAGTCTAGTTTATTATTAATTTATTTTTTATTTAGACAAATCTCTTAATTTGGGCTAGACAACGGCTAAAACAGTCTCTGAATAATCAGACAAATTTTATTCTATTAACTCCCATTCAGTAGCTTCAAACATCTTTACTTCTAAAGGATCTCCAATAATTTCACCTTTTACTCTGGTTATTTCATGACAACTAGCCATACATTCTTTTAGTATAACCTCAGGATGTCCTATTAATGAGAATGGATTATCTTTTCCATACAAGGATTCTTATGAAGAATCATCATTTGTTTTTAAATCCTTATCCAATCCAAGTCTGTAAGTTTCTTCTTCAAGTTTCTCAAAATAAACTCTATCATGGCATTAATATTTAACTGACCTCAGCCCATACATTTCGAGACCTTCTTCTGTAAGTGTTCCTGTCTTATCAAAGCACATTATAGTAACTTTTCCGCTAATATTTACCTTGTTTTATTGATTAATATTCTAAACTAAGCAAAATTATTAAAAATTAAATTACTTTTTGTCTTGAAATACAATATATTTTTTACTATTTCAGCCTAGAAATTGCTAGTGAAATACCTATTGATAAGCAAGAAGGCAAAGCAGGTGGAACTGTTATTGTGATTAAATCTAAGCTATTCAAAATAAAGTCTTTAAGATCAATAATTTCTAAGTTATAACCTTTAATCATAAAAGGAAGAGAGAAAAAGAATCCTAGAATCGAAATTAAAGCAAGAACTACTATAAATTTCAATGAATCAACATAGAAAGAGAATGAATTTTGCTTAGGGTATAATATGGATCTAATTAATTATCCCTTCATAGTGTCAAAGCCTGTCGAGCTTACTAATCCTAATATAGGTACAGAGCCTTTTGAGTGAAATCTATAAATATTTTAAAAATAAGACCAAAAAGAGATTTTAAGTATTTTACCTTGTTTCTATGCATTTAGTGCCTGCAAAAAGCTTAGAATGTTTACCATCTTCATATGAATTATAATTAATATTACAAAATGGTAAAGCTGATTTTATTATAGGGATAGACTCACCAATTAATATCGACTCATTCATAATACATGTTCCATTTAAAAGAATAACATCGCAAGGAAGAACTAAACCATCAGTAATTTCAATTAAATCTCCTGGAACTAAATCAAGTGAGCTAATCTTTTATTTGTAATTCATAATTTCTCTATTTAAAGCTAGTCCACCTTCCTTTGATAATAAATATATTTAAAATAAAAACTTTAATTCATTTATTTTTCTCACATAATAGATAGAGCTATAGAAAATTAAAATACTTGAGTATTATTTATTATATTTTAGACTTATAAAAATGTTCTAATTTATCTTTTAATTAACTCATTTATAACAAATTTTGAGATAAATTATTAAAAGATTTTATAAAATATGGAGAATAAGAATATAATGAATGATATATTTTTTACCAATTTTATAAAGTCAGAAATCTCTCTGTAGACAAAAACTTCAGTTTAGTAAAAACTCATGTGCCTTAATCTTTTGTAATTATTTCTCGTTTCAATTAATGTAAAAAGGCAAGAGAGCGCAGATGTAGAAAAGATAATGCTTGCATAGTAATAGTATGGCTCTAGAATCCAAATTATAATACTAAATACCTAGAAAATGTAGAAAGGAGAAAGGATTTCATCTATCAATATCTAAATAGCTGACTTGTAAGGGATTTCAGTATTGTTTTATCCATAAATTAATAAACGCTCTTTATATTTTTATTTACTTTGAATGCCAAATCCATGTTACTAGTAAATTTCTTTATTAGTTAAGAAGTTCAATGAAAATTAAATTGGCAAAAAATAGTTTTTGGTGCTATCAAAGTAATAAGTGTAGAATCTATAGCTAAAAATCTATTTTTTAATATTTGTTTTTAAATAAGATAAAGTTGCATGATTAATTTTAAATTGGCAATGTAAAATATTTTATCAATTAAAAATATTTACTATATAATTTTAAGGCAGCTTATCGTTGATTTTCATCATCTTTGTTTCTGTTTGGACTAGGCTGATTTGATCATCTAAACAATATAATATTTTTAATTCTAAGTTTAAAAGTTAAAAAATCTACCCTAAGAAACCACCCTGATATATTGAGCTTATGATGGGTAGCATTTAGTCATTTAGAGCATAATTTTAAAAGCAATATTCCATCTACTAAATAAATAGCAAATTCCAAAAGTGACAAAAAATAGGAAATAAGAAAATATCAATTTTGCGCTTTAAGTTTTATAAGAATTAATTTCTTTTATAATTCCTTCTTCTTAGATATCTTATGGTAATTAAAATTATATTTTATCAGAATTTTGATTTTCTCTTCTACTATCTAAAGTTTCTTATTTTTCCATTCTAATTTATTATTTTATAAAAGTTTAAATATTTAAAATAGATTTTACTAAAATTTGCTCTCATAAAAGTTATTTTAAGTCAAATTAAAAAACTATTTTATGAAATCAAGAAATTTTAAAGAAAAAGTTAATAATTTGTTCTTCTCATATTTAAAATACTTTTTTCTTCCTTCAACCTTCTTAACGATTATTACTTCTAATTCTTAGATTTATATTGCTTATCAAATTGGAAATTTAAACTAAAATGGATATTTGCAGAGGGATAATGCTTTTAAAATGTTTAGAAGAGGGAATGTGGTTTTATAGCTATTGAAAGTTTATTTATAAAACTTAGAGTTTATTTTTTTAGTGCTTATAAAATACTATGGTTGATACTGAATATTTTATATTCCTATGAAAAGATAATAGTTCATATCACTTTAGTTATCTTTTCAATAAAAGGACTAAATTGTAATTCGAAATGTACATGGCTAATTCAATAGAGTCTGCGGTGCTGTTTAGTGATTTTTGGTTTGACATATGTTCGATTAGAGATATTTTTAAATGAATTTGTGAAAAGCTTATTTGATATCTTGGATTTTTAAAAATTAGTTTTTTACTTTTTTATCTTAATTATTAAAAAATAGAAGGAAAGAGTATTTATTAAGCAATTTCTTTATTTAAAAATCTAAAAACTAAAAAATAAAAAAATTTTAATTAATTTTGTGGAATCAAAAACGTTGATTTTGATATTATTTAAAATAGTTTGTTATCTTTTTATACCAAACATTAAGTTTTCAATTTTAAATAAATATTACAGCTTATGTGAATAATTTAAGTGGATGGTTACTTTTTATTGGATTTGAAAAAATTAGTTATAATAAATGTAATCATGAAAATCAATATTTTTATTTTTTTTAGGGTATTTATTTATTATCATTCAGATTGCTTTGGTTTACATCATTAAAAACTATTAAAATAATTAAAGATTAATAAAAGTAAATTTTAGTAAATTATTTATTAGAATAACTTTTTATTTAAAAAATGAATAAAAATATTTTTTTTATAATTAAAAAATAGAAATAAAATATCAAATAATTCATAGAGTAAAAATTTTAATATTAATTTTCGAAAATTTAGTTATTATCTCTCATTAAACTTAAAAGAATGTGCATCCTCTACAAGCATCTTCGTTTTATGTTAGTACTATTAATGCATTATCTTAAGTATCAGATAATTAAGACGTTGATTATACTGTCAGATAATAGGTAGAACCCATCAGTTTTAAATATTAGAAGCCTTAGCCTATTTCCTATATTTCGAATAGAGTCAAAGAATCTAAAGTGCAACTCTTCACCACTAAAGGCTGACTATCTGAAGCGACCGTGACTCCTAAGCACTACTTTTAAATTGTATTTAGCTAAATTTAATAGATATTTTAATCATTAATAGGTCTGCTCAATATATAGAGCTATTAGCTACTTGTGGTTGAATTATTAGTTAATTAGAATACAGATGAAGTGGTTAAATTATATGTCACAAACATTCCACTCTTTGTATTCATTATTTGTCTGGATCCTACATAAGGATCTTAAGATTAGTTAACATAGCCAGAACAAGAATTCAAATTTTAATTAAATTATAATCTGTCATTGCAGTATTAGCCTATGTAAGTTTACATTGCATTTACTACATAAGTAAGAGCTGTTGAGTTCAAGGGTACTTCAGGATTGTTCTAATATTGAGAGATAAATTAATAGATAGGAGTTAGGTCTATATTTATAGGCATAGGAGTATCTAAAGTTTGAGTAGCCCACTCAGCTGCATCTAAATTAGCATTTGGGGTAGCTCCCATAGAGTATGATTACCAACTCTTTAAGGATGATTAAAAACTGTTTAGCTATTACTAAGAGTAATCAGTTGAGACTTTACCTTGAACTCCATAAAGAGAAGCTCCTACTGATGCATCAAATCCTAAATTAGACTGTTGTTAGACTGATGAAGAACTCATTGTAAATTAATAACCAAAGAGAGAACCAAGTTTGACAGATGTTGCAACGTGAGTACCCCAAGAATCAAAGAAATCATAATAATATTCTCTCTCATTTATATAATTTGAATAAGAATATAATTATTGAATTTTATCAACAAGCTATAAAGAGATCAAAGGAGCGTTATTTTGGTCATTGTAAAAGCTCAAATCAAAAGCCGAGCAAGTAGCAAATGAATGGATACATTAATTATCCTTCTAGGAAAGAGTATCTTACATCAACTAGAAATCAGCACTTGCAGAAAACGAAGCAGCAAAAATGTTTCCTTATCCATTTACTTAAGCTGACAAGCTATCTTAGTAGTCACTAAGTGTTGAGACTTCTTTTGAACTAAATGTTATTAAACAGCTTTTTTCAACATTTAATCTAACTCCATCAGGTATAAAATATGCTCTGTCAGGGCTGACTGAATCCCATAAGTTATCTTGGTAAAGCAAGTCAACTGCAGGAAGATTTCTGAAACCAGGATCTAGCCCGCTAGTGCTGAGAGGATTACCATAAAATATGTTGTATCCTTATCCAAGATAAGAGATGTTAGGAATATACTTGATTTAACCTGGAGAAATGGTTTGATTCCAAAACATTATTTAATCAGGCTGCTAGGAATAAATTAGATTTAGTAGTAAAACTAAAGTTAACACTTTTTTTACCTTTAAAATATCCATTTTTTATTTAATTATTTTTTGTTCAGTTTTAATCTTAAATTTTTTGTTTATTAAATTATCGTATCATTAAATTCTTGTTTTTAATTCCAAAACTGGTTATTTCTTCATACCTTTGTTTATGTTAATTAAATAATTGGTTAGCTTGGAAAAAAAGTAATTAGTTAGGGTTATACTTAGAAGACAAAAACTTACATTTACAATTTAATTCTACAAACTAAAGGGGTAAGGTATTTTCAAATATCAAAAGAAACCAAAAAACCACGAGGGACATTTTAAAAATATTAAATAGTTTATTGATTTTATTTATGTAGCAAAAAAATAATTTTAAAGCAAAATGGCTTTAATTTGTTGAAGTTTTATTTAAATATTCTGGTTTTAAAAATTAATACTATTTTAAAAAAAGAAAGTTTCAACTTTCACTGTGAAATCTATTTTATTTGAGAAAACCTGAATTATTAATTGTGTAATTAATTTAAATTAAATTTTAGCTTGAATTACTCACCTGTAAGAAAAATATGTTAAGTTGTAAATAAATTATCAATTTTGTCTATTTTCTCAAAATTAAATTCACGATTTTTTAATCTTACTAATTTCTATAAAATTTAATCAAAATATAAAACTCCATAACATACATACATAAATCAGATAAAATGAAACCATAAACAATCATAAGCATCTTACATATAATTTTGCTGATTTCTTGCATTAAGTGTGATGATTTAGCAGATTCTCTTTAATGGAACGATAGTATAAATACTGGAACTATTTAGTATGTCCCAAACATTTAATATCTAGGATAAGGATATAATATCTTTACTTCTAATCCTCATTCTTCTTAAGGTCTTGATCCTGGTTATAAAAACATAGCAGCTATAAATTTAACCTATGCTGATAACCTTTGGCAAAATGTAAATCCTGAAAGAACGTATTTTGTACCAGATGGTGTTTAGCTATCTTAACAAAAAAGCTGCACTATGTCTTTTACTGCTAGATAAGTTGCTTCTATGATGGACTATACAAATAGCTTAGATGCCTCTGTTTCCATTAAGGGAACATTTTTTGGAGGTAAATTTAGAGCAAGTGTTGATTACTAAGACATGCAAAATGATATAGAAAGTGGTGAGTATTAATATGTAGTTTCTCATTCAAGCTGTTCTGTTTTCTAACTGGATATATTAGATACTCCAAATTATCATCCATAATTTACAAATGATATTTAGATAGATTTTTCAAATCTGTTATCGATCTAAGACAATAGTAATGATGCAGAAGCTAATGCTTATTATGATTTCTTCGATAAATGGGGTACACATATAGTTTATTCTGTTAATCTCGGTTCACTGTTTGGCTATAAATTCTAAATGCTTAATTCTGATATCTAAACGATGAATAATTAAGGAATAGATATCACTGCAAGTGCAACTTTATTCAATGTGAGGGGAAGGACAAACACTCAACTCGAATAGGACAACTTGGATAGTTTTAGCCAATCAATCCAAAAGTGGACTTCATACTCAATAGGAGCTACACCTGATTTAAATAATGATCCTGCTAACTGGGCTACTCAAACTCTAACTAAGCCAATGCCTATCAAGAGTTCAATAACTCCTTATCACGAAGCTCTTAACATATTTACCTAAGGCGGTAACACTATATTACAAAGCTCTCAAATTTTATAGCTCTATTATAAGCTCAGATTATATTCAAATTCATACTGCTCTTAAAGATTGCTACCTAACGAATAAATCGATTATTGTAATGCTGAAACTGAAACCGATTATAATTTTAGCTAATAATAATAAGTAGTTACTTATTATGATGTTTCTCTCTTAGATATCACAAGAACTTAAATAGCTGCTTACTACTAAAACACAACTACTTTTAATACACAACTATAACTTTCTCCTATAGAGAACACAGTAGGATATAGATTTTTCTTCAAAAGTAATAATCAAATTTTAAATGGCTAAGTAACCTATTATGTGAGTATTGTTGCTACTGCTGGTAATAACTTGTGTTTGGTAGGAAACCCAAATATAGGTGAACCAGCAACAATCAGTGGCTGTCCAAATAATGATAATGCAACCTTTTCATATGTTGCTTATGATGAAAATATATTTAGTTTGCAATTTAAAAGTGACCCAACAAAGTGTTTAGGATTTGACAGCTAAGGAATTCTTAGAACAATGGTAACAAATTCCTGTTTCGAATGTCAAGTGATAGAATTAATATAAAACACTTTGACTAAAAATAATTCTTGATTAAAAATGTATCTTTAGTTTATGTTTTGTTTGTGATTTAAAAAATTTTTTACTTTTCTAATAAAATATTTATAATCAAAAAAATTAAACAAAATAAAATAATTTTGTAAAAAATAAAAAATAAAATATAATAAATTACTCTAAAAATTATAATTAAAATCATTCTATTTCAAGAAAATTTCATAATTAAGAAGAAAAATTTCATAAAAATTAGTTTGAGTTTTAAAATTTGAATTCAATAATTATTAGAATATGCAATAATTTATATTCTAATCTTGTAAAAATAATTATTAAGCTTTTTTTTCAATCTTAAATTTTTTTCGAAGCTGTAAAATAAATAATTTATATAAACATAAAAAATAATAAATTCATTTTATTATACTTATGTTTCTTTTGAAATGTTTAAAATTTGAATAAAATTATATCATTTAAAGATTCAATTGATAAATTTAAATATTTAGAAGAACAATTAAAAACTCAATAAGGATATAATAATAGTTTATCAGTTTCAAATATTGTGTTAAAAGAAATAGATTTTTTTAATTTATTACTTGGAAAAAATATAATTTTCAAATAATTGATTAATTGTAAAAAATTTATATACTATTGTAAATGATCTCTATGCGTTATGATAAATTATTCTTTCTATTCTATTCTTAGTTTTTATTATGATTATGATGTATATCTAAGCAGTATTCACATTATTTAACTTTTTATTTTAAAATATTTTTTTATTAAATTAATAACATATATACGCACATTTTTAGTTTATTTTTTATCACCTCATTTACTGTATTAAGTAGTCAGCCTTATTATTTATTCAAATAAATGGTGTTTTTATTTTATATGCTTTATTTGTTGTAAGAAATTCTATTAAAAATGTAATCTGTAGAATTTAAACTATCAAGAAACTAATTTACCAGAAAAATTTGGTGGTTTTTATATCAGCTTAAACATTTGTAAGGATTTCAACTCAATTTGTAATTAATTTAATCTAATTTAATAGTTTATTCAAATTAGGGTAGGATCCCGAATTAATTCAAAAAAGAAATAGAAAAATTAACAAATTGGAAAAATTTAATTTAAAAAAAAGGACAAAAAGAGATAATTATTAAATTTACAAAACAATCAATTAAACATAAAAAATATAACCTAAATAAATCTAATTTAATCATTTTTCTATGAACTCAGAAGCGAAGAGTATTTTTCTTATCTATATTTTACTGATTGCTTAATGTTAGGCTGGTTATCTAAGAGGGTAAGACTAGACCATATTTTGGAATGACACTATCAATCCCTCCTCTGTTGGTTATATTCCTAATGTTTAGTATTTAGGATCTGGATACAATATCTACTTTGCCAATCCTCATTCTACTCGAGGACTTGATCCTGGTTTTACTAACTCTGCAATTCTTGAACTAAGTTATAATAATAACTTATGGACTAATGTTAATCCTGATCGCTCTTATTACGTCCCTGATAATGTAAGCTTAAATGTAGAAAAAAGCTGCATTATTTCATTTTAATCTTAAGAAATCAATTCACTTTCTTAATATAGAGATAGTTTGTCTTCTTCTGTTTAATTCTAAGCTAAGTATTTTGCAGGCAAATTCTCAGCAAGTTCTGACTATTAAGAAGTTTAAGATGGACTAAATTCTGCAAACATCTAATACATTGAATCTTAGGCTAAATGCTCTATATTTTAACTCGATTTTTACAATAGTCCTTCTCAAAATGCTCAGCTTTCCCCTTAACTCTAGGAAGCTTTATTTACTTTAGCTTTTAACTAAACGTCTTAAAATGATTATTACGATTTTATTGATACTTGGGGTACTCATGTTGTAACTTCAGTTAATCTTGGCTCTCGTTTTGGATACAAATATTAAATGGACAAGTATTTATCTAATCAAGCAACTCAATAAGGAGTAAATTCATCTGTAAGTGCATCTTATTTTAGCTCTTCTGGATCTGCTTCTGGTAATTATAATTAGACTTAAATATAAAATTTTACTCAAGCAATGACTAGCTGGTCTTCTTATTCTATTGGCGCAACCCCTGATGCAAATTAAGACCCTTTATCTTGGGCTTAATAAACTCTTGACACTCCTATGCCAGTTAACATTTAAATTTTATCAATTGACGATTTTTTAAATAATTTCGCTTTCTCTGTTAACGGTTTGACTTCTTCTTAGGTAAATACAGTAGTTAGTAATTTGAGTTATTATTTATAAAATTACTGTGTAAATAGACTATTGGTAACTGGCTAAATCGATAATTGCTCAGATTAGGAAATTTCAAGTTCTTAAATTTTTTAATACTCAAATAACAAGTTTAAAATTTAAAACTTTTTAAGTAATAACTACATATAAGGTCTTAATGGATAGAATATTACAAGTGCTGTATTATTTACTCCAAACCCTAATATTAATATTGAGCAGCCTGATTATTAATTCTTTAATATGTAACTATAATCTTCTAATACAGTTACATTCATTTAAAAATAAGGAGGACAGTGTATTACATATTCAAATTCATAGAATAATTCAACTTTAAGTTTGTAGAGCTGCAACGGTTCCTAAAATTAGTAATTTTAAGTTATTGATATTGACCCATCTCTATTTTACATAAAATCAACAATAAATAATTTATACTTCACGAGCTAAGGAACATATTTCTAAATGCAATAGCTACAAAACTGCCTAGGTTGTTAAGTTTTTAACTTAGCATATATTATATGAAAAAATAAAATATATTATAGAAATCTGCTAAAATAAATTATCTATCCATTTATGTAAAATATTATATAATGTGAAGAATATTCTTTTTACTAAAATTTTAAATTTTACACTTTTTATTTACTGGAATAAAAAACTTTAAATAAAAATTCTATGTAAATATTTTAAATGTATTTTGATAATATAAAATATGTTATATATTTATATTTAAATTAATATAAATTTAAACAAATATAGTTTGGGTCAATAAACAACTACTGGATTTAATAATAAAATTTTCTATATCTTATATTTATATTATATTTTCAAAATTTAATTTTTGAAAAAGGTTCTAATAAGGTTTGGTTTCTTTTCTAATCTTTTTTATTTTTAAATATTAGAGCTAATTTAGCAACTACATATTTTTCATAAAGGATATTAACCAAGGAGCTAGCACAAGCAATACCTAAAATTACTACTAAAAATGGTTTAGGCATTTCAGATACAGGTAATTAATCGCCAAGTTATACTTGTTCAAAAATCTATTTAAAAAAATATTAAATTTTTCTTTGATGTAACCAAATTTTACGTCTAGGAAGCTTGTCGTAAAGCTATCATGTAAGAGCAAAATATATAATGAGAGCAGTGTAATCAAGACAAGACATATTGTAAACCAAATATTAGTATAAAATCCCTTCTTGAAAGGTTTACCAATCGAAAAAGCTATGCAAGTAGAAATATATTAAAAGTTTGAAAACAAGAAAAGAACCTTTAATTAATTAATTATAATACAATTTTTAATTATGTATGAGAAAAATTTATGTTAAATACTGTTGATTCATAGCAACTTTTACGAGAATCTGAATCGTCTAAATCACCTAAATATGAATGACTGTCATAAACAGACATGTACCAATTTTGAGCCCTTAACACAACGAACATAATTATCTATTTAAAGTTATTATCGTTTTTTATTTAAAAGAAATATAAATAATTTACTTAGAATCCTCCATTTAGCAGTGTCATACCAATGACAGAGCATAAAACAGGGAAAGATATAAGACTAGAACCAGGAACTTACTTAGCTAGTTTTGGATAAGCATCTGTAAGCCCCATAAGGAAAGCAAGTGGTATAATGATAACAAGATCCCAATATAAGAATTACATATCTCCAGGTACTGAATTAACAGTATATAAAATTGTTGTTGTAAAAAACTATATCATAGAATACAAAGCCATAAACTTAAAGCATGAAAAGCTTGTTACTAATGCTGCTCTTCCTTCCTTGAGTAACTATTTGTTTAATTTAAATGATATTTTATTTTAGGTTATTGATCTTTATATTTTAGATATTTATTATTTAATGATAAATAAAAGAAGCTTTGTTTTTAAAAATTACCTCTATCACACAAGAAATGTCTTAAACTTTTGATGTAAAAGGTGCTGCTATTGAGGCTTCAGCTTCTGATAAAGAAATTCCAATATCTGCAGTTTTTAAGGCTCCACAATCATTTGCACCATCACCGCACATTCCACAAGTAGGCTTCCATGGCAAATCCTGTAACATTTGAAGCAAATGAGCTTTTTCTTCAGGTCTCATTCTGGCAAAAATTTATGTTTTAAGAAGCATAGTTCTTAAAAGATGTTCTTTTTCCTCGCTTTGTGAAGCCTAGCTGATAATCTTTGAAAAGGCTCTTCCAGTAATTGCCAAACTATAACTTTCTTAATGATTATTCCAAGGAAGTAAGTCCTAAATATCATCTGGATGAAAAGGAAGTTTTTTAATTTATAAAATAAAGAGTAATTTATTAAAATTTTATACCATTTAAAGCAGCTATCTTTTGCTATTCATTGTATTGAATACTTTCTTCCTAATCATCACTGTAAGAAGAGCAAACACTGTCTGTTCTGTCATTCTTTTTTAAGTTTTTGTTATCTTAATCAAATGCTCCTTGTGTATAAATTTAAGATGTATTTTATTAACTCATTTATGTTTTAGCTCTTTCTCTATAGATTTTAGAGCTCTAAACAATTTAAGAAACGTTTCTCGATTAATATTTTCCTTTATGACCTCCCTTTTGATTCATCATAGATACTCTTTTATCTTTATTTTCTAAATAAGAGGCTTGCTAAATTATTAATTATTCTTCCTCAATTTCAGAAAGTTAGTTTTCTTGATATTCAGCTACTCCATTAGCAGGTTCGAGGTCATCTTCATTTAAATATTTTTTACCATTTTCAAAATCTTTCCAAATAATTCTATCTTTTTAAGTTGGATCATCACTCAAATCGCCAAAGTAAACTCTCTTACTTTCATCTATAATTTTGCATTATCTTCCAACACTAATTGCTGTTAGTGCATTATCGCCTGTAACCATGATTGTACGTATATTAGCTTACTAAAGCTCATCAATAATAGATGTAGTTATAAGCTTTAGTTTATTTTCCATAATTAAAAGACCAGCAAATGTTAAATCTTTTTCAACTTCGTCTCTTTCAAGCTTTTGGACCTAATTTTATTTCATTTAAAGCACTTTAATGCCAAATGCCAGAACTCTAAAACCCTTTCTTGCATAAAAATCTAGTACCTATTTTTCAAAATTAATTTATTTTAATTAAATACTAACAATAGATGTAAATTACTTCATGAAAGTTTTAAGGAATAGAATAGGGATTACTGAGTTCAAATATTTTTTCAGGAGATCCTTTCACATAAAGCTTATATAAATCTGAATCAAAATCTAAATTTTTCACAATAGTGCTCATCCTTTAAAGTTTTGAGGAAAATTCAAATCTTTTAACAATACCAAGCAATGTTTAAGCTTAAATATTTGGGTAAAGTGTTTTTTCAATATTGAAATCACCAAAACAATCTTTTTTTGTTGATTTTACAACAGCTAAGACATTTTCTTGATAATCACTTAGGTTTGATTCTATTAACTCCCATTCAGTAGCTTCAAACATTTTTACTTCCAGTGGATCTCCAATCAATTCACCTTTAATTCTTGTTATTCCATGACAACTAGCCATGCATTCTTTAAGAATTACTTCAGGATCGCCAACTAACGAATAAGGATTCCCTTCTCCATATAGCATCTCTTTTTCAGGATTAGAATTTTATTTTAAATCTTTATTGAAACCTAATCTGTAGGTCTCTTCTTCAAGTTTAGCAAATTTAATTTAATTTTGTCCCTAGTAAAATACTGGTCTTAAGCCATACATATCTAGACCTTCTTCTGTAAGAGTACCAGTCTTATCAAAACACATAATTGTAACTTTTCCACTGATATTAACCTAAGATTTTTAATTAGTTTGATAAGCTCAACAAAAAAAATGAGAATTTAATATATTATTAATTGATTACCTTTGGTGGTGAAATGCAAAATATTTGTTTCTTTCTCAGTCTAGAAATAGCAAATGAAATACCAATCGATAAGCATGTAGGTAAAGCAGGAGGAACAGTAATTGTAATCAAATCTAAGCTATTTAAAATAACCTCTCTAAGATCGATAAAATCTTAATGATAACCTCTAATTAAAAAAGGAAGAGAAAAAGCAAATCCTAAAACCGAAATAAGTGCTAAGACTGCTATAAATTTTAAGGAATCAACATAAAAGGAAAATGAGTTTTGTTTAGGATATAATATAGATCTAACTAATTAACCTTTCATAGTGTTAAAGCTAGTAGAGCTTACCAATCCCAGTATAGGAACCGAGCCTTTTAAGTGATATCTAAATTAAAAAATAAATTATTTTAATTTAAAGAAAAATTTGATATATTTATAATACCTAGCTTCAATACATTTTGTACCAGCAAAAAGAGTAGATTATTTTCCATCTTCATTTGGATGGTACTTATTATTGTTAAAAGGTAATGCTGATTTAATTATTGGGATAGATTCACCAGTTAGCATAGATTCATTCATGACGCTTGATCCATTCAAAAGTATGACATCACATGGAAGAATTTAACCATCTGGAATTTCTATAATATCACCTGGAACTAAATCTAAAGAACTAATTTTTCTTTTATGATTAGTAATAGCTCTATCAATCATAAAACCTCCATTCTTTAAATTAATAAATTTAATTTATAAATAAATAAATAATTTAACTTACAAACAAATAGTTTAATTTTTTTAATTTAGGGAAAAATAATTTTTTAATTTAAAAAAGGGAGGAATTTTTGAAGAAGAAAAATATTATTTTTTTATATTAATTAATTAACAATTTTAAAGTATGGTTTTAATTATGATTTTCAATTTCTTTTGTAAAAAATTAGTTCAACATTTTTCAATAGTTCCATCATTTTTAAATAAGCAATTTTAATTGCTATCCCAGGTTTAAAATAAGATTTATTTTTGTATAAATTAAATTAAAGTAGTAGGTAGTTTAGTTAAAAAATATACCAGTTTAATGAAACAAGAAACCCCTCTATAAACAAATACTTCAGTTTCGAAGAAGCTCATTTCTCTGAGTTTTTTGTAGTTATTTTTCGTTTCGATTAAGCTAACAATACATGAGAGAGCAGATGTAGAAAAGATTATACTAGCATAATAATAATAAGGTTCAAGTATCCAAAGGATTATACTAAATATCTAAAAAATATAGAATGGGGAAAGAACCTCATCAAAAAATATCTTTAATGTTGATTTATCTGGTATTTCTGTATTATTCTATCCATAAATAGAAATAAGTTCTTAACATGTAGATTCATTTGAAATTCCAAAACCATGTTTCTAATATATTTCATTATTAGTTAAGAGACTTAATGCAAATTATATAGGTAGGAAGCAATTTTAAAGATTATCATAGTAATAAGTGTATAATCTGTAACTGAAAATCTAATTTATATAAAGAAATAATTATTTTTAATAAATTTATTACCGCAAGAAAATTATAAAATAATTGCCTATTTAGCCTTTTACTATCAAATATATTTACCAGATAATTTTAAGGCGGTTTATGCTCAAATTTCATAGACTTCGTTTCTATGTTGACTAAAGTAATTTGATCATCTTTTGAATAAATGGTTGTCATTCATTGATTATCAAAAATTAAGAAGTTTAAATAAATAAATACCTTAAGAAACAACTTTCATAAATTATGCCTCTTATGGTGAGCATTTAGTCATTTAAAGTCTTATTTTAAGACTAATATTCCAACGAGAAAATAAATAAAGAATACCACAAGTTATAAAAAAAAGGATATATGAAAGCACTAATTTAACACTTTACACTCTATAAGAATTAATTTCTTTTATAATACCTTCTTCTTAAATATCTTCTGGTAATTCAAAATATACTCTATTAGGATCTAAATTTTTACTTTGATTATTTGAAGAGTCTTGCTCATCTATTCTAATTAATAAAAAATAAAATAAAATTGTTAACAATTTAATATGATGAGCCTAATGAAATATTATATTTGACTGATTTTGATAAATTTAATAAAGATGTAATTAGTTTTGATATAATTTTAAATTATTTTATTTAATAGAAATATTTGATTTTTATTTATTTAAGTATTTTTATCATTCTGTTTAATACAAATTTGATTAAAATTTGAATTCTTTTTATTTATCTAAGAAAAATTGCTTTTAAAAAATAAAACAATAAAATATCAATATTAATGTTTAAATTACAAGGTTTTTTATATCGAATCTTAGCTACTGTCTAAGGATGTACTAGAATTTGTCATATTTATGAGGGTTTAGTTTTAAAAAAAGTCAATCCAAAATATTATTGGTATTTATCAAATTTAGTTATTTCTTTGAAATTTTGTAGCAATAATTAAGTGTTTTTTGTTTAATTAAATAATGGTAAAAATCTTAAAGAACTAATTAGCAATTAAAAGAAAGGAAATAATCTAAGATAAAAAGGTTTGTAATAGATAAAATAATAGTTTTATTTTTTCTCAATTTTTGAGTTTTGTAAATTTTAGATCATATTAATTAATTATTCTCAATTCTAATTGAATCTTATATCTAAAATTCAACCTATTTTTTGGTTTTGATAAAAAAATATCTTATCGCACCTGAAAATAGGCAAAAATAAAAATTTAGTTTAGGATATTCACAACTGATCAACTTATCTTTAATTTTCTCAAGCAGTTTAATAATAATAGATGCTTTAACACAAGAATAGTATACTATTTATTAAATTAAAAAATAAAACTTAATGCTCAAAATGGTTTAAATTATTATCAGAAATATAAATACTATTATTAAATATAAATTTATTTCTAATAATTTTTATTCTTCGTTTTGAATTATAATAAAAATAATCTTCTACATTTAAATAAATAAGATATATTTCATTATTTATTAAGTACCTTAAAGTTAAAAAAAATAATTTGTATATTATTACTTGATTAAATCTGATCATAAAAATTTTAATTAATTGCTCAAATTTAATTTTGGCTAAGAATCAAACAATCTTCAATGGATGAATCAATCAATCTTTTAATATTTTATTATTTTAAAGCGTATAAATATATTAAATATATTTTTATATAGTGAAAGAAATAATTTACATATTTTTTATTGATTAAATCTGATCATAAAAATTTTAACTAGCCGCTCAAATTTAATTTTTACAAAGAATCAAGCAATCATCAAGTATGAAACAATAAATCGTTTAATGTATATTGTTTTAAAACATATAAATAAATTAAATTTATATTTTTATTTCTCATACTTTAAAAATCTTAAACATCTAAGTTTTGATTAAATCAAAATATTTTATTTTGTAAAAACAATCTTTAAGTACTAAATAAAAATAAAGAAATTAATATAATTTATTAAAGGATTAAAAAAATTATTTAACCATTAAATTCTGAGCAAAAAATTATTGTATTGTTACTCATACAATCTATACATTCTACATGTATAAAAGTGTAAAGTTTTTTTGGTATATATCTAGAATATTTTAGAGTAACTTTAAAATTTTCTTTGAAGCCTTTTAATTTTTAGCAAATAAATATTTACTTTAAATACTTATTTTATTCATAAAATAGTAAAAAATATTTTTAAAGGTAAACATTTTTTTAATTTTCATGATATTAAAATGAAATTGAATAAAAAAATTTATCTAAACAAATAAAATACAGTATCTTACTTTAATAGTTTCAATCATAGTTAATTTTTTTAATAAATTTTTCACTCATTTAGAAGTAGTAATTATGATATTAGTTATCTATTTATTCATCATAGTTAGAATAAAAATATGATATGAATCTAGCATGCCTAATTTTATTTCTAAATAAATAAACTAAAGTGAAAATAAATATTCATTTTTTAAGGTTAAAATTATCATGAAAACAAAATGTTTTGAAATCATTTCGTTTTAACTCAAGAAATCTCTTTGTATTCTTATTTAAGTTCATTCATATAACCTTTTAAACAATTCATCCATTAAATGCTGTCTTCTGTAATATTTTCTTCATCAGCTAAAGCTGCATCAATAGCACTTTATCCAACAATTTATGCTTTAGTAGGATCTTTACAGATGTGATAATAAAATTTGAACAGGTTAATAGATTAAATCAATCTATTAGCATCAGATCCATTAAATTTAACTTTAGCTGTTTCTAGCATTTTAATGTTAGTATCAAGGGTATCACTAATAATAGAATCACTGCATAATTTTAATTCATAGAGAATAGCTAAGCTTTCGTTTTTTATTTTCAAATAGCGGATTTTTGATTATAAGGGCCCCTACTATTATAATATAATTATTTTTTTAATTAGTAATAATTTAAAACTAAAAAGAATTTTAGTTAATAACAAATTTTGTAAAATAAATTTTTTGTGCAAAATATTTTCATATTGTGAGAGTTTTTAAAAGCCAATAATAAATTAAAATTGTTCAATTAAAATATTAATGAAAATTAATAAAAAAGTTAGAAAATACATTGTCTGGCTCGTTAAGTTTTTGATCTAAAATTTCTATTGCATCTTCTAAGATATAAATTAATTCAAATTCTATTTATCTTAATTTTTTGGTAATCAACATTTTTAGATTCTCATTTTATTCCTATTGTTCATAGATTTAAAGAGACCTTATTCCAGTTTTTCTAACAGCAGCTAAGTTTTTTAAGGCAACAGAGAACAAACTTATTTCTTCAATAGAAAGTTATTATTCAAATTTAGATATCAGTCTCATATACTGCATCATATCCTCGAATCTCTCACATGATTCAGCTAATTTAGCATAAAAAAGAACTTCTTCCCTTTTTGGAAATGCCATAATTTATTTATTTACCTTTAATTATTTATTTTTTAATTTAAAATTTTTTTTAATCTATAAATTATAATCAGAAAAAGTCATTACAATCAATTTTAAATATACTAGTTTAATATCTACTAATAAAGCTTTTCAATATCACTCTATTAATTGGATTCTTTTATTTATCAATTTTTATTTTGCTCAATAAATAAAAAAATTATTTCTATTAATTTAATCAAATATTTCAAATTTTTAATCAAATACATAAAAAAACTTAAATTAAAAAATTTTAAACAGATAAAAGAAGAAATAATTTTTCATTAAATACCTCAAGTATTATTTTATTAAAAGAATATTATAGAATTTAAAGAAATATATATTGGTCTATAAATATCTAGAACGTTTTTATTTTAAACTTATTAATTTTTTTAAAGATTGAAAAGTATTTATTTGCTAAATAATCCAAATATTTCTTGTTAATAATTAAAAAACAACCTACATATATAATCTATCTAAGTTTATAAAAAATATAACAAAAATATTTCAAAGATAGATAAAATGTTACTTAATAAATATTTGTTTTATTTTAATAACACTCATCCACGCTTATAAATTTTTATTAATCTATTTTGTTCAGCTCTTAGAATCTTATTTATTCTTTTAGCAAAAAGTAATACTTAAATTGTTTATTAACAATTTTCTTCAAGTAGAAAAAATTCCCCTAAAAGATAGCTAAAACCATAATCAATTCCTAACTCTTAATTTTTGCTCACACTAATTTTTTGAAATACTTTTTATATTACCCAACATATAAATTAATAAAATTCTTAAAATTTACCTTTGTTTAATTTAAACATTTTTAATATAAAATTGTTAACAAATTTAGTTTTCATAAATAATTATTTATAGATATTCCCTAAGGTTTTAAAATTTCAAAAATATTTTAGATGACTTATAGAATTTACTTATATTCAAATTATCAGATAATAAAATTTAGTTATACATCAAAATAAATAAATAAACTAAAAAACATAATTGAGTCAGGTTTAGCCCATATTTATATTACTCTTTTGATTTATCACTCTATGCTAATTTTAACAATTTTTTTATAGATTAGCAAAGTTTAAAGTTTTGTTGATAAGAGAACTTTTCAAATAAAAATATTTATTTATTGATAAAAATGACTATAAATTAAGTTTTTTTAATTAAATTTTAATAAAAGATAACAGGATGTTTAGTATTATGTATAAAATTTTATTAAATAACAAATTAATGAATAAACATATATTTTGCAATTTATAAATCAACTTGAGATAAATGAATTTATTAAATGAAGAGCAACAGCTGGTTAATCCATAGGAACCATATGCCCTGCTTGATAAACTCTAAGGAATTAGAAATTTCCAGCTCCTTTAATTTGACCAACACTTTATCCATTAACTTAGTAATCTTAGAATTATGCTTATTAGTAAGCTTTTTGTTAGGTCCATTCCATAGCATTAGTCCAAGCTATGCCTCCCCTATAATAATTAGTTTTTTGAAAAAATTAAAAGGAAGATTTAAATTATGAATTTTACATATAATTGCAAATGAAATCTTGATCACCACTGTAAGCTATGACTTTAATTCCGCTTTCAAGGACAAAAGCAACTTTTTAAGCAAGATCTACATTTTAGTCTTTAGTGAGGGCAGCATGAACAGTGTTGGAGCATTCTTACCAAGTTCTTCCACTAACACCTAAAGCAGATTTAACGTCGCTTCTAGCAAGGAAATTATCAACATTAGTCATGTTATAGCATAAAGAGCCAATACATGGTTTTCTGATATCATAGATGTTGAATTTAGGAGTTTAACCAGTACCTAAGATTGTTTCTAACCCTAAATTACAGAATATATTACTTAGAATTTGAGGAGCCTTTATGGCAGTCAACGAAGAACAAATAGTCAAAGCTGGTTTAACAACAAAGTAGTATTAGAAAGGAGAAATTAATTTATTCTAAAAAGCATATTCACCATAGGTAGGATCTTGGACTTCACGATTGACCTATTAAATACGTTTTTAATTTAGTTTTGTTAGATATTGAAATTAATTAAGATTTATTAATTTGTATTTATTCTTAATTTTAATTGTTTTTAATATAAGAATTAGAAAGTAATAAGAGTCAAATTTTAATTTAAAAATAATTTTTAATTTACTAAGCCATTGCCAATAGCTAGACCTTGCAAATTAATTTTAGGGTTGTTTTGTTTGACTAATTCAGCACCAATAGCGGGAATGTAGTGGCCTGCATATGATTCGCCTGTAACAAAGAGAGGTCTGCCAATGAATTAAGGATTTTATTCCAAGAAACCAAGAATAAATTGATAAAAATCCTCACCAACTTCGTCTTCATTTGTAACGAGTTCACCCTTACCAGCAATAGAAAAACCAGTGCCAACAGGTTAATCAACAAAAACTAGGTTGGCTTTATTATTCCAAGAGTAAGCATTATTTTATAATGTCAAATTATCGTTTACTGAAAAAGGACCGTTTTCAGTGAAAAGAGCAAGCTCTGAAGAGCATCCAGGACCACCAGTCAACCATATAACTAAAGGGTCAGTAGAAGGATTACTCCTCGATTCAAAGAGCCAGTAAAAAATGTCACTTGATTTTTGGATGTTTACAAGACCAGTGGTGTATGTTTCATTCAAAAATAATGGATTTTAGGTGCAAACGACAAGGCCTAAAAGAGCAAAAAAGAAAATGTGATTTTTCATAATTATTTTATTGCAAAGTTAGTTAGCTATATTTGAATTAATAATTATATAAAATATAAAATAGGCCCTGCTTTTATAATAAAGATATTTTGATTTGTATAAAAGAATAAGCAAACTAAATTATTAAATTTATGATTAAATCCTAATCAATATATTTGCTTAACTTGATTTCACACAAAGCATATTTTGTTTATTTCTTTTATTTCTTAAATTAATTTATCTATAAAAGCTGTTATAAAAGAAATATTTATAATAAATATATTAATTTATGTAATGAATAATAAAGGCAAATCCTTTTGTGAAAACTGGGAAAACACTTCTCATTTTCTCATTTTAATACTTTAAATAATAAATAAATCTAATTTTATTATAAAAATTTTATGTTTATTTAATTTATTCTTTTATAATTTTTCTTTAGATTTTTTTATATAAATTGGTTATTTAATTTATGAATAAATATTTTTATCATTTTAATATCTATTTTTGTTTTATAATAAACTTTGTATGATTAAATAGTATTTAAATAAAATGGATTAAAATTATAAAATTGAAAAAATATTTTTCCTTTGTTTAAATAAATTAAACAATTGATTAAAATTTGTTTTTTTGTAGATAGCAAATTTAAAAATGAATTTTTTATGAAATTTTGATTTTTTTAAAATTTTACAATAAATAAAAATATTTTCAAAATAAATTTTTATTTGTTTGATATCTTTAATTTAATTTAATTCTGATCCACATTTTACTTGAAACTAATTAATCAAATTAGCTTTAGATAATCCTTTCTTTTTCGAATCTGCTTATTTAAGACTTCTGTTTTTAAATATTGCTTATAGAGTAATCTATAGAATTAGTGTCGTTGATGTAGGATTTATCTTGTTTTTTTTCCTTTTATTTTTTTATTAAGCCGTATATTTCTATCAGGATTGAAAGAACTAAGTATAAAGGCTAAAGAAGTAATATTAACTAAAGAAAAATAATAAATGACAAACTAAGCTGATCAATTATGTCAGAGTAATCCTCAAAATTATTTTTATTGCAGTAAATATTTAAAATAAATATTTAAATGTAGAGACCTAACCATATTATGAAATTGATAACAAAGTAAAGGTTTTTAAGTTTAGATTAAAATGGTTTATAAAAGCATATTATTATTAGCTCAAAACACTATAAAATAATTGAGATCACTCCTATTACAACCCAGTACTAGCTAAGCTAAATAAAAAAAGTTGGAAAAAGAAAACATTCAAAGAGTAAATAAATAATTATAAAATTTTTTTTGATTTTGCACTCATCAATAGTTCCATTTTATATTTTTTGTCTATTAATTTCTTTAAAATTCAAGTTATTTTGCTGTTCATTTTTACTGTTTAAGATCGAGTATTATTTTAGAAAAAGAAATATTAAAACAAAAAGATATATCAATATCAAAGTTATTTTTATTCCAATTTTTTCATAATCGATTTCTTAGATAAATTCTTTGATTTGTTGATTAATCCCAATCGCGAAAACCATTGATATAATTTAGAGAAGCTAAATTATAATCCCTGATACAAAATCTAAATATATCTTCTTTGATAAGTTTACTATCTTTTAGTTATAAACATGTTCTATTAAAACGTAAAACATGATAAAAAGAAATGAGCATATTCCAAATAAAACTGTTTACTAGCCGCTTGTTTACAAAATATTGTACGAAATTCCGACTTAATAGTATCTATTATCTTGATACTAATCTAAGCTTTAATTAATCAAGGGTTTAAAAGCATTTAGCTGTTAAAGCATCAGAGTTGGAAATTAATCTTTTATTGTTTAAAATTAAGAGTAAATAATAAATATATTTTTTATATTTTCAATAAATTGATTGAGTTTAAAAATCGAAATTTCAATAAAATATTTACATTTCAACGCTACCAAAGCTTCGTAAACTGACTCTGGAAGGACTGATTTGACTAAAATAAGATAACTTATTTTTTAATTAACTAGACTGTTTGCAAGTATACCGAAACTCGATGAAGACAAAACATTCTCTATAGAGCTTAAAAAGGCTGAGCTTGAAGTAGCTACTTTTGAGGTAATTTATATCATACTATTAGTTTCTTCTATTTTATTTTTAGTAAAAGTAGAACTGTTGTAGTCTTTACTCTTTTTCTCGCAGCTATTATTGAAAAGTGAATAATCATCTCTACATCCTGTGCATTAATTATAGCCATAACCACTACAAGTTTTGCAAGAATTTTCACATTAAAGACATTAGTTTCCTAGAATGTAATATCCATTTTCTATATTACAAGAATCACATGTTTTATTTTCATACAAATACTTACCATTCTTGCAACTTAAGCAACTAGCAGAAGATTTACCATTACAAGATTAGCAGGTTTCATGGCATGCTATACAAAATTTTTCAAATATAAAAAAACCTTAAGAGATATCACAATCACTACATGAGCTGTTATCAAATAAATATTTTCCTTTTGGGCAACTAAGGCAATTATATTTTGTTAAACCATCACATGTTTAACAACTTGAATTGCAGGCAATACACTGATTATTGCTATTTACAAAAAATCCTTCATCTATTTGACATAAATTACAGGTTTTCTCATTAGATAAATAAAATCCGTGATGACATGATTAGCACTCTGATTTCGATGCTCCACTGCAAGTTTAGCAAGTAGAGTGACAAGATAAACAATAAATACCTTAAATAAAAAAGCCTTTTTCAGTGTTACAATAATTACATTTATTATCTAAATATAATTTTTATCCTGAAAAACAGCTTAAGCAATCAGTTTCTAAAGGTCCTTTACATGTTTTACAGCTTGAATGGCAAGATAAGCAATAATTTGCACTTATGTAGTACCTGTTATTTATATCACAATCGCCACAACTTTTATCACTTAGTAAATATTTTTATGATGGGCAAGATAAACAGCTTGTGGAGGATGATCCATTGCAAGTTAAACATGTTTTATCGCACTACACACAACTTTCAGATCTATAATAAATTTAATTTATTTTTAAATCTACTTTTTTTTTGATAATTTTTATGAACTAATAAAAGATTTTGCTTCAAAGTTTTGAAATTTTTAATAATTTTATTTAAAATTTTAAATATATTATGAAAGTAATTTTTAAATTCTTCTATTTTATTTAAAAAATTTTATACCTGATAATTAAAAAAAATAGGGGAGAAAAAACTTTTTTATATTAACAACATACATAAAATTTAAATATGAGAGCTATTTATAATAAGATTGTAGAAAAATTATTAATTACGCCAAAAAGCTGCCTTCTTTGCATATGCATTATCCGTCTTATGTTAATTAAAAGGTATCAAGACATTAATAGCATGAGGTTAGACTTGAACAAATTTGACAATAAGAAGTACATAATACACACTAATTTCCTTTTTGAAAGTAGTTAGAAACACATTAGCACTAATTGTCAATTATTATTGCGTTTTTATCACAGTAGCATAAATGGTTTTAATTATCAATTAAAGCAGAATTTGGACATTAAGATTTACAAGTAGAGAGTAGTTAAATGTATTCACCATCTTAGCACATCTTATAAATTTATCTTATGTCAAATAGATAATAATTAGAATCTTTTTATAGGAAAATAGTAAAACCCTATTTATCAAACTAATTATTAATAAATATATTGATTTATTTAAAATTTACTTGTTAAAAATTTAAATGGTAGAATGGGTTATTGACTAACATATAACTAGCTTTTAGTTAATTAAATGCAATTTGGATATCTACGGCTTAATTAATAGGATTGTATAATGCTGTTACTTGTTATAACTTTGAAGTGTAAATATTTATCTATTTATGTTTAAAAATAAAATGTTCTAAGTAATTAAATAGATAAGTCTAATTTTAATTTTTATCAATTAAATTTAGCAAAATAAGTAAAACAAATTATGAATTAAATATCAAATTAAATTACTCCAAATTATATAATTTCATATGGATTGTAATTAGTACTTATTGATTCTCCTGTTCTATTTATTACTTATAAAGTTTCTGCATCAAAAAAAATAAAGCGCATAACTTGATGATCTAACACAAATATTAAATTCATCTATTTTTTAAAAATTACTTTAGTTTGTAATTCTATTATTTAAATTTTACTCTATTTGATTAGAATACTTTAGATATCTAAATTTAAGAAACTGATATTATATTCAAACTATATGTAACAGAGCACATAAAAGTCTTTAAATTTACATCTAAACTGGCCTTGCAAAGTATAAAGTCTTAAAGAAACAAATCAAATTATTCCTAATATTTTTTAAAAAATTTTTTCATAAATATTACTTAATAAGATATTTTTATGAAGTTCTTTATAACTCAATAAATAATTTTTACATCAATTAATATATAGCCAGCAGGTGAAACAGGGCCAATATTAGTAAATATATTATTTTTATACACTAATAAGTTGGAATCAAACATTATGTAGAACTAGCTGAGGACTACTTTATAATAAATTGTTTACTAAGTTGATGTTGCTAAGGAATCTAAAGAAGGGCCTTGAATAAAAAATGAAGGATCTTGACAAATGTAAAAGTAATATTAACCCTATATTATATTGGTATGTACTTTAATCTATGTTTTTTAATTAAATAGGAAGATTAAATTGAATAAACAAATTTACATATTTTCTCACCATTCCTCCTTAAGTGCATGGAAATATTTTATTTTATATACTACTCTTTACCAAATAGCCTGACGAATAGCTGGTAAGTAAATCCAAATTAATTAGTTGATAATTAGGAAAGTTTTGATTGTAAAGGTATAGCTAAGTTATCTTTAATAAAAATAATAGCTATTATTTATGATTTAAAACATATTTAAATAACCTTTTCATTAAAATAGTAAGAATCGACTAGATCATCTAAACCTTCAATTATGTAAGTTATACTAATGCTTCCATCTTCATTGTACAAACTGTATTTCCACTTTAAATCTGAAAAACTTTGATAAATAATTGCCTTTTTTTCCTATTAATAAAATTAATAAGTATTGCATAAAATACAAAAAGAAATTTACTTCTATCCATAAAACATTACTATTTATTTGAAGAGGAAAATTTTCTTAGCACCACATAAAAAAGAATTAATATACAAAAAAATAGTACTTATAAAGCTACAGCTTCATTTTAGATATTTTTATTTAACTTGCTTGAATTGCTTTTTTGTTGTTTTTATATATTTATAATATTTTTACAATTAATTGACATCCACTCGATCAAAAATAAAATCTGTTTGTAAATAAATAAATTTTGATTCAGAAATCATAATGTAACTTTCTATTTATTACCATTCGTTTCTAAATTAAGTATTTTTAATTGATTTGCTTGATTATTCATAAAAAAATTTATTTTCGCCACCTTTCAAATTAATAATTTAAATTGAGAAAATTTTGAGTTTGAAAAGACATTTAATTTTATAAATAAAATGAATATCGTTAAAGAATAAGATTATTTATTTCTATTTTAAAAATGAGATTTTCATCAATCGTATTATATTTAGGAAGACCTCTGTTTAGTTTAAATTAAGTTAGCATTAATCTTTATCTTTATAATAATTTGCCATCATAGTTAGTGCATACATATAATTTACAAAAAATATGTTTAAAATAGACTTTAATTATTTACAATTAAACAATATTTAAAAAGCCAATAATTATTATCTAAGAATGTTTGTTAAACGTTTTAAAAGTAGTTTAAAAATATGTTTTTAATTCAAAATATAATATAATAAAGATTTTAAAATAATCAAATTTAAGGCTAACTTGTATTTAAAAAGGATAATTAAAATAATCTATAATCATAAATAGTTTTTTTTAAGTTAATAACAATTAATATCCTTTTTGCTAATATTTTTTAAGATTTTGCTTAAAATAAAAGAACTTTACTTTAATATTACTTCATGTATTGTTTCTTTGCTTAATTTAGAAAAAAATATAGAGTTTGTTGAATAATCAATATTTGAAAAAATTAATATCATTTAATTAAATTTTAAACAATTTTTTAATGCAAGAAAATCAAATTTATTTAAAAATTAAATATATTAATTTTTTTAATATTAAGAAATATTTCTTTTAACAAAAAAATTACCAAAATAATAACTTTCAAATAAAATATAAATTTAACATATAAGAAAACTAAAAATAAATTTGTTAAAAAACTATTTCAATTTATATATTTAATTTTTGTATTATCAATTTTTTAAAGATTAGTTGGGCATGATAAGACTCTAGTATTTTTTAGGATCTTACTTTCTTTTGAAATATAGAGACAGCTTTTTCACAACATACTTTTCAAAGAATATGTTAGAAATTGCACTAGCAAATGATATGCCTAATAAAACTAATAAGAAAGAGTAAGGCATTTCAGATTTAGGCTCTTATCCATCTAGCTAGACCTTTTCAAATACCTATTCATATGAAAATCATTATTTTATATATTTAAAAAATATAATTATTTATATTACATCTAAGAAGCTGCGAGTAAAGCTATTAGGGACTAACTATATAACTAGTGATATGCTTGTTATCAAGACCAATGAAAAAGTAAACAATCTGTTTGTGTAGAATTCTTTCTTAAAAGGTTTTCCAATAGAAAATGCAATACAAGTAGAAATGTATTAGAAGTTTGAGAATAAAAATAAAGTCTTTTTATTAATTAATAAATATATGTTTATATTTAAAAAGATTATAAATAAATAAAGAAATACTGTAGATTCATAGCAGCTTTTACGAGCATCTTCATCATCTAGATCACCTAGATAAGTATGAGCTTCTACAACTGATTGATACCAGTTTTAAGATTTTAGAATTATGAAAACAATAATCTGTTATTTATTAATTAATTAATAAAGCTTCATAAATGCATAAAAGAAAAAAATATACCTAAAATCCTCCATTTACTAATGTTTGTCCTATTACGGAGCAAAGTACTGGGAAAGAAACAAGACTTGAACCAGGTACTTGTTTAGATAAAACAGGGTAGGCATCAGTAAGACCCATTAAGAAAGCAAGTGGTATAATAATAACAACATCCCAATACAAGAATTACATATCACCAGGAAGTGAATTCACTGTGTAAAGCAAAGTAGTAGTGAAGAATTAAATCATAGAGTAAAGAGCCATGAATTTAAAACATGAAAAACTAGTTACCAAAGCAGCTCTTCCTTCTTTCAAAAGCTATTAGTTAAATTTATTTGATTAAATATATATTATTAAAATCTTAAATACCTCTATGACACAAGAAATATCTTAAACTTTAGATGTGAAAGGAGCTGCAATAGAAGCTTCAGCTTCTGAAAGTGAAATACCAATATCGGCAGTTTTTAAAGCACCACAGTCATTAGCACCATCTCCACACATACCACATGTTGGCTTCCAAGGCAATTCTTATAGAGACTGTAATAGCAATGCCTTTTCTTCTGGTCTCATTCTGGCGAATATTTAAGTTTTAAGCAACATTGTTCTTAGCAATTAAGCTTTTGAAGGGTTTTCAGAAGATTCGTCTATAATTTTAGAAAATGCTCTTCCTGTTATAGCTAAAGTGAATTATTCTTAATTGTGATTCCAAGGTAACTGATCTTAAATATCATCTAAAATTTTATTAAATATAAAAAATCTTTTAATTTATGTGAAAAATTGGAAATTTTGTTTAAATTGCTTGAATAAAACTTAGAAATGTAAATTTATCAAATTATTCCTTTTCAAATTAAATTTTTCAAGACAATAAATATTTGCTTTTTTTAATCAAATAATTAAATGATTAAAAAATTTTATTTACTACAAAAGCTTTTGAAAAATATTATAATAGTTAAAATTACCCTGTAAAGCAGCAATTGCTTCTGCTTCCTATTCTTCATTTTTATTAAATTAGAATTCACTATTGCTCTGAGATTTAGTATCTGAATGAGAAGGGAGATGCTAAGATAGTTATTCATTTGAAACGTTAACGCTGGACTAATGACTTAATTGTTGTTAGTGATCAAACATAGAGAGAGCTGCATCAATTTGCTCATGTGTTGATATTTGGTTCTAGTTGTTTTATGATACTTCTCTGCTAGCTCTATCTCTATAGGATCTTTTGCTAGGAGTACCATGCTTATGACTGGCTTTGTTATTCAAATTATCTTTACTTTTTATTTTTTAATTGATTGAAGAACCCTGGCGTTCTTTTTCTTCTAATATCTAAGCCTACTCAAATATCTACTTTTCTTCCTGAATTTCTAAGATACCTTCTTCCAAATATTACTAAATACCATTTGCAGGTTCTAAGTTATCGTCATTCAATATCTTATCTGCATGTTCAAAATCTTTCCAAACAATCTTATTTTTTAACTTAGGATCATCACTAATGTCACCAAAGTAGACTCTTTTATTTTCATCCACAATTTAGCATTGTCTTCCTACACTGATAGCAGTTAAAGCATTGTCACCTGTAACCATGATTGTACGAATGTTAGCATTCTAAAGTTCTTCTATTATCTATGTGGTTATAGGCTTTAATTTATTTTCCATGATCAATAAGCCAGCAAATGTCAAATCTTTTTCAACTTCATCTCTTTCCACTTTTTGAATTTTTCTGTAAGTCATTTTCAAAATCTTAATACCAAAAGCTAAAATTCTAAAACCTTTTCTGGCATAAAAATCTAGAACCTATCAATATAATATTATTTATAAAAATATTTAATTTATCACAACATTTTTTTTCTTTAATATAAAAAAGTTCAAATAAATAAAAGAATTACTTCATGGAAATTTTAAGGAATAGTTTCAGGCTTACAAAGCTCAAATATTTTTTCAGGTGAACCTTTTACATGGAGCCTAAAGAAGTCAGTTTAATTTTAAAGATTTCTTACAATAGTGCTCATTCTTTGAAGCTTAGAAGAAAATTCAAATCTTTTAATAATACCAATTGAAGTTGGTAGCTAATTAGTTTTGATACTTTCTTCTATTTGGTTGATATCACTTGTTTAAAAGACAGTACCACAAGGAGGTTGAACTACAGCGAGGACAAGTTCATCATATTTGTCCATATCATTTTCAATCAAAACCCATTCAGTGGCCTCAAACATTTTAACTTCCAAAGGATCACCAATCAATTCACCCTTGATTTTTGTTAAACCATGGCAACTTGCCATGCACTCTTTTAATATAATTTCAGGATCTCCAATCAAAGTGTAAGGGTTGTTTTCGCCATAAAGATTTATTTATTCTGCAACACCATTCAGCTTGTATCTCTTTGTTTCTCCAAGTCTTTTTGTTTCTTCTTAAAGCTTAGCAAATTTAACTTTATTTGGACCTGTGTAGAAAATAGGTCTCAAGCCATACATATCAAGACCTTCCTCAGTCAAAGTACCAGTTTTATCAAAGCACATTATTGTTACTTTACCGCTGATATTTACCTATAATTATTTCAAAAATTATTATCTAATCCTATCATTTTAATTAGTTTACTTTTGGAGGAGAAATGCAGAAGATTTGTTGCTTTCTTAATCTAGAAATAGCAAATGAGATACCAATCGATAGACAAGTAGGTAATGCAGGAGGAACTGTGATAGTTACTAAATCTAAACTATTTAATATTAAATCTCTTAATTCAAGGTATCCTTCATTGTAACCTTTGATCATAAATGGGAGAGAAACAGCAAAACCAACAACTGATATTAAAGCAAGTACAGCAATAAACTTTAAAGAATCTACATAAAATGAAAAGGAATTCTATTTAGGGTATAAAATAGATCTCACCAATTACCCTTTCATAGTATTAAAGCTAGTCTAGCTTACTAATCCAAGAACAGGGATCTAGCCTTTCAAGTAAAATCTATTTATTTTTAAATTTATTTTCAATAAAAAAAAAAGAAAAATAATTTCAATATTCGTAAAAATAAAAGGATGATTCAAAAATTAGTTAAGAATTCTGTGCTTTTTAAATATTTATTTACCTTGTTTCTATGCATTTTGTACCAGCAAAAAGTGTTGATTATTTTCCATCTTCGTTGGGATGATATTTGTTGCTGTTAAACGGCAAGGAAGATTTGATAATAGGAATAGATTCTCCTGTGAGCATAGATTCATTCATAACGCAAGAACCATTCAAGAGAATGACATCACATGGAAGAATTTAACCATCTGGTATTTCTATGATATCGCCAGGTACTAAATTTAAGGAGCTTATTTCTTGCTTTCCCTTGATAATATCTCTTTCTATTTTTAAATGGCCTCCATCCTTTATTTAAAAATCATAGTTTAAAATAAATTTAAAAATGTATAAAAATTATAATTATATAAAATATATATATTAATTGTAGGTTTATAACTACATATTTGTGTATAAATAGAATTATCAATAAATTTAAAAATGTATATAAATATTTTTAAGCGCTATTTTGAAGGAATAAAAAATTTAATAATTTTACAGGTTAAATGTAATCCTAGATTCCTCTATATACAAATACTGGAGTTTCAAAGAAACTCATTTGTTTGAGCTTTTTGTAGTTGTTTTTTGTTTCAATTAAACTAACTATTGCGGATAACAAAGATGTTCCAAGAATAACAGAAGCATAATAGTAGTAAGGTTCTATCATCCAAAGAGTGACACTGAAGACTTAGAAAATGTAAAATGGTGAAAGAACTTCATCAATCAATATTTTCATAGTCGATTTATCAGGAATTTCAGTATTATTTTTTCCATAGATTTACAAAAGCTAGGTTAATTTCTCCTCGCTTTCAACTCCTCTGCCATATTTTTCGTGGATTTAGTTGTTAGTGAGAAGTGATAAAGCAAACTGGACAGGCATGAAACAATCATTTCTATCATCGTAGTAATAAGTGTAAAGTCTAAAGGTAAAAATCTATTTGTTCAAAAAATTAATAAATAAAAAGGATTAGTTATATGTGTAAGAAAGTTATTTAATTTCTTAATTTTATTAAATGATTTAGTAACAAATTAAAAATTGTAAGCTAAACTTAATATACATTTTAAGTATCTTGTGTATTGGAAAATTAATGGGAAAAATACTTAAATTATAAAAATGAGTAATAATCTTAATTAAATTATCAATTTCGATATATTTTGATTGAATAATATCCACTTTCTTTTTTTATTTTACAATTTAAATCTTACAAGAAAATTGTTGGATGGATAGTCATCTAGCGTCATTACTCTTTTCTCTGTCTTTACCAAAGTAATTGTGTTATCTGTTTTTAAATTAAACAAAAAAGAGGAATAAATATTTATTTACTGAATAGTCTGATCTTTAAAATCTTTAATGATTTTTTTAAATTTATTTTATAACTGTCTCTTAAAAATACAACTTAAAACCAATTAAAAAGTTACCAATTGATGTTACTTTCATGTATTCAGCTTCTTCTGCTGAGCACTTTACCATTTAAATCCAAATCTTGAAGTTAATGTCCCAACGTGTGAATAGATACAGGATACCTCCAGAAACAACAAATAGGACATATGACAGTATCAATTTGACTTTTGAAATCTGAAATGACTCAATTTCATTAATAATTCCTTCTTCTTAAATATCTTCAGGGAGCTTGAAATTAACTTTTCTTCCTGGCTATTTATTTAGTTGTTCATTTTAGAGATTTTACTCTAACCTTATTTAATATTACAAAATAAAGGTTTATTAAATTAAGTTGATGAAATCCTTGTAGAAAATATTTTGTTGAATGTATGTATACATTTTGATTCACTATATATAAACATAATTTTGCTTTTAAAAATATTTTATTTATTCTCTTTGTTCATATTGACTAATCAAGATTTAAACATTGTAGAAGTTGCTCATGACTCAAAAATTTGAAATAAAATTACAATTGTTCATTCAGCGCCTAATCATTTGTTTAGGGTTTCATCAATGTCTGGAAAAGAATGTTTTATTTATCTTTAAGTTGCTTATCCTTAGACTTGTTTTTAAGACGATTTCAAACAAATAGAATTTTGATAAGAAGCGTTTTTTTCTTTGTAGTTTTGAAAATTAGCTTTGTATTTTTAATATTATTAGTTTTACAAATTTACTTAAATTATTGAGCTTATTTGAAAAACTAAGTACATAAATAGATAGATATCTATTTATTAATCTATCTGTCAATACAAATTTTTATTACCAAATCAATTCTTTTATTATTTTAGCTTTAATACGCTTTTATTATTTTTCAATTAGTTGTTATTACATTTCTCTCTTCAAAATTTTACAAAATTTGTAGAATGTAATAATAATTTCTAACTCAAATAAAGCCCAGTTATATTTAGCAAGCATTCATTGCTTACAAAACTAAAAAGCTACTTTTAAATTTTTGATCAAAAATTTTACAACAAATGGTGAATAGCAAAGAATTATATTTAAAAATAGTTAGCAAAACACTTTCTCTTATTAAATAAAGTTGTGAAATATTACAATTCTTTTACTATTTTTTAATCAAAGTTATTAAATTTTTTATTGATTTCGATACTTACATGAGTAATTTAAATTCACTAATAAATCAAATTTTATTTATTTATTTTTTCAAGCTTACATATTTCTAATTTGCATTTTTATTACCTGAATAAGTATTCTTTGTTTTTCTCCTGAATTTTTTATTACGAAAATCAAAATTCTTTCACTATTTATATAAATAAACAATATTTCATTAAATATTTTACCAAAAAAGCTAAAAAATTATTTTAAGATTATTTTTTAAAATAATAAAGATTTAAAGTTGTGAATTTATTATGTATTTCTATCATAAATGATAATTTGTTACAATTAAATTTAAATTATTTGTAATTTAGGTTGTCAATAATTAATCTTATTTTTATTATTAACATTTTTTTTAAGAAATACAATTTAATTGATAGAGATTATTTTAACTAATATGCTGTAAAAACTATATAAAATTTTTAATTCAATATTTTTAAACTAATTTTCAAATTTATTAATTAGGAAATAATTAAAAATAGATTAAATATTATTGAGTACAAAATATTTTCATTATTTTTTCTTAATAAAAAAAACCTAAAGTATTCAATTTTGTTAAATTAAAATTTTAAAAGAATAATGATATTTATTAACAAAATAATAAAAACAGTGTTTTGAATAGATAATTTAATTTTGGAGAGGCTATACTAGCCAATAAATAAATAAGTTATTATTGTGTTCCGGTTCCATAGTATAGTGGTTAGTACTGGGGACTTTAAATCCCTTGACCTGGGTTCGAATCCCAGTGGGACCTAATTTTTTTTAATTCAAGAAAAAGCAAATAACTTTATAATAACAAAAAATATAAATTTATTAAAGAAATTCAAAGTTAATACAAAAATATTTTAAGAAAATGAAATCATAAAATTAATTTTTAAACATTTTCCTATTCAAAATAAATATGTATTCACATATTTATATGGAATTTAAATATTTTAAATTTTAGACTTTATTGAATTTAAAAGATTATATAGGTAATTTAGCTAAAAAGTAAAATAATGCGATTTTACAAAAAATAATATAATTTCAAATTTATTTATAATTCAAAAGCTTTTATTTTACATTAAAATGGTGTTATTGAAAAAACACAAATATTAAAAGAAATTGATTAAGAGTTAATTGATTTTTTTAATTTTTGCGGGGTAAAGCTAATTTTAAATTTAAATTAATTAAGAAATTCAAATAATGAAAGAAAGGGAAAAAATTTAATTTGAAGATTAGAGAGGAAATTCAATAAATTTGATAATTATTTAATTAACAAAAAATTTTAATAAGTAAAAAAAATATAAAAGAGTAGAAGCTTACAAAGCTCACTCGGCAAATGAACGAATCAACGTGAACTTTCCTAATAGGGTGAATAAGGGGTGACTTTGAGATTCATACTGAACTCAAAATAGTTTTTAAAAATACTGACAGCTTAATTTATCAATTGAGCTGCTTCAGATAAGTTTTTTAAGCCATTGATAAAAAAATAGCTATTTAATTAGCTATATGATTATCTCCTTTTAAGGCAGAGAAAATCCGATTCGAATGAGATAAGAGAGAGAAAAATTTATTTTTGGAAACTTTCTGACAGTCAAGTTTTTCCATTAAATAAACTCCTCGTAATCAAGAGATAGGTGCACCTACTTTTAAGTCGCTTTATATGGAAAGTTTGTTGACAGAATATAATGGGTTCCTATCTATACTGCATATTTAAGCTATATGCATATCGACTGGGGATTCATTACTATTCGAATCTTTCATTTGATTCTCTTCACATTTTTGGATGATAAGCAAAAGAGCCTACATCCTTTTTCTTTCGAACCAGATTATATAAAAGTATTTTTAAAACAAAAACAAAGAAAGATATTAATTTTTGACGATGATGATATATAATGATGATGATGTAAAAACTTTGATTGAGAAATGAGCTTGAGCATTCCTAATTAAAAACAAAATAAAAAAATACAAATTAATTAAAAGAAAAAAGAAATAAATAAACAATAAAAGAAATACAAAAAAGAAAGATTAAATCAACACATCAGATAAGCAACAGATAAACAAAAACATAGATAAAAGTAAATTAAACAACAAATTAAGAAAAAAAGCAAACAAAAAACTAATACAAATTAAAAAAAATACAAAAAAATAAATTAAAAACAAAATCAAACAACAACAAAACATAAAAATCCATCAATAATAGCAACCCACGCATGCTGCATTTTTTTTAAAGCTAATTAATTAAAACAATAAGCTGAAAAATTTACCTTTTTTTATGAAATTATATTTGTGGAGTTTATATTAAATTTAAGGAGTCTTATATTCCTCAATTATTTAATTATTTTTAACATTTTTAGTTTAATACTTTTATGATAATTGTTTTAAAGTTTTTTATTTTTAATGAATTTTTTATTTAAACAAATAATTTATTTTTTTTGAGTATTATAAAATTTGTTTGAATTATTTTCAATAAAATATAAATTTCAATAATCTTATTTAAATTTTTTCCTTCGCATATAGACTTATTAGCTAAACATTACTTCAAATAAAAATCAATATATTTAAATAAATATTTTCACAAAATTCATCTTAAATTTGAGAGTAAACAAATATCTGAGTCATTAAAAGCGATTTATTTTTTAAATATACAATAATTTATATATATTTTCATAATTTTAACTTTGTTTTTATTTTTTTGTGATTAACAAGGATAATTTATTTTTGTTTTGAAATCATTAAGGAAAAATTGATTAATTTTTTACCAGAGATATAAATAGATAATTAAAAATATTAATTAAGCCTACAAAACTTTTATTTATTTTATTTTGAATATTAAATTAATGAATTCTTTATCGAATTACATTATTTAAAATTCCAATTTGATCGAATTTGCAAATGCATAATATTATAGATTGAATTTCATAAATTAAAAATAAAAACTGTGCTGAATAGCCTTTTATTTTTCTTTAAAAATACATATTTAGATTTAATTTAAATAATTAATTAAAATTTAACTAATAAATTAGTAATCGTGAATTTAATTTTTTTGAATTAAAAAGTTTGATACAGTTAAAAGATTAAATAATGGGATAAAGCTAGCCAAAAGATAATAGAAGATAAGTGAGAGGAGGCATTTATATATAACTTTATAAGACTGCCTTTGTCAGCAATTAAGTTATTTAGGGAATACTAAACATTAATTTGGAAGAGCCTTATTAAGGACATATATTATAAATTACTTTGAGTGGTGTAGAAGAAACTCACTTTACATATTCAGTAAGTAGCGGTAAACATAGAAGAACTGTTTATGCTAAAGGGTTAAATAGTTTTCTAAACTTTAGTCTTCCTATTTATGACTTTGCTTAAGGTACAAACGATACAGCTTTTATAATACATCCTTGTTAGATATAGATTCCATTTTAATTGAATGTTGCAGATAAGCTTCCTTCTTCCATGAAATATTTCTATAATTAGCATAATTAATGTACTTTAAAATACACTCTATACGCATCTATAATTCCAACAGAAGCTAACGTAAAGCCTATAGGAGGAAGTTAAGAAATTTTTATAGGCCAATAAATTCCTTCTTTAGAATTACAAAATATCACAAATTCTATTTAAGAACCAGTATTGTGCTGCTGCTGCAGATCTGGATAGATAAATTATAACATATCCACAAATGGAAGATCTTTCGCACCTAATGAGACTATTATAATTAAATTAGACGTAGATTTTAGTTAGTATGGTAAAAAAGTCAACACTCTAAATGTAAAATTACTTGGTTAGGTTTTAATGAAAGCAAGCAATAGTTAGAGAGTAAAACATATAAATATTTTAGAATAAATGGTAAATGTAAAGGTAGAAAAAACTCACATAAATGAAGAAGTAAAAATATAAGTACCTGGCGATGTTACTCTATCTTGCCAAGGCCAACTAATTTAAGTAAACTATTTCTTAGAATTTTATCCAGATATCAGCACTTGCTGTTGCGTATCAAAGAGTAGTCCTCATGAAATCAAAATTTACATCAATCCTAACTCAAGCTAAACTTGTAACTTTAACGGTGTCCCTTAGCAATTATAAATTGTACCTCCTTAAAATTGGAATCCAACTTAATTACAACCAACTTAATTTACTTAATAATAAACAAGCTTTATATAGCAATAGTCTCTCTAATTCGTTACATAAGAGTAACAATACTTATTTTAATAAAACTCATAATAATAGAATCTTCAATATATACCATAATAATAAAATAATATGAATGGATTAGCAAATCCTATGATTTCTTAAATTTAGCCTACTCAATAGCCATATATGAAAGATCAAAACTCTTACCTTTGAAAATATTGTTAAATGTTTCATACATACTTTATATAAGATATATAAATAAAAAAAATAATTATTTTAATTAAATCAGTGTTGACTTAATGTATTTACAAATATTTTTTTTTAAATTATTCTAAAATTAAAATAAATACTGATTTTTATTTAAGATTCATTATCTAATAAGTTAAACTATAAATTCACAAAGCGTTTAAAATGAGTTTAATCAAATCAAAAAGTTATTTTGGAATAAAATGATATTCTTATTTTAGTTTATTATGTTTTTATTTATATAATTTCAATATCAACATAGAAATAAATTTTAATTAAGAATAAAAAAATGATAAATTGAAATTAGTTGGATTTTTGGAATTTTGCAAATCTTACCAAAATAAATAGAGGAACGCAAACATTTTCTATATAAAATTTTATGTTATTAATTAAAAAATATAATAGTAATATTCATTCTTTTAAAAAAATTTATTAAAAAAGATAACTTATATTTAATAAATCAGTATTATTAGCTTATGAATTTTCTATTTTTATTTATTAAAGTTTTACCATTTTTAGTTTAACAAAGAAATCTAAGAAGTTAAGAAGGGATTTAAAATTTATTTCAAGAAATAAAAAGTTTGGTAAGAAAAAAATACTCCACAAAGGGCAAATTTAATCTAATTTTAATAAATCAGTATTTATTTAAAATTTTTTTTAAAATTATTTAAGAATTAAAATAAATTTTATTTTTTTATTAAAGACTTATTTGTTAGTTTAAGAAAGAAATTAAGGTAATTTAAAATGAGTTTAACGTGGTAAAAATGTTACTTTGAAATAAAATATTACTATTAATTAATTTTGTTTATTTTGTTTTTATAAATAAAATGTGTATTATTACTTAGATATAAAGTTCAAAAAAAATGAAATCAGTTGGATTTTTGTAAATTTACATATGGTATAAATATAATTAGAAGAGTACAAAACATTTTTTGATTTAAAGTTTAATTTGTTATTAATTCATAAATATTGTTTAATTGTTTCAGGATTCAAAGTATTGTTTATTATATTTCTTTACTAATTAAATTTTTTTGATCACTCTAAGTTTCCAAAGAGATTTTATTATTGTTTGTATTAACCTTCTTCTTCTTCAACGTCCATTTTGGCTTTTTGAGAAGAAATAGAACCTTTTTCTCTCAATTCTTTCTTCTTTTGAGCTTTCCATTCATCAAGTTTTTTCTTTAATTCAGGTAATTCTACTAGTTACTCTCTTTTCAAAGGTTATCTATTGAATGGGTCTATCTCATTATCTAGCAATGCTTTTTTAATCATAGATCTTTCAACATTCTAGTGGGATGTTGGTAACTTAACTGGATCATTGAGTAACTATATAAATATTTATTTATTTGCTTTAAATAGATAATTGTTGCAGAAAAAAAATTCAAAACTTCGGGTTTGATCATATTTTTAAATAGTTTAACTAATTTAATCGATGAAAATTTTTTAGGAAGTTGTTTGTTTATTATTTGTTTATTATTAACAAATATTTTTTATCTTTAAATGTTTTTAGTTGAAAATTAAATATTAAACATGTGACTAATCTTAATTTTATGAAAATATTTATTTTAAATTACACAAAAACTGAGAGCACAAGTGAATTCATCAGGAATGTCACCTCCAAGAGCATCTTCTAATTAATCATCAGATATCTCATCATTCTTTTTTCCTTTTTAAGATTATTTCCAATCTTATATTTTCTTTTTAAGATCAGGCATTTCAATTAGTTAATCTATTTTCAAAGGAGATCTATTGAAGGGGTCTATTTCATTATCCAGCAATGCTTTTTTAATTATAGATCTTTCAACAACACATCTTGAAGAAGGAAGCATTACAGGGTCCTTTAAGATCTTTTTAAAATTTTATATTTATACTTTAAATTATTATATGTAAATAGAATACGTCTAAAGAAATAGCACACTAGAATTCTTCAGGGAAGTTGTCATATTCTTCTTCAATTTCTGCATCAACAAGATTATTCAAGAAATCTTAGAACTTTTCAGTGATTTATTATCCAATTTACTACTCCTTTCTGACTCTCTTCAAAGCAGTTTCAAACAATTTCAAATCAAAAGATCTGCTATCTGCAGTTACTTTTTGTCTGAAGGATTTGTCATGCTTTTATTTTGAGAAAAATTAATTAATAAAATTTTTAATTTCTAAGAAATTTAGTTACTCCCAAGCTGCTGTAAATAATAATTAGATCTTTAACAATGACAGATGAATTAAAATCGAATTCCTTATCAGTGTTGTATTGATTTAAAGTTGGATCCATCATCTTCTTCAAGAAATTATTTAACATACCACTAATGACATCAAGGAAAGCTTTTATTAATTTTTAAAATTTATTTATTTATTTTTGAATAAATTTAATAAAAATATTTATCAAAATTCAATAAATTTTTAAAAGATAAAAATTTCTCAATAGTCTTAAATTCTTTTTGTCTTTTAACGTTAATCTTTCTAAAATTTAAAAATATATTTGGATAAAATTTTTACTATCAGAAAGGAAAGGTTGAGGTGCCCAAATACTGAGATTAGCTATGAGGCCAATTGTTTCTCTGGATTATTTATTGAAGTGAGCTGATGAACCAATCATTCTATCATATTACTAATAGTCTTGAGGAGAAAGAGTGTTTATATCTTGTTTAGCTCTTGTTTCTAAAATCTTTTGCATGTTAGAAATACCTTCATCCGTGCAATAAGTAGCATCATTGATAAGCATATTAATAAATCTTTCAAAAAGAGGTTCATTAATAAGTTTTTTAATTTCATTTTAATAAGTTTCTTCAACCCAAAGTTTAGTGTAAAGGTAATTGACATAGTGTCTGTAGTTGAATTTAGAGTAAAATTAATGAGAGTCTCCAGTGAATTCTATGTCAATGTAGAATTTCATCAAAGCTTTTTAATATTTTTTTAGTTTTTTTAAAATATGTAAAATTAAATAATTTATATAACTTACATGCTGTGATATTTCTTTTGGCATATAAATTGTTTGATAAGATAGAGTGAACTTTTGACTTATCTGAGTGGTAGAAGAAGAAAAGAATTTCTACTAATTTAGCCTTCAAGTATGGATTAGATGATATTTAGCAATTAGACAAGAATATAACAGTGACTTCTAAAAATGAGTTGATGTATTATTCAGTGAGGGAAGACTTGACATAATCTCTTCTGAAATTAGTGTAGAAGAAATGGTATTCGAATACATCTGTAATCATATTTTCAGGTAAAGAGTTAAGCAGAGAGCATGGCTTATTTAATTAAAATATATTTAAAAATCATATTTTAGAAATGATAAATTAATTAATTGTAAAGCAATTCATCATTTTTTTGAGTAAAAATTATTGAATTTATTAAATTGTTTTGTTAATTAAAAATTAAAAAAGACATTTTTATTTGCAATCATTTTGATTATTTTATTAATTTTATAAATTATATCAGATAGCTTAAAGGTCTTAAAAAAATTTATTAAACTATTTATTCTTACCTTGTAGTCTGGAATTATGTTGTTATGCAATTTAGTGATATCTAATCTAAGCCATCTTGGGAGAAGGAAGAAAAGTAAATCGTACATGTCTCTCATAGCGTATAAACGAGATTCCATTTATAAGAAGGCGTTGTATTAGAAGTAATATGCCTTCATTGAATTAACTTTTTACTCAGCCATTGCATCTAAATATAAATATTATTGATAAATTGATATATAACAGTAATAAATTAATAGAGTTTTTTACATAAAGGATGATTTTATGGCATTCTCTTAACTTCTTTTTCAGTTCTTTAAAGTTGTTCAGCATTGTCCTTAAAATCAGAAAAAATAGGAATTATACTGAAATGAGCAAGCTATTAGCACAAGAAAAAGTATTCTGTGATTGTACCAAATTCACTAATTTCCTCTTACATAACTGTGTCAGAAATTTTTTCTTTTGAGTAAAATGGCTCTTCTTTTAAGTTACCTAAACGCTAAGACTATGAGAAAAATTCAGGTTTAATTTTTTCCCATTTATTATCAGCTTTATTGAAAATAATTTTTGCAATTTCAAGCATCACATCTAATATATTTGCCATAAATGCATCGCTTGAAGTAATTGGTTGCTTATTTTGCTATTCTAATCTACGATATAATTTAGCTTTATCTTTATTACCAATAATACAAGCTGCTACGAATCTCAAGGTGTCGTTGGCATAATTATAATTTCCAGTCTTCTTTAGAAGAATTTTAAATAACTCAACCAATAATTTGCTGTAGTTTTAATTCAATTCACTATAATACTTTATTTATTAATAAAAAATATTAAATTTGAGCTGATTTTGATAAATTTAAATAATTTCCATTTTTATTTATTCTAGAATCAACTTAAATTTAAAAGAAAACGAAAAATTATTCAATTAACAAAATTAATATTTATAATATAAATAACGTTAAGCTTTAATTAATCCTTTCTTATAATAAGCATTCATATGCTATCTATCAATCATTATATTTTTTTAATTTTAAAACAATCTCAAAATTAAAATACATTTTCATTTTTATTGTTTATTTTTTTACTTTAGTAGAAGATTTTTAATTTAAATATTTAATTTAAAAATATAAATTTATTCTTTAACTTAAAATGGAATTAAAAATTTTTTGAGTAAAGAGAAAAAAATATTTACCTTGATTTGCAAATTGTATTATTGGTTTGATCTAATATTGTTAAATTCTAAGAAAACTTTCTTTTTCATTTCTTAAACATATTTTTTATCTTCTTCATTAACTATCAAGAAATCAATTGTAGAAACTCTCAAGAAAGGTCCAAGGGCAGATCTTAATTCAAGATCTATTCCTCTAACTTAATTTAAATCTTAATCCTTAGAGATATTAATTCCTTAGGGGTTAGGAATGCTAATTAAATATAAAAAATGATCAATATCAAGTGGTTGAATTGCGATTGATTGATTGATTACAAAGGATATCTTTTAAGGCTAATGAATTTTCTTTTGTAATGCTCAAATGATAATAAATTCAGAAGAACTGAAATATATAATGAATGTCTTCCATCTAAAATGTTCATCTATTTTATATTAATTACTAAGTTTATTTTTTAAAATAATTTTTATCACCTTTCTTTAATGCTCTATGATTATTGTTAAGAGAGAGTCATTGAAATTATCTTTAAAATCTTCCTATTATATTTGCTTGTCCATTTCTTCAAAAAAATCATAGCTAAAGCCAACTTTCTCAAAGAATGTGACTAACTTTGCAGCCATCAAATCTTCATCTACATAGATTAACAAACAAATATATTTTCTTTTGCTTAAATTAAGAGAAATGTTTACTATTTCTATATTGACTCCATGCTGGATCTACCCACTAACTATCAAATAACTCAGGAGAAGTTAAAGTGAGATATGCGAATGATGCTGTAATCTTAATTTTATAGAGTTTTGATAAATAAAAGCTAATTAACAAGAGCTCATATTAGGAAAATTTAAATGCTAATAAAGTATAAATGCTTTCTTTACCTTCAGACTATAATTGATGAAATCTTAACTATGCTAATTGTTAATATTCCATGGTTTATCCTTCTAATCTAATGCTCTATTGTAGCAGCTACAAAAATACTCTAAAGTATTGGTGTTTCTAAATAACATTAAAATAATTTAGTAACTTAAAGTTATATAATTTATATTACGGAATGCTAGCTCTTTCCATAAGCATTGAGTCGAACATAGATTCATTCTTAATCAGCGAGAATCCTTCTGTTTAATTTAATAATTTTATAAATTTACTTTCCAAAAAACAGATTCTTGAATTCAATATAAATTCATAATATTCAAAAATTAGTTACATCCTTATGATTGTATATCACTTGAGAAATCCTTCAAGAAAATAACTTCTTGGCTGTTGATTTTAGTTTATTTTAAAATAATTATGAGGATATTTTCAATTTAATTTTAATGCAGCAGCAATCAAAACATAATATGAATTATAGAGTGCCAAAAATTTTACCCGTTTTTAATACTGGGTGTGTTAACTTGTGTCTTGATTAAGAATATATCTTAAACAAGAATTTGCTCTTCATGAATGAGGTTAGACATAGCTATTTTAGTCGTGCGCTTATCTTTCTAAATAAATTCTAATCTTCTTATATCTATTGCTAAGATTTTTAATTTGGATTTTTCTGATATTTCTAGTTGATTTAAGTTATTATACAAATTTCAAAGAATAATCGTATTCTTTTTAAGAATGATATAAACTGAACAGATTATGCAAATAAATAATGTTTTTGAATTTTATTTATTTTTTGTTTATCTGCAATAAACCTAATTAAAACTATACTGATTTATAGATACTATAAAGGGTAGATGTTAGAAGTAGAAAAAAAAAATTACAATTAAATAACAATCAAACAAAAAAAAAAACACTCTTCAATTCAATCTAACATCAAATAATATTGAGTTTTTAATAGATTCCTTTCTATCAGAGAGAGTTTTTTTCAATGCCTACCTCTATATTCTGAAATATCCTCTCGATTCTTAACAATTCGATTGGTAAAAGCTAATTATTTTACTATTAAAATAAATATCAAAATTAACTAAATCAACCAACTATAAGACTTAGAATATTTCTCACTTAACTTAATTTTTAAGCTTACAAAAATAATAATTTTGAGAAATATTTTTTAAAAGCATTTTTTTTGTTGTTGAATATTTTTAAATTTAAAAAAGACAAACAAACAAATGAAATGATCAAATCTGTAGATTATTTTAATATTTTTGATATATAAAAAAAATTAAATAAACAAATTGATTTTAGCTTTAATAAGATTATATAAATAAAACGAAATTATTTTTTAACGAACTAGGACAAAGAAAAATACAGGTATTATTATAAAATGTTATTCCTCTGATGTGTTTTTTATGAAATGAAATATTTGCTTTTTGATGTTTGATGAGCTAAGTAACTTATTTTTTTTTAACATGCCTTTACAATACAAAATATAAGTTCTTAAATGCTCAAATTTATATAAAATAGTTTAAAAATCTATCTATCTATATACTTATTTATTTAATTATATCTTTGTATGAACAAAAAATTTAATAATTCGATTGCCAGATATTATAGTTATTAGTTTATTTTTATTTGTTAATATTTTAGATTTTAAAATTTTGTGCTTAAATGAGTCTTATTATTATTGTTTTATTAAGAAAATGAAGCATAAATTTATTTACTATTGATAGAAAATTCATCTTATCGTTGGTAATAAAGCAGAAGAAATAAAGAATATTCAAGAGTTTTCTTAAGTACATTAGGTTGTTAGGTTTTATTATACATTTATAATTAATATGTTTCTTTTTTTTGCTAGAAAACATTGTTTTTTTTAGTTTCTTAAAAGAGGAAATGCATATTTGCTTGCTTCTTTCCTTACTTTCTTATTTACTAACTTGCATTTAATTTGTTTGTAGTTCGTTTAAAAAAGATTAAGTGATTGCATATAAAAAGCCTATAATTATTAATTAGATAAAGTCTACTTGAGTTAGTTAAGTTGTTGGGTTGGTTTGTATGGATGGATATATGTGCTTTATTGATCCTTTTTCAGCTTTAACATTTTTCCTTTTGCTTAACACCTATTTCAATTTTACTTTAAATTACTTTTTTTTATTTTTAGTTAGTTATATTTCATTAAAATTTTTGGAGACTAGCTTCTTAAATTTATTTTTAGCACATCTCATAGAGTGATTAAACAAGAAAATGGGAATGATTGACGTGCTTCAATCATTAGGTGTTTGAGGTATTGTTTATTTGTTTATTTATTTAAGTATATTTGAAAGAAAAATATTAAGTGACTGATTGATTGGTTTAGATCAATTTAATGTTAGTCACATTTGCTTTTGTTCTTCAAGGATTTCTGACACCTAAGTATTGTTTTTCTGATTCTATTATTATTAATCAGTTGTTTAATTTGAAGATGGCTGCTGAGAATGAGAATGATTAGCTAGAATTTTACTGCATTTTTCACTGTGTTAATGGGCGGGCTTCTTCTAATTGTGCTTTTCATATTCTTCTTAGAAAGTTTTAATTAGCTATTTGTTGTATTTTTCTAAATGGTATATAAACCCTCCATTAGGTTCAACTACTTTACGCTTTTCTTTAATTTTAGCAAGAACATATGACAAGATTTTTTTCTCCTTTCTCATGATGTAAGCTATTGCGATAGTTGGACTTCTGGAAACTCCTTTCTCACAGTGAATGAGCACATTACCTTTTTATAAATTGGTATCGATGAAATCGAAGGTGGTCTCGAAATCCTTTCCTATATCATAAGTAGTGTTATCTTCAATATCAATCATCAAGTGCTATATATTATCTTCTTCCTTGTATTCAGGGTTGGATGAGGATGTCAAAGTCAAAACAGCCTTAATATAGTTGTTGTGAATGAAATTGATGTCGAAAGCAACTTCCTTGCCACTTAAAAACATTCTCCCCTTTGTTGGATCTTCCTGCTAATCCGATAAAGGGTATTTGTAAACTTCGTTGTAATCCTAGTCTTCCTATAACTATTCTTCTTCCGTTTAATTCATTTACTACTTGTATCTTTGAACTCTATCTTTTTTTTTGTTAGTAATTGAATGTGTTTGTTTATTTGATATTTTTCACACTTGCCAAAAACTTCTTTGGTTTTTAAAGATCTTAATAATTTGTTTAAGTGAATGTTAGTTGCCTATTTACTAATTATATCTTGAAAATATTAATTATAAGTTTAATAAAGATCGTTTTGGTAATTGAATGTTAAATCTCTCGCTTTTTAATCATTGCTCATTCAAGATAGATCATTATTTGTGTGTTTATTTATTTATTTACCCTATCATTTCGACAAATCATGCTTTATTATTTTAATTTAAAAATTGGTACTCTCTCCTTATTAAATTATTTCATGCTTTAGCTTAACAAAAATATTAAAAAATTTCATATCTTTTTCATTCAATAATTGGATCTATTACGTCTGTATTTAAACCTTTTAATTTTCCTTTATCATGTAACAGAAGGAAGTAGATATTTAAATTTTATAATCTTAATATATTATTTAATTTTATATTTAATTTATACTCAGTTAGCTTGCTTTGTTAGGCAATTTTTGTTTTTGTTATTCGAAAAATTAACTGCTAACTCTTTGTTTGAGTATCTATTTATTTTAGAATATTTAAGAGCATAAAAATTATAAAGAGTTTTATTAATTACTGACACTACCTTGGTATTTTCATCAGAAAAATTAGGTATATTTTATTAAATTAAGTCAAAGACAAAAAGCATATAAGTACCTCAAAATGGTATGTAAAAAAAATTCAGTTGTAATTTATCTGATTATTATTTTTATTGTGTCTTTGTAAAATATTTTAGATATTAAAAAAAGCTGAATAAATAAACAAACTTAGGTAGTCAAAATTTTAATTTTAAATAAATAAAAATATCTTAAATATATTTTTTGAGGGTTTCTAATATATTTAAGAAATATCTTACAAAAACAAATTATTTAGGAAAAATTCTAGCCTTTAAATAAATAACAAATTTAAACCCAATTAAATTTGCAAAATAATTCCATTTATTCTTTCGAGTAGCTTTACTTAATAAATATTTAAAATAGATTTTTAAAAAGTATAACTTAAAATATCAGCATAAAACTTTATCTGTATGCTTTTGATACTGTTATTTGATAAAAATATAACTCAGCAAAACCTATTTATTTATGGTAATAAAAAGAAAATTAACTTATATGCTTAAAAAAACGCATTATAATTCAAATTTTAGAATATAAATAAACCTTAGATAATCGCAATCCAAACAGATAAACATAATAATAAGTTAAAAAACCTTAAATTAAATTTTAAGAATTTCTAAATATTTAAAAATAAAATTTATTAATATGTCTTCACTGTTTTTTTGGCACATTTTAAATTTAAAAAGATAAAAAAATTTAATTAAAATTATTTACTTCAATTTTTCTTTTCAAAAGAATCAAAAAATTAAATTTAATATTTTGAATGTTTAAAACCATAAAATAAAATGTAAAAATCTTTAAAATAAATAAATTATTTAAAACTTAAACAAAATATCAAAAGAAATTCTAAAAATCTTTCTATTAAATGAATTGATAAAAATTATTTCTTTTTAAGAAAAGTTATTCATTTTAAAATTTATTAATTGATTTAAATAAGTATTGAATAGATTATTAATAGCTTAAATTAACCCTATTAAAACAAGAAAATTATTAGCATTAGTTAATTTTAAATAAATTTTTATCTAATAATTTGGAGTATCGTATCTTATTTTTATTTAGTGTTTATAAAATATTTTTAAATGATAATATCTATATATAATTAAAATTTAATACTAACCAGATTGTGTATAACTTTGATTTTTATGTTGAGTTCCAAACGAAGATTTAGTTTACAAAATACATTTACTAACTCTGTTAAAACTAAAAATGATAAGCTTTAGTTAGTAATAAATTTAATATCTAATAATTTGGAGTTTCATATCTTTGTTTTTATTTAATTAATTTAAAATATTTTTATATGCCAATAACTATTTATAATTAAAAATTAATACTAATTCAAACTATGTATTAATTTCAGTTTAATCATGTGTCCCAAAAGGAGATTTATTTTAGTATATAAAAAATATATGAATTAGTTTAATTTTTAATATCCTAGCAATATATTTTACTATTATTTTATATGATATTAAAATAAAAAATACCCAAACCCTTTCTGAAGAAATAAAAAGCATAATGTTTATTTTTTGGTTTTAATTTTGAAGGTTAAGTTTAGTTAAGGGATACTGATTATTTTTTGTTCACAAAAATCATTAAATAATTGTAAAAAATTAATTTGAGAATGAAGCAAAGAAAAAAATGGATTGGATTAAATAGTAAGCTAATTTAAAAATGTTAAAAAAACATGTTAAATTTATCAAGAAATAATAAAAACTAAAATATATAAATAAAATTGAAAATTGACTGACTTTTCAAGGAATAATATGTATATTATATTTTATATATAAAAAATGAATGAAGTATGAATGAATAATGCATTGATTGATTAAGCATGGTCATACAGAAATGGTCAAATAAAAAAATAGCACAATTTAATAAAAAATTTGATAAATTTTACATTACTTTTTTAATCAATAAATAAAGTTGAAAATAAAAGTGTGCGAAAAAGAAATAATAAATGAATAAAATAATGATTTAATAGTGGTAAAGCTATATACAAAATATAATAAATTATTTGGCATGGCTAGTGATGAAATAAATTCAGAAGGGATGGCTGACTGACTGATAGAATGAATGAATGAATAAATGATTTAAAGGCTATCTATTTATCTATGGTTGTTTGCTTGTCTTTGGCTGATTAATTAAATGATTGATTATTTTTTACTTGATTTTAATTAACTTTTGTGTTTGGTTGAATGAATAGCTCTAATTTTGATAAATTAAGAAATAAAGAAAATTTAGGAGTCTCAGAGAATATTAAAAATACAAAGGAGAACGTTATTTAAGTAAGAATAAGGAAGATTATCAGTGAACTATTTTATTTATAGAAAGCAAATATAAGATAGTGAGACTACTTATAGGATATTATAGTAAACAAAGAGAAATATAGATAATTTTATTCAATGAGCGATAAAGGAGATAGGGCTTCATAAAAAGGGAAACAGCAGGATTCCAATAATGGTATAGTACCATAATAATTTAGAATTATGAACATTATAAATAGTGGTTCATTTGGAACAGTTTTTCAGGCAATCGAGAAGAATCTTAAAATGGAAGTAGCAGTCAAGGTGTTAAAAAATCCAGATAAAGATACCTTAATGATGTTGGAAGATGAAATTCGTATTTTGAAGGACTTATCGAATATCGAAGGAGTACCAAAAATTATTAGTTATGGAAACAATTCAAATTATTAGTATGTTGCAATGACTCTTTTGGATAAGGATTTAGGATTCTACTTTGCATTTTGTCAGAAAAGATTCAGTATAAAAACTGTTCTTATGCTCTCAATCGACTTACTTACTATAATGGAGTAAATTCACGATGCTGGGTATATTCATCGTGATCTTAAGCCTGAGAATATGATGATGGGAAAAGGAAAAGATGACCGACTTTACGTTGTAGATTTTGGCATGTCTAAGGCATACATTAATATGTAAACAAAGGAACATATTGAACCAAAGGCACTGAGATAATTCGTAGGAACATATAGGTATTGTGCAATCACTGCTCATCATGGCAATGAGCAGAGTAGGAAAGACGATCTTGAATCTTTAGGCTATATTTTGATTTATTTCGCAAAAGGGAAATTGCCTTGGTAGGGAATAAATTCGACTCGTAAAGAATATGTATAAAATATGAAACAGACAATTAAATTAGAAGAGCTTACAAAAGGCCTGCCATCTATCTTTCTCGAATATATGAAGTATGTTAAATCTTTGGGTTTTAAGGATAGACCTGATTATAAAAACCTCATAGCTTAGTTTAAAAACACGATGAAGGTACTCAACTATCAGCAAGATGGTATGTTTGATTGGAAAATATAAAAAATGCGCAGGAATTAACAAAAAAATGTAAGTTATTTTTCAATTATTTTTGTCGTATCATTTAAAATTCATCAATCATCTTTCAACAGCTATAACAAACACTAAGATAAAAATACTTGCAAACTTAAACCCAAAAAGGATGTGTTCTTATTATTAATAATATTAATTTAATAAACAAACAAATAAAGCACACAAAAAAAAAAATCAATATTTTATTAATAAATTTTACATCTCTGCAATTATGCAATAAGAATTCAATTTTGCTTGGTATTAATTATATTTTATTGTTTGCAAGCAAATAAACAAACAACTAATATTAATTTTATAAATCCCTTTGCTTAAATGCATAAGTAAACAATAAAAGCAGCAAGCAAGCTGTAATAAAAGTAATCAATTGAAATGGTAGAAATATATACAAGCAGTCAAGATAAATGAACAACTTTCAAAATAAAGAAAATATTGAGTGGCAAATAAAAATATAAATTATCCAAATATTAAAATAAATATTTAATCCATATGAACTTTAGAATTTTTATTCAATAATCTAAAGAATTTTATAGATAAATTAATTTACATCTATACTAACCAAAATACTATTGATTTTACCACAATTTAAGATTCAACCCTTCCTCCTATTTTTATTAGCGATAAAACACTACCAATCAATATGATTACTTGAAATATAATTTTGTACACTTAAGCAAATTATTTTTTAGTTAAGCTTGATGATTTAATTCATATATTTCACTGTTTATTTAAATAACCTATCTCGCATTCAATTTAACTTGATTATTATTTTAAGCCACTTAGTATGAATATATAATATTTCTTTTGCACAAACAAGCTTTATATCAAATACCTTATTTTTCTCCTAACTAAATTTGCAGAACTCTTACTAACTATATTTGCTTAAAATAAGCCAGTAACAAAAATAAATCAGTAAAAAACAAAGTGCCAAAATAAGAAAATTTATTAATTTTTAAAACTCATCAAAAATATTTCACAAAAATAAAATTAAAAACCAATTCTATAACACCATTTTTTATCAGATGAAGCTTAATCGAAGAGAAAATATTGTTTATAAAAGAAATTAAAGTTTTTATTAAAATTGCAAATACTTTTATGATGAATTAAAAATATTTTTTGGAAAATAAATAAACAAAACAAATGTAAATAATTTCAATGAAATGTTAAGAGCATAATTTAGCTCGTAAAGCTAAAGATAATTCTCAAAATTTTATCTATTTAAAATGTTTTATACCTATTTTTAACTTAATAAATAATTTTATTAAACAGAGAAATAATACAGTTATAATTTAAAATTCTGCTGGAGGATTTAGAGAAGGAGGGGGAAGATAATAAGATACAATTTTGGCTTAGAGACAAGGTTCAGTAAATGCAGGAGGAGGAGGAGCAGCTTAACAAAACTTACTTCATAAAACAGCTTCTCATAATGTGATAAACTTTGGTAATAACCCAAATAGAAGAGGTGATAGATTCGGTACAATGGTAAGCCATTAAACCATGATGACAAATGGTGGCATATTGTAAACTCAGCCATCCTTTAGTAGAAGTGGTTCTAAAAAGCCTTCTTTGATGAGAAATAATACAAGAGCAAAAACAAAAAAATCTACTTTTTTTACTACAAAGCAATTCACTATCGAGGAAAAAGAGTCTGTTGATGCTTGTAAGCAAACATTTTTATATTTTTTTATTTTCCTAAATAATAAATAGATTAAAATATTTTTAACAAAATAAGATTCCAGCAAATTTTAACTTGACGCGTATGGTGATGATTTAAGTTTAGAAGATAAAATAATGAAATTGAATCACAACACAACACAGCCAAAGTACATTAAAACATTAAGTTTGATATTTAAAAAATATTCTTTTATAAATAAAACAATTAGGTTTTTCAATTTTTTACGTTCAAGGGTATAAGCAAAATGAATAAGTAAAATAAAATTTAGTAGCTTGTTAGATACTCGCTACATTGTTACTGCTCTTTCAAAATTTATAAGCCATGATAATTTAAATAAAATATATAGTTGAAACTTAATTCTCTTGCTAAAGAGAAAATTTATAATAAATCTAAGCTTTTAATATAATCTCATCACTTCTTCACAAAAACTAACTAATAACTAACTAACAAAAAATAAAATTTAATATTGTTTTTTCAAATATAGATAAAATTAATTCCACTTTATTAATAAATAAAACTCAACCAAAATTAAATAAATAATAAATAACTAAAAAATAACAACTATCAATTAAACCTTATTCACTCACTAGTTTATACTACACATCTCTATTGATAAGCCATTTACCTGTAATAGCTTAATAATAAAGCAGAATATGCTTAAGAAATTAAAATAATTGTTAAAATGCCTCTTAAAATTAAATTATTATTCAATTTACATAATAAAATTGCTTAGTATACAATTTAATCATGTAATTTGATTAAAATAATCAATTAAATTGAATGACATAATTTATTGCAAAAAAAAAACACACGAATTGAATGCCACATGATAAAAAGTAGACCTCTTCTCTCTCTTATTCTATGTATTAATAAATAAGATGATGAAAGATAAAGAAAAGAGAAACAATTTAAACAGTTATAATTGTGCATTTCTTTTAAGCATCTGAATGTTAATCTCAAATAAAAAAGTAACTAACAAAAATAAACGAAATTACTAACTAACCAACAATTAATTAGTAGGTATTTAAAATAGATAGTTAATAGTAATCTATTATCTATCTATCTATCCATAATTTCTTCTTTGTATTTATAGTATACAACTTCTTATTCTATACGTTATAAAACCTTATAAATAAAGTGTTAAATTATTAATCTAAACTTGCCTACTAAGTTAGCCCTTCACTCACTCATAAATAAAAAAACTAAATTAATTAATAAGTCTTTACTTCCTAAGAAACTAGTAATTATATAAATTTAATAATAAATAAATAAACAGTTATTTGATTTTCTTATAAATGATGAAGTGACTAATAAATTTACATTTAATTTTTATTACAAATTGTATAAATTTTATTTCATTTCTATTCAGTTACAAAGTTATCCATTTTAATATAGATAGTCCAATATGATTCTTCTTATTTTTCAAAATCTTTTAAAAAAAAACTAATTTTATTTTTTGAGAAATTTTTAATAGAGATAAAATCTAAAGCTAATATTAAATTACCTAAACCAAATAAATATAAACAATTTAATTTAAAAATATTAAATTAGAAATAATTTTTATTTCATAAAAATTAACTTTAACAAAATTGAGTTAATTTTAAATATTTATTAATATTCAAAGATTTTTATTTATGAAATTGTAATTTTATTAAAGCTCCTATATTTTATAAATTTATATTAAAACTTTGTTAAATTTAAATATTTATTAATACTAAGAGGTTATCTAAATTTCTTGAAATATTATTGTTTTTATTTATAACTAATTATTATTTTATCATAAGAAGTTAAATTTAAATTTAACAAATTCATAAATAAATATGAGATATATCATAAATTATTTACAAAGAGAAGAATTCATATTTTTAAAATACAATTTACTTAGATTTTGGATATTTTTAATATACAATTTACTTAGCTTTTAAATTTTATTCAACTCAAAAAAATAAATCTTAAACTATTTTAAATGGGCTCAGATTAAAATATTAATTGGCTAATTCATAAAGAACTATAATTTGCATTTGTAAAATAAACCTTTCGTTAAGTTTGACTTAAAGATCCTTTACGGCTTCATCTTTTTATTCATACTTTCTATGATATTTGTTAAAAGAATAGGAAATAGGTGACATAAATATGCTCGGACTAACTAAGCTGTCATAATAGCACTAGTCCGTTAAGTTTTAAAAACACAAGTGCCCAATTTTTCCTATAAAAAATTTCTCAAAAACCCAAATTGTAAAAGGAAGAGAAAATTTTTTTACATTCCAATTAACTTAATTGATATAGGAATCGCTCTTAAAAATAAAATTAACACCAAATCCATAATCTCCAGTGAATGTTACCTATTTCATTTTGTTATAAAGTATTATATCATGGAATACTGACTCATTTTATTGTAATTCAATTTGTATGCTTTAAGCTTTAATGTTTTTTAAATCAAATGTCATTTGATAAAGCCCATAATCACCACAATTACTCACTACATTATAACAATACATACAATGATCAATACTTTGGTCTTGGTCATGAGTTATTATGTTCTGATCCTCAATATATAATTCTAGGTTTTCAACATTTAAAATATAGTTTTTCTATTCTAGCAGTTCAATTAAGTTGGAGTAGAAATTAGTTAAATACACATTTCTGTATTTTTGTTTTTATGTATGATAAATTCTTTGTATATTTACTAATTAGAGATTTTAGATATCTAATCCATTTTAAAGTTAACACTTCTATATAAGATTGAAGTTAATTTAGATTTCAATATTACTATCCTTAGATATCATATTGATAATTAGCTCGTTTAATTTTTATAGTTATTCTTAAAATAAGTTAACTTTAGTTAAAATTTTATTTTGATTAATATTTTGTTTTAATATTTTCTTGAAATGTTTATTCATTTCTTTATTTTTAAGAAATCTACTGTAATATTCTTATTCAAAAAGACTCTCAAATTGTTATTTTTGTTTTTTTAAACTCTTATTTAAAAATCTTTAATTGTTAAATAATTATTTTTCAAGAATTTGCTACTATCTTTTAATAATATCTATACTATCCTTTTAAATTAAAAGCAAAATCTAATGTATTTCATCATATTCATCATCTTCATCTTCATTTTATTTATTCTATACTATTACATTTATTGCATCAGAATTATTTTGGAATTCCATATTTGATTCTTCCTCTGCTTAAAAAGAATTTTCTTATTCCTCTTACTCTTCAGATGTGTAATCTTCTTACTCTTAAGAAGTATAATCTTCTTCCTCCGAATTCAAATCTTCTTCATCACTTTCTAAATCTTCTTCCTCTTAATAACTACAAGCTAAATTGTTATTTATTTCATTATTAACGTTAAAGCAATTCATTTAATTAACTAAAGCAATAATATCTGTAAAAGGATTCTAATTTATTTATTTATAAATTTTAGCAAGTTTTTAAGCTATTTACTAATACTCTATCTGATGAAAAGGAATTTTTATTTCATCAGATGAAGTATTTTAAATTTAAATAAAAAGTATTTCATTTTCTAACTTAAATATAACTGTATTCCCCTTTTCAAGAAACTACTCAGTTATTGATTTTAGATCCATTTTTTTTAGTTTTAAACAATAATTTGAGTAAATTAAAATTTTTGCAATTCTTATTATTATTTAATAATAAATTCATTTTGATGAAATATGTTAAATTCTTAAACTATTCTTAAGCGGTAAAATTTAAATTTAGACATATTATGATTTACAAAAAAAGGATAAGCAATATTTAAAATTTTGTTAAATTCTTAAAATTATTTAAAAAGCGGGAAATTATTTCTTATTATATTAATGATTTGTTATATTAGGATTTAGATTTGAACTTTAGATTTTTATTATATTTATACTTTATTGTAAACTAATTAGTTAAGAGAAAATAAATTTTGATAGGAAACATTAAACTGATTTTTTAATTTGTATTGTTATTGATAAGTTAAAAAATATTTTTTATTTTATTTTTTAAAGGAAAAATGAAATATCTTTTTTTAGAATTTTTGAGAAAGGTAATAAATTAAAATTTGTTTAATTTTTCAAAATTAATTATTTTCTAAGTAAATTTGGAAATTATTTTTTCTAAATAAATTTATTCTTTCCTTAAAGAAATAAAAAAAACAATAAAAAAAAGCAATTTGTTTTTTGTAAAAATTAAATTGTTACTTTTTAAATTGGAAAACTATAAAGTTAGGCTTTAAAATTAAAATGAATAGCATAATAATTTATTAAATTAATCTAATTTAAAATAAATAGTATTTTACTATTTTAGTGTTTTTAAAATATTTAGTTTGGCTTTTAATATACAAGTTAAATTAATGATTAGATTAACAAATAAATTTGGATATAAAAATATAAATTAAAAGTTATTTGTACCTTATACAAAAATTTTTATTTTAAAAATTAATAAAGGTGTAAATAAAATTTCTGTGATAAATTAAGCAAGTAATTCTTATTTATTTAATTTTAAATAATATAATCTAATATGTATTTTAGCTAAATAATTATTAAAGAAAATATTTTAAAGAATATTATTCAAAAGAAATTTTAGGAATAGGTTGGATAAATTTTAATTTTATTCTAGAACAATTAATAACTTTTTAGCTTATTTACTTGCTATTTATTTCAATTACTAGAAATTCTTTAATTAGCTTATGACGATTTTAGTTTTTTATTTATATTAGTTTTAGCTAAAGAATTAGTAATAAATATTAAAAATAGAATAAAGAATACTGCTAATAATAAAAATTATTTAGTTCAATTTAGTAAATGGGATAAATTTAACATTTTATAGATAAAATCTAATCTATTATCTTTCGTTTATAACTAATCCATCATTCTATTTTTTATTACAATAAATTTTATTGTTTACTTTTACTTTATAACTTAGAAACCCACTTTACCTAATTTTCAGGTATATTATCTTTTAATTTATTTGGTGGTTATCAAATATTCACCTAAGTTTTGATAAATAGTTATTTTTCGATACTAAATGCAGGCATTTTAGATTTTTTTAGGTGGTGTTACATGTAATTATTACAATTTAAATGCTCGTTTTATACTTTCATAAGAATTTTATTTGACAATTTGTGTATTTAAAAAGAGTATTATCTAGAGATATCTAAAATTGTTTTGCACGAACTAAGCGAAGGATTAACGAATGGTGTTGTTTTAGGGTCTAAATTTAATTAAAGAGGTTTATACTTCTAAAATATGCATTAATAAGAGTACAATTTGAATAGAATATCTGATAGAAAACAATAGAAATATTCTTTTTTTGAAGTAGTATGTGTCAAATTTTAAATTATTTAAAAATTTTATATTTATTGCGTCATTTGTAAATTTGACTTGATCCTCAAGTATTCAAAAAAAATAAATTCATCTATTTTTGTTGGTTTGAGGCACTTTACTGATAATTTGAATTGAATGATACTTTAATGATTATTCTAAAACATATTGATATAGAATTGAATCGATAGTTTCCAAAAAAACGAGTGCTAGCTCTCAAATTTAACGAGTGGCTAAAAGTGACGAAATTTAATATTAAAGGAGAAAAAACAATTGCGTGATGAGTTAAAGAGAGTTAAAAAATCGAATTATTATAATAAATAATATATTTATTATTACTTGAAGGATTACCAATTTTAAAAATTTGTAATATTAAATGGATAGATTTTAAATAAAAGAATGTGTGAAATTAATATCTTTTTTCATAGGCGTTCAGAAATAAAAAAAGGCGAACAAAAGACGCATCTCAAATGTCTATACTTTTTTATATAATTATTATACTATTTGAATCCAGTTTTGATATTGATTGAATGGAATAGTAGCGTAATAGAAATTCGTGTAAAAAAACTATGAAAAAAAAGAAAAGTTCTTTTAATTTATAAAAGTTTTTATAGAGCATCAATCAACTAAAATGAAAATTTAGAGTTTCATTATGTTATTCATGAAAAAAACTGTGTTTATTGTCAAAAATTATGGAAAGCAAAATTAATTCTTTATCAAATAATTAAGAAATAAGCAAGCAAATTTTACTTTGCATGCAAATAAAAAACAAAAAAAAATCAAACAGCTCAAATTTTTTTTTTTTTTATAAATTTGCCTTCATTCAAAATAACATGAGAGAGTAAAACCAATACCAATTATTTATCAGAAGTAGTGTATCAGACAAAGAGTTCGACTTAGTAATTTAAATTTATATTGATTGACAGATAGAATGCCCACCTAATAAATTACAAGAATTTCTAAGGTGGATCAATAGCAAACGATATTAGAATCCAAAAGTAGTTCTATTTAAAGTTTCCTAAATAAACTCACCTCGAAACATTTATCTCCATTCAAAATTCAACCCCCCCACATTATTATAATAAAATACACTGCTTTTTATCAACAGGAATAAATATAAATAAAGCTTTCTTTACTTATTGAAAGAGTAAATAATTAATCAATCAATCATATCTATTTTTTCTCATGCTAATTAAATCAATCAGTCAGTCTATATTTGTTAATAGAGATACTATTAAAATAATTCGCTTGACAAAAAGTAAAAAAAGCAAGTAATCAAACTAAGTAATTAATAATATTGTTATAAGAATTAAAAGACATCTAATTTTAAAGAATATTTATTCTTAAGTAAAAATACTTAATAATTTCTTTTGCTTGCTGTAGGAAATATTCCTCGCTGCTTCAGAAAGCTTGCTAACTTAACTCACCTTTACAAGTGATTGAAATAGCTCATTTTAAATCATCAACTAACTACCTTCACTACTTAATACTTTTTAGAGAAAATGCAAACATCTTCAAGTGTTATCTATCACCAGCCTATCCATTTATCTTATTGTCAAGATACTTCAATTCAATAATTGCAATCTTAATCATCTTCTCCTGTCTCCCTCTATGATCAGTAAAACTCTTACCAAGCTAAGCAGATCAAGCCTGCTAAAAAAAAACCAGCTGCTCGCAAGCTGAGAATGTATGGAGATAATGATGAAGACTATGAAAAGAAAAGAATTGATGAAGAAAAGGAACATATTTATAAGTATAAACGAAATTTCTCCTTCAATAGGTTTTTGAAAGCTAGATTCTTTGATGTGTTTGAGTCATTCATACACTTCATGAAATTCGTTTATGATTACCTCTTCTGCTGTAAACTTATCTGCTTCATCTTTAGAACAGACTTAGATACTCAAAAACGCAGATTGCTCGAAAGAAAGAACCTAATTAACAAGGCTCAAATGTCCTAAGCTTTATCTTCTCCTTCATCTTCTGCCACTTATTCTACTTCAATTATTTCTGACAATACGATTTCAGATCTAGACAAAATCGAAAGCTCTATGCAGGATTTCTTAAACGAAAACTAACTGTTATCTTTCAATTATGATTAGCAATTAAATATGCCTACTAATTCAACTTTATCCTACTTAAAAATGTATGAAGAACACCCAAATAATCTTGTCTTAGATTTAGATGAAACCCTAATTCACTGCAATGAAAAGAGTCTCAATGACGACTCCTCTGTCATCACTGTCTAATTCTAAGATCAGTAAAAAAATTATCACTTACACCAAAGAGGGTACTTGCAAGAATTCCTAGAATAATGTGCCCTTAATTTTAATATCTATATTTATACTGCATCTACAAAAGATTATGCCGAGGAGGTAGTTAAAATAATCGACCCTAGATCGGTGATAAAGAAAATTTACGATCGTTCTTCATGCTTTTACGATGGCAAACAGTATCTGAAGAGTCTTAAGACATTAGGCTTAGACCTCAACCGTACTGTAATGATCGATAACAATTAAGCATGCGTTAGCAATAACGTAGAAAACGCTTTCAAAATTAAGGACTTCTTTTCAGATAAGAATGACAGGGAACTCTAAAAGTTCTAAAACATTTTGAATAAGATGTGCAAATTCAACGGAAACTTCAAAGATTTCATTCAAGGTTACTAAAGCTGAACATGTGAAAAAGCTATCTTTCACATAACATAACAACACTCTAATTATTTAAAATTCTTACAATTTTATTAGTTACAAACAGCTAGCATTGTTTGCCTTACTGAATGAATTTATAATTTTATTTCTCATCTTCTTATCCTCTTCTTAGTTCTATTGAATAATTAACTAGAGCTTTATACGATTCTATGGAAAAGAAAACCTAGCCAAAAATATTTACTGCTAAAAAATATTCAAACGTACTCTGTAAAAATAAAATTTAAAATTAAACAAGAAACAAAGAAAGAAAGAAGATTAGGGAGAAAAACTAACACTCTCTCGCCAATAAATATTATTTATAAGCTACTATTATATATAAAAAAAGATAACAAATACTAATAAAAATTAAATAAATCTATTTATAATCCAAATATTCGATAACAACAGCTACTCAAAATTTAATATTAGTTTAATTTATAAAATATTTTACCATATATTTATATAAAAGTATATATTCAAATTTACTATTTATAATTTATTTATTTAACTCCTCACAATTACAATTACAAACGAACGTCTAACCTTCATTCTATCATCATATTAAAAATAAATCTACTTAAATAATTGCTAATTATTAAATTATTTCCAAGTATTTTGTTCAAATGTTTACTTTTAAATTTTTTGTTTGCACTTTCAATTTCAAATAGAAAAAAAAATTAATGAAGTTTCAATTAAATGAATAAATAAAAAACATTTAAACTTTATTTTCTTAAGAAATCCAGAAAATCTTTAAAACGGAAATATATTCACTCTCTTAGGTCTTATCCTTATCAAATTGACAAAATTAAAGATATAAAAAGAATCTAATTGAAAGATTAATATTAATTCGCAATATCCTATAAATAATACGATTATTAATACAGTGTCGTATTAGTATGTCAGTCAATAAGTATTTGTTCCTTTAAATATGTTAAAAGAAATTAGACAATTATAATAAAAATTATCTTACACCTGGGAGGAATTATAAATATTACTTTCAAAATCTTTGCATAAATTTAAATAAGTAATCAACAAACAATCTATTAAAAACATGCTTCCTACAAAAATTAATATTTTCTTTTATTACTTAATCATTATTTTAAAAATCTGATATTAATTACATCTATATGTATGAATATCTGATAATATTTTTATTGCTATCCTTTACACTCTATTATCAGTTAAAAATTTTATATTTCATATTCAACCTAGATTTTCGAATTTCAATAAACCCATATGCATCAAATATCTAAATTCTCTGCTCTGTTAAATTAAGCTTTACATTTATTTATTATTTTATAGAACCATATACATAATTCGTCATTTTATCAATTAGTGATAAAATTATGTTTGTTTATTATTTTTTTAAATCCTCTTATTCAAATTTATTATCTGTATGTAAAACCACACGCTTCTACGACTGTTCAACTTCTATAAAAATACACTAAATAAATAAGTATTTCTATATCCTAGAATCCCTTAGCGAGGAAATTAATATTCTTTATTTTTTGATCATTATCTAAATAATTAAAAACCATATTCGCTTAGCAATAGTGCAGAAGATTAACTAAAAAACAAATAGAACATTTACTATTAGTTTTACTGTTTATGAATTAAATATTATTTATCAGTTATTTCTAGGAAAGCAATCTAAAAAGGATATTTAAATTTTGATATAATTTTGTTTATTTATTTACAAGTAATTTAAACTGAAAATATTTTAAACATAAATAATTTTAACTTTCCAAAGCTTGAGTTAAAATTTATTCAAAAATAAATAAATTAATTAATTAATCTCATTAGAATTAGAATTAAAAGTTATTGAAAAATAAAATAAAAATCAATCTCAAAATATTTCAAGAGTTTAAGATAATTTTAATCTTAATATTAATATAAATTTTATAACATTTTACAAATATTTTATTTATTTATTTATTTATTAAAATGCATTTCTAAAAAAGAATTTTGCACAATTTAACAACATTTGTTTCGAAATTATAAATATTAAAATATTTAACTCATAAAACATATTTGTTTTAAGTATTGAAAAAATAATTTTATGGAAAAAAATTTCAGATTTCTGCTAAAATATATAAAATTGTATTAATTCTTAAATAAAATTAGTAAATTTACTCTTATTTGCTTTAAAATTAAAAGTTTTTATTATATTTTAGAATATTTATAAAATTATTTTTTTAGAAAAAGTATTGATTTTCTTTTCTGTGATATAAATTCTTTTATTTTATTAAAGTTTATTAGGTGAAAATAAAAGTCAATTTTAATTTTGATAATATGTGAATTGCTATTTTGTTCAGTCAATCTGATTTTGAATTTAAATATTTGAAATATTTGCAGAATTAAACACTCCCTTTTTAATGATAATTAAATAATAAACACACAAAACTAAATATTTATTAGCTATGACAAGCAATCAATTATATTTATTGATATAAATGCAAAAAATATTGCAGTTTAATAAAAAAAATTAATTGAAATTAATATGCAAGTAAATTATTATTATTTTTAATTGATTAATATAAATAACAAGAAAAAGGGTTAATTAATTAAATAGAGAACATATTTTAACATTTTGTTAGCTAGTAATAAGTAAATAGAAAGAATAGAAGCAAAAAGGCAAACCTGTATTGTTGATACATTTTAGAATTGAAAAAAAAATATATAAATAAATTATTTTACATAAGAAACTTATTATTGAATATTTTCCTTTAGCTTAATTTGATAAGATGAAGTCTTATAGCCAAAATAACATCAATATAACAATGAATAATTAAATAAATAATGCAAGTTAATTAAATTCTAAGGGAAAGGCAATTAATATGATATAGAAACCTCTTCGAACTGAGTGCTCTCCTAAGAATTACTCTAACAATAGCTTTACTTTGAACTAAACATAACCCTTTTAGCTTAATGCTAAAAGAAATAGCATAGAACCTACTAGTATATCGCATCGATTGGTGTAAAACTCTAAGAGAAATGCAAATAACAATTATAATTAAAACTCTTCCAAAGAGAAGGAAAATATAAATATCATTGCTCAATTCAGCTCTGTTCCATCATAAAATAGAACTAGCTAGCTTTCTTAAAATAGTAAAGGTGCCCAAATGCAAATTTAGGGTACATAAAATTAAATTTTAAACAACAGTGGCTAAAAACTATACTCTTCAAGAGTTACTACTCATTAATTTGAGCAAAAACTTATATAGTAGCAATAACTGAATAATAGCTAAGTTTAACAGCTAAACTTATAGCCTTTAGATTTTCTAGATATGTCTAAGGGAGACTTAAAATTATCACAGGTGATCTCCCCAACTTCACTCTCAAGATTAAACTCTTCAACTTCTTCTTCTTCTAAAGAAAAAATTTAATGTCAAAAAAGTCTTTCAAAAATTAACTGCAAAAACCATACCGCAGTCTAGGTAAAAACCTAATAACTAATTAATTAATATTTACTAATTTTAAAATTGAATACAAATTTAAAGAAGAAAATCAGTTAATTACTGTCTGATTTAATTTCATTCTGAAAAACCAAAGCAAGAACATTAATTTAATTTAACTGCATTTTAGATAATTTAACATATGAAAAAAATGTTAAAAAATGAATACTAATTTGAAATGATTTTAAAAACTCAAATAGAATTATTAATGCAGTTTTCATTTCAATAGCAATGCCATAAAAAAATAAATTCAAATAAAAAGTTTTTTCTAAATTATAAAAAATTAAAATGATAAAAACGTTAAATTATGAAATGGTTTACACTTACAAATCCATTTTTTTGAAATAATTTATTAAAAAATTATTAAACTTAATAAAAGTAGAAACAATTTATTTATTTCTGAAATACTATTAACGGATTTAATCAAACATAAAACCTTATTGACTTATTCAAAAGCGGGTTTTTTTAACTGTTAAAAAAATTATAAATTAGCTAAATAAAAAATGATTTCTAGATTCATAATTTAAAAAAAAATAATAATTTTAATAACTCATTAAATATTGTTCAGAAAATTATTTTGGATTCAATTAACGTTTAAATAAAAAATAGTACCATTAAAAATCATCATAAAATTTTTTCTTATTATACAACACAATTTTAAAAAATATTTTTTAAATTTAGGCAACTTATTATGTTATTGAGAATAGAATAGTTAGCTATTTTTGCACTTAATGCTCTGTAAATTTAGTAAAAAAAGGGTTGAAACTTCATGAAATAGTGAACTCTTAGCAACAGCAGAGCTAAAAAAAGCCTTTGCAATAAGTAAATATCAACAACATTCAACATAACAATTTTAATCCTACCTCTACACCAATGAAACTGAGCCTTGGGTAGCACAAAATGATTAATTTGAATTTTAATCAAATTACTGGCTAAAAACCTAATCAGCAAAGAAATGTTTCTAATGTTACTAATTCACCTAGTTCATAATTAGTCACTCCTAGTAGTACTTTGCTAACACCAAGATAATAAACATCAACTGCTTCTGTTAGCATATTTGAGCCTTTCTCCAGTACTTAAGAATCTAATAATCACTACTTAGTATCTCAATAACAGACACCTACTCTAAATGCATTAAATTAAAATGATGAAGATTTCGAAGAGTCTTTCGATAAAATTTTAGTTAAAAACAAAATAAAAGATTTGTAAGGAGATAAGGTAAAAGTAAAAGAGTACTTAGAAGATCTCATGAATAAACTTGATAGTGTGAGGGCCCTATCTTAGTAAAAGTTAGAAAAAATAGAGAGTAAAAAATTGCAGTTGCACGAATTTTACGAATGTTAAAAACAAATAGTTTTAGAAAAAATGCTTGAACTGATAACTGTGATTGAACAAGAGAAGTAAGTTAGCTTACAAAGCATTGAAATGTAAAAAGGAAGTGGGATGAATGAATTAAATGGAATTGAGTAAAATCTAAAACAACAAATGAAAGATATGAAGAACATTAGATGTGATATTAAAGACAATGTTAGTAACATTTTTAATAACCTTGATCTTAAGCCATTCAAAGTCATCTACAACAAATACAATGATAAACTAGAGTAGTTTTAAGAAAGTATTAATAAAGTTGATATGGCTCATTTAACTTACCAAGTTCTTAAACCAAGTAGTATTTCGACTTACATCAACTTACTTACAAATAAACAAAATAATCCATTCTAGTTAGAAACAAAATCAGACATGCTAACTTTCAATCTGATTCAACATCTGTAAAGCATATTCCCTTCAAATTTGCAAACAAGTAAAAAAGATAGACAATCTTTTATTAATAACGATGAAAATTAAAACGAAAACATTAAATTAGGACAGCATACCCCTTAGAACAAATAAGATTAAACCTATGGAGATATTTCTCATGAAGATACACCTAGGAATAATGATAAAACAAACTTAAACAATAAAGAATAAAATAATAGATAAAATACAAGAGAAAACCAAGTTTATGTGTCATTCAATAATAAAAATATCTTCTAGAACGATCTTGCAAACCATATAGAAACTCTTAATGATGAGCAAAACCAAGAAACTATACCTATGGTTTCACTCAATTTGTCAACTAATAAATAAAGCTCAGACGAAGATCTATAAGGTTTTGCAAAACCCTCAGAGCAAACAAAACGTAAAATTTAAAAACTTTTGAAAGAGGATAGTAAAGATAATGAAAGAGGAATATTTACCATTAAAGAAGAAGAAACAAATAATAATAACAACAACTCCCTCTCTAATTAAATAACTTCTTCTCATCAGCGTAACTCAAACTAATTCAACTCAGTATCTTCTAATTAATATAATTCAAATTAATTTGGTTCAAATTAAATGATAGATTCTCAAATTTAAAACTTTGGCTCTATCAAATAAGATTCTACATAACTACCCAGTTTAAATACTCATCTCGTAAACTCTTAGAACGAGTATGGACTAATAAATAATATTAGTAAAGAAAGTATTGATATCATTAACCTTGACACCTATAAATAAAGTACATTGTTAAAGCAGACTTCACCTTCTAGGAACTCTCAAAATTCACAAAATGGAGTAAGTAAAGGAAGGTCAAACTGCAAATCACCAAATAGTTTGAAGTATTTAGAGCTTATTGATAAAATTAACACAAACCAATTAAATACCAATATTTTTTACTAGACTTTAATTAGAGATAACCAAATTACATCCTCTAGTTAGGATAATACGTCATAATCATCAACTAATACATTTGCAACTCAACTCTAAAAAATGTAAATTAATAACAATAACAACTTAATTAGCAATAGTAGCTATCTAGATCCAAACAAATCTTTAACTCAGCAAAATAAAACATGTGGTGATTTGAATAATTCTCTTAACATACAATAGAGCCAAGTCATATTCAATGACCCAATATAAAAGTAGAGTAATAGCATTGTTGAAATTGGAAGCGTTTCCCCTATTTCTGCATTAGCAACACCTAATAATAACTATTATATATCTTCTGCAATTAATACTACTTCTGCTAAACGATTATCGAGCCCTACAATAGCTAGAACAATTACCTTACCAAGCGCACAATAAAACCACAACTACTAGAAAAAACTATTTTGAAAAATAAATAAAAACAAAATAGTGATAATGGAAATCATATTTATGATAATAAATTATATAAAAAAATAAAGCTGTAAATTATATAAAATAAAATATTAATGATATTATTATATATGCTATAGTACATTATAATAATCTAAACAACTCTATTAACACAATGTTCTTTTTCTTCAGATAAATCTATACAACAAATTAAATATTTCGCATATATATTACATATTTTCTTTATTTTTTAAAATAAATTAATATTTATTTTTACCAACATTTTTGTAAATTTTTTTCTTTTTATATATATATATTATTGTAAATACCTTTTTACTTTAAGGAAAATTATATTATAGTCTCTAAAATAAGCTAAAAGTAAAGAAATAAAATTAAGAAATAAAAGAAAAATTAAATAAAAAATAGAACTATTACTTAAGAAGTAATAGTAACCATAAAACACTTTTATTTTTAATCTTTAGAGATTATTACAAGATATAGATATAAAATAATTAAATTAATTTCTTATTACTATCTAATTTTAGTTTTAAAACAAATGATTCAATCCATAAAATATAATTATTATATTAAAATTAAATTAATAAAAAAGTAAAAAAATTACAATGAATACAAGTTTAGTTATTGTCTTAATTTCTCTTACTCTATTTGCATCTTCAGCTATTTACTTGGTTCATTATTAGAATTAAGTAAATGATTTAGAAAATATTTTCGATGATATTAAAAATACATTCGAAGACTTTGGAGATACTGTAAAAAATGGATTTGAAGATTTTGGTGGAAAGGTCAAAGATACATTTGAAGATTTCGGAAATGATGTTAAAGATACAGCTGAGGATATTGGAAACGATGTTAAAGATACTTTTGTAGATTTTGGAAACGATGTTAAAGATAAAGCTGAAGATTTTGGAAACGATGTTAAAGATACATTTGTAGATTTTGGAAATGATGTTAAAAACGGATTTGAAGATTTAGGTGATAATGTCAAAGCAATTATTAGTAAAGCTTAAGATGATTTTAGAGTTGCATTTGAAAATTCTAAGGATGAATTTGAGAGTATTGTTTAAGATATTCCAGATAAAGTTAAATTATGGTTTGAAAAAACTAAAAATGGTGTCGTAATGATTGCTGGTAGGGTTAGATCAGATTTACCAGACCTTTTAAATTGTGGTATCTACGTTGTAAATGTAGCTGAAACTTGTGGTGCAGCTCTTGAATAAGAAGGATTAAATTTAATTGATGACTTTACTTGTGTTAAAGAAGGATTAAAATATTAACCTTGTTATGATTTATTTAAAGTTGTTGTTTTAGGAAAAAATCCTAACAAAAATAATAAGTTATAGATCCAATGATAAAGAACAAATTATTAAATTTTATTACATATTTATACTTTTTGGTAGCTGAATTCTCATATATTTTTTTATGTAGCACAATTATTTGAATGAATACATACTTGATAATTTGATTTTTCAGATTATTAAAAAAATAAAAATATTACACTTATTAATTTGATCAATATAAAATTAACAAAAATTATGACTACTCAACTAAATTGAAAATATTTTATAAAATTTAAACAATTTTTTATTGTTTAATAAAATAGATTTTTAATCAAGCTAAAATAATTAAAATTTACAAAACATATTTGTTTAAGAATAAATTTGAATAAATATTATGTAAAATTAATTTAGAAAATGTCGATCTTAAATAATTTTTGCAGATTTTAAGTTTGAATTTTTGTATGTAAAGTTATAATTTACATAAATTTCTTTCAAAATATATAATTGTAAAATAAGCTTATATTATATATAAAAAGCAGAAAAGTGATTGCTTGGATTTAAATTTCATTTAAATTTAAGATGCACATATTATTTTATGTTGAGTTGATTTATAACGTTAAAAAATTTGATATCATTAAATAGATAGATATCTATTATACAAAGTGATTTTATATTTTAATAAATTAAAAAAAAGTTAATTAGTCATTTGAATACATTCCATAATTCAAAATTTAGGAAACAATTAAAAATAGCTAATTATTTTTTGCATTTTAACCATTTAAAGAATGATAAGACAAGTGAAAATAAACTCTAGTTAAGACGTATAAAATCCTCTAATCAAATAACTAAAAACTTCATCAGATACATTTTATGTACCCAATAGATCAAGCTCATCTGAGTTTATCAGAACGATTAAGTAGAATTCACCTGAATAGGTCTAGCATGTTTCTCCAATTTAATACATCAATACCACTGGGTATGCTTAACTAAAATAAATAATGAATATAAAGCAAACGAACCCAGTTTAAAAGTTTATTAGTTAAGATTTAATTTTTTTCATATTAATATTGTATAATTTGTGCGCTAGATAGCTAGCAGAATCTTAGGATTCAATCACACACATATATATAATAAATTTATTTAAGATGTAAACTATAAAACACTTTTATTTTTTATCTTATTGATCATTGCAAAATATATTTAAATAATAATTAAGTCAATTCCTATTCCTACATAACACTTAGTTTTAATACTATTGATTGAAGTCATAAAATGTAATTATATTAAAATTAAATAAATAAAAAATTAAAAAAATTAGAATGAAAAAAAACTAATTTATTATCTTAATTTTTATTACACTTTTTGTATGTTCAGCTATTTACTTGGTATATCAATAGAGCTAAGCAAATGATTTAGAAAATATTTTTGATGATGCCAAAAATACATTTGAAGACATAGGAGGTAAGGTAAAAAATGGACTTGAAGACTTCGGCAATGATGTCAAAGATGGATTTGAAGATTTTGGTAGAAAAGCGAAAGATACATTTAATGATTTCGGAAGAGATGTTAAAGATAAAACTGAGGATATTGGAAACGATGTTAAAGAAACTTTGGTAGATTTTGGAAACGGTGTTAAAGATAAAGCTGAAGATTTTGGAAGTGATGTTAAAGATACATTTGTATATTTTGGAAATGATGTGAAAAACGGATTTGAAGATTTAGGTGATAATGTTAAAGCCATTATTAGTTTAGCTTAAGATAATTTTAGAGTTGCATTTGGAAAGTCTAAGGATGAATTTGAGAGCATTATTGATCTTATTCCAGATAAAGTTAAATTATGGTTTGAAAAAACTAAAAATGGTGTTGTAATGATTGCTGGTAAGATTAACTCTGATTTACCAGACCTTTTAAATTGTGGTATATACGTTTCAAACGTAGCAGAAATTTGTGGTGCAGCTCTTGAGCAAGATGGATTAAATTTAGTTAATGATTTTACTTGTATTTATAAAGGATTAAAATACTAACCTTGCTATGACTTATTTAAAGTTGTTGTCTAAAAATATAATCCTAAATAAGGGGTTAAGTTATAGATCCAATGATGAAGAACAAATGGTTGAATTTTATTACCTATCTATTCTTTTATGTATCTAAATTCTAATTTATTTTTTTTATGTAGCACAACTATTTGATTGAATAAAAACTTTACATTTTGATTTATTTTTGATTATTTTGTAAAAGAAATAAAATTATTATGCTTATAAATATAAATAACAAAAATTATGATGATTCAATTAAATTAAAAATAATATTTTTAATTAATTTAAATATTTTTTCATTTTGTTTAATAAAAAGAATTATTGATCAAGCTAAAATAATTAAGAATTACTTAAGTAATACTGTTTAGAATATATTTGAATAAAAAAATAAATTTAAAATTAATTTATAAGATTTCAATTTTAAATGATTTTTGCACAATTTAGATTATGCCTTTTTGTATGCAAATTTTTAATTAACATAAATTTCATTTAAAATATATATGTAATATAGGTTTATAAAGCTGAAAAGTGCTTGTTTGGATTTAAATTTCATTTAAATTTAAGATGCGCATATTATTTTATGTGAGTTGATTTATAACGTTAAAATTTGATATCATTAAATAGATAGATATCTATTATACAAAGTGATTTTATATTTTAATAAATTAAAAAAAAAAAAAGTTAATTAGTCATTTGAATACATTGCATAATTCAAAATTTAGGAAACAATTAAAAATAGCTAATTATTTTTTGCATTTTAACCATTTAAAGAATGATAAGGCAAGTGAAAATAAACCCTAGTTAAGACGTATAAAATCCTCTAATCAAATAACTAAAAACTTCATCAGATACATTTTATGTACCCAATAGATCAAGCTCATCTGAGTTTATCAGAACGATTAAGTAGAATTCACCTGAATAGGTCTAGCATGTTTCTCCAATTTAATACATCAATACCACTGGGTATGCTTAATTAAAATAAAATAATTTAGTTAACGCAAATTAAATTATTGCAGCACCAGGATAGAGAGATAAGCACCGTTCTCTCTCTCCTTGTAATTAATCGTAGACTTCTAACTAAGTTAATATGGTGTTTTTTAACGATTCTATTTAAAATATGATACACTCTCCTTTATCTTCAACTTCAAACAGTTTCTACTCTTCTTAAAATAATTAGTAGAATTAAAATTAAAAGAAAGGTCTATAAATTCAATAATAACAATAAACTAATATAAATAAATCTAACACATTTTCTCCTGCTCATGTTCCACTTTAGCCCTTATAAATTAACAATAACTAGATAAACTAGTAACAAATTCAGTAAAACCCTGGCATTTAGCTTTTAAAAGGATAACAAATCCAATAAAATATTCCTCTATAAAAATAGCCTCTGAAGTTATAAAATCAATTTCAAGTTTAGTCTACTTAATAGAATGACTAAATGGTGTTTGCTTTAGGTGGTAAAGTAAATGATTTAAGCTAAGAAATTTAAAGATTACTTTCTCTTAACGAGAAACTCATTTAAGAGGCATTGTCTTGGAGATAAAAGTAATTTATTTGTGACTTTCTTTCAAAATAATTGTTTTGTTGCTCAATAAACATTTTTTTAGAAAAATAAAATTTTAAAGTTTTTAAAGTGTTAGAAAATAACTCAATATTATTTTTTTAAAATAGGTTTGAGTTGTGCAATATGAGAAAATAAATACTAGAGCAAGAATTAGAGCAAAGAAAACTCATGGTTAAAACTTATTCCTAAAACCTTTTACTAAATGATGAAGCAACAAAGTAAATTAATTAGTAAAGTTAATATCAATAAAAAATTAAATCTATAATAGCATGAATGATACAGATGAAAAATTAGAAGAGTCATGCCAGTCTTTAGAACATTAAGATGCGAAAAATTATAAAAAGGCCAAAAAGTAAAAATTATCTATCAATCAGAGTGAATAAGATTCTCCAGATGATTCATAAGCCAGTGAAAATTAAGAATATATAGAAGATTCAACAGAATAAATAAAGAAAAGAAGCAACAAGAACAAAAAGTCAAACAAGGATTACAATTTTTAGCATATAGTAAAACAAATTAGTTCTTTAGAGAGTTTAAAGAAAATGAATAGAGTAGAAGACTTGCATTAATAAATATAAAAACTTATAGAAGAAAACTAAATTCTTAAATAGCAAATGAGAATAAGTGGAGGAAGTGATGAAGTATTTTCAGATTCTAGCTTTGTCCTTGATGAATAAGAAGAAGAAGAGCTTCGTAAGCAATAAATAAACACAGACGAATACTACAGTAAGTATTTAATTTATATAAAAAATTACCTTAAAATAACAATTAAGCAGTAAAAAATGAAATCCAAATTAAACCAATAAAATTATTATCATTTGAATCTAAACAAACCTTTTATTTGAGTTATATGGAAAATTTATTCATTAATTTTAGTTTGACCAATCTGATACTTTTTTTAAAAATGATTCAAAATTCACAATAAAATTGTTTTTAGTATTTTATTTTATTAATTTGATGAATAAATAAATTTTTAGATATAAAAAATTTAATAAATATTTATTATTAATTATTAAAAAATGAAAAAAAAATATTTTAATATAGAAAAGATGTCCTTAAAGGAGAAAATTAAATGGAAGATCACAAGTTTGTCTACTAGATGTGCTAAATTAGAAAAAGAATTAACAGAATCAAAGGTGTAAAGCTGGAACTTGTAAAAGTAGCTTTAATCTTATGATAGTAAAGAAGATATGAAAGGTATTATGCTCTAGAAATATGAATAAGAAAAATAATCTTAACCTATCAGCTAACCAAATAGGATTTTAGATTAAGAGTTAAACACAAAATCAAGTGTAAATTAATAGAAGTAGCTTTATTAGTTTCTAGATGGTAACAACATTTTTTATCATTAATAAACAAATTAATTAACTCCTAAAAGTAGTACTAACTTGCCACTTTCAAATTAACAATATCATGTAAATTTCAATTTTTAATAAGGTTCACCAAAGACAGCTAACAACTCAAATAATAATAAAAATGTATATAATAATCAACATTAAAATTCATCATAAGACTAATAAAGTAAATAAGAGGGATCTGAATACAGATATCATTCTGATTAAAATAAAGTGTTTAAGAAGACTGATTCTTAGTAAGATTAAAAATCATCTACTTCTAGCAATTCATATGCAAAAGAAATAATAGAAAAAGCCACAAACTATGCAGGAGAAAGATACCCTTAAATAAATAACCCTAGCCAGTCAGTTAAAACGATTGAATATAATTATAGCTAATCATTTTAACTAAAAAGTTAGAGCTTCAATAGTAATTCAAATACTAACAAGCAAAATTTTGTAAATTCTATTGCTGAATCTTCAAAATAAACTGAATCTCTAAATCAATCAGGGATTATTCCAGTCTCATAGCTAAAGAACGATTTTAAGTTAAATAATATGAGCAAATCTCCAAATAGTGAAAAATACTCAGAGAAGTTTTTGAATACACAAAAATAGGTCCAACAGCAAAAATCTTAATATCAATTCTAAAAGCAGTAAAAGAATGACGATAATTATAACAATAAAACCATGAGTGATTTAAATTGCTAGGCTACAAGAGATGATAGCTATAATTTTTCTAATTTAGAGGTAACAACAAAACAATATCAATCTGAAATGCAGAAGCTTGCTGAAAAATAAAAATAGCAGCTACAAAAACTATAAGAAAAAGTACATGCAAGAGAAGTATCAATCATAAAAGAAAATGAGTTGATGAGATAAGAATCAGGAAGTAAGAATAAATTTAATTACGAATTTTAGAACATCAAGAAAATAAGTGCAAACTAGAAAGCTAATATTTTATAATTTAATCAAAATCAACAATCTCCTTAGTCGCCTCTCTCTGAATTCCAAGCAAAAAGTATAGGAGGATCTGTTAACAGATATTAATAGAATGCATAAGATGTAAAGGGCTAAAATAATCAAAATACTTCACTTTAGGATATTAATTTTTAAAATTCTGATACATAAGCTTCAGCTTTCTCTAAAATGAATACTGCTCTCACCATACAAAACGAATATAAATCAAACCCTTCTACAAAATCTCATTTTAATTGCAGTAAAAGTGAAGTAAATATATTTAATAGTGGAGAATAAAAAATATTTGATAATAACGATGATCTCTATGCTAGTGCTAATAGTGAATCATTTAGAGTTAATCACAGTTTTAGCGAAAAAGAAAATCAATTTTCTTCTAGAAAAAAAAGTTTTTAATAGTAGTTATCACCTTAGTTTGTTTATTAAAGCAGCGATAGTTTCTAGCCAAGTAATAACTACTGAATTATTTATTTTTTTTTGTCAATTAATTTAAGCTAAATAATATTAAACCTTATATATAAAAAATATAATTTTATTTCACTAGCAATTTATATAATTTGTATTCCAATAATTTTATCTAAAATTATTCTAAATAATAAATATGGATTCAACAATTCCACTTTTACTAGATAAATCTATAAATAAATATTAATGATAAATTTTATGATAAAAACAATAAAAAAATAAAAATTATATAAATAAATATAATCAATTAATTAAATACTAATATAATCTATCAAAAATTCAAATTATGTAAGTAGAGGCTTTAACAGTTTGTTAATCGAGGGCCCATTTTTATTTCATCTATTTATTATTTTTAAGAAAAATAGTTAATATAATAAATTTTCTTTTGATATTTTATTATATAATATCAATTAATTCAATGAATATTCTTCTGAGAGAGAAAAAATGAGTTTTAGTTTTCTTTACAAGGATATAACGTGATATTTAAATAGCTGAATTAATAGTTAAAAATCCAATCAATCAAGTATAATCTAAAAAACATGAATTAAATATTAGTTGTATCAGATAAAGTGTCTAATTTTCAAAAGTGGATATTGAAAAAATAAATTTAAATTAATAAGAAAAATTGATATTCCCAAATTATTGATAATTAATAAATTAAAATTTTTTTAATGGATACTAAAGAGTTGAACAGATAAAATTTTTCAAATAACTACAAACAAAAAGGGAAGTAAGTAGTATTTATTCATAATTAAAAATTTAAAACAAGAGGAATGTGCTGCTATGGTTGTGATGTAAAGGAAACTAAATTACTTAAATCATAAAAATTATAAATTAATAGGATATTTTATAAGTATGTTGTACTGAATAAATAGTATTTTGATATTTGAAATTATTTTTATTGAAATTTAACTATTAAATAATTTTTTTAATTTTTAATTAAATTCAATATTAAGAAAAATAAATATAAATTGCAAATAAATTTAATAAAATTTAACATTTTTAAAAAGGTATTTTAAACAAAATAATTATAAATTATGAGATATGTTAAAAAAAGGAAAATTATTAAATTACAATATATTTATTTATATAATGTATTTTCTATGTTTAGAAATTGTAGATAATTTTTATTTTATATAAACCTTATCACTACTTTTTTTTAGAAACTATTTTTTTACAAATAAAATTTCAAAAATTTAGTGAAAATTTAGTATGTTGTATATTTTAAAAAATATTTTTTGTATTTGTACATCATAAATAATGATTTTAGGTAAATTTTTAATAACTTATTCATAACAAAATTTAAGTTGTTTTTTAGATATAATTTTGTTGTTTAAAAAATTTAGTTTTTAGTTTGAAATAAATAAAAATATGTGATTTTATTTGAAGTCAATAAAATTTTCAAAATATTATAACTAAAACTATAGCAAAAATGATTAATGATAAATTAAATTGAACTAAGAAGAATGAAGTAATATTAAACTTATTTCAACATTATATTACTAATATGCATGAAGTAATAATAGTAACTGTTGGTATAAAACTATGATGGATGGAAGAATGAAAAGATTGATTGTGGAAGATACACTTTAATATCTATCAGATTTTTTATATTTAGTAATAGTTATTTCACTATCTCAGTATATAATACAATTATCTTTTAAGTTTTTTAATTTTTAGAGGCTCTTGAACTAATTATAGAGCATGAGACTATTGACAATAAATAATACATAAGAATATTCTGAGAAAAATTAAATTATTTAACTCATGATCATTTATGTAGTTATTTGTTTGTATGTACTACAGGCTTTTGTGCTTGCTCTCTAAGAATTAAAGCACTTCATTCATTGCTTGAATGCTCGCTGAATGGTTAATTACATAATGTATTTATTTATTTATTTATTTATTTATTGATTGATAGATAGATAAATATATTAATATATTGATTGTGATAATGAAATATATAATTTTATTTTAGGTAAGAGGATTTATTAATAAATGATTGATGGATTTATTGTGCAGTAGATTAATAGATTGATTGATTGGTAGATTGGTAAGAAGGTATAATAATAATGTAATATCAATAAAAACCTAAATTAATTAAATTAGTTATTAAATATTAAGATTGTTTTATTTTATATTCGTTAATAATTAATGTTTGTTTTGAATGAACTAAGAGAGTTTTTTTATTTATTTTCAATGAATAAATAAAGTATTTGTTTAATTCGTTTATTATCCAATCAAGTTTTTCGTAACTTATTGATGATGTTTGTGATATGATTAATTTTTATTAATTTTTTATTTAGATAGATAGATAGATCTTTTCAAATTCAGTTCAAGACTTGGCTATCAGGAGATAGTTTGTTACTATTAGTAACGAAACTAGATGTACCGTCATTTAATTTTAATTTCTTTTTTAATTCTTAATCATCTATTGAAGCTTTTCTAAAATTTTGATATTTCTAGTTGGACGATTCATTTTCCTCGTCATGTAGCTTGAAACTACCAAATCTAGATCTCCCCTTCTTAAAATTAGGTACATAAATTTCGCTTTAATAATTCTACTAGCCAGGGCAAAGATCTTGTTATCCTAATGCACACATATCGTATAATCTGGGTTTTTCAATATCAGCTCTAATTTCATTCAAAAAAAAAAAAAATGGGTAAATGATGCAAAGCCAAAATAAAATAGCTCAAACAATTACAAATGATGCTCAATGAAAAAGGAGTTTTCTTGAGCACTGTTCTCTTGAATTTATCTTGTGTACTTTTCCATTATTTCTTCACCTTTTTTTAGAAAATAAAGTTTAGACTTTTCAATTTAAATAATTGAAAATAATAGAGTGAAGGCTTATTTCTTTTTTTATTATATTACTGTCTCTTTCGTCATAGATGCTCTTCATTTATTAGTAAGAGTAGTGGTTATTAGATCCATATCCATTCATATTGTTACTTTAATTGTATCCATAGTTAGAGTTGTAATTGTTATAGTGATTATTGTAATTGCTATATGGGATGGGGCTTCCATGGCTGTTATGGCTATTATGACTATTATTGTGACTGCTGTGATTACTGTTATTGTTATAACTTGAAGATAAGTTAACATGGGAATTGTTATTGCTGAATTTAGAGGGGAAATATGATTAGTATTATGAGCTTTGATTATATGAAGGGATTTTAATAGCTTAATCATAAAGCATTTTCAGTTAGCTGTTGCTTATAGAATTGTTTCCATTATAGTCCAGTGTTTCATTGCTATCCTCTAAAATTATTTTAATTAAATTTTTAAAAAATTATTAAATTTAATATTGAAAAATTCAAAAATAAATTATTAGAGGTAAATTATACTGATTATAATAATTATGACTAATTGTTAGTTAGAGTGGTTATCTAGTAAATTGCTATAGCTTTTATTCTGGTTGATAAAGAGATATAGATAAATTATTATTTGTGTTCGTTTTGAGTTAAAAATTAAGAAAATTAGAAATTTATGATTTTAATAAAAGAATTAGTTTTTATTACCTTTTAAATAGTCATGAATTGTATAATCTTCTAATGATTAGTATTTATTACTATTATTACTTGTCATCAATTACTTCATTATGTCTTGGCTGTCTGTATTTTATATGCAAAATGATGGTAAATACACTGAAATATTTATTGATATTCTAAGTTTTATCAAAATTATCCATGCTATTTATGAAAAATACTGTTTTTATGTCAAATATTTTGCCATAAATATACTTTTATTGCGCTATTATAAAATTAATCTAATTTATAAAATGATGATGGTATTTTTAATAATAAGCGTTCAGATATATAATTCTACTTTAATGAAAGTAATTTTTATAGCCCTATCATCTTAAGTAAATGCAATCCACTAATTTAGTTAATGCAGTACACTACTTTTTCATGATATATTTGCAATTTTTTATATTTTTAGTTAATGTCTCGCTAATGCTAATTGATGAATGTTTAAAAATTCTTTATCCTGTAAATAATCAAATGCTGCTTAAAAAGAACAAATTGATTAATTGCTCAATATTTGCTAACTAAAAGCTAGATTTTGTTCTGTATTAATCCTAACTAAATATAGAATTTTATGTTTTCATGCTATTGGAGAGGGGTTAATGGCTTTGAAAAAAGTACAAATCGAAGGTAATAAGAAAAATAAAATAAATAAAGTGTCTGAGTGAGCTACTTTTTGAAATATTTTTAGGGAAAATAGCAATTATTCGAAGAATAATACAGAAAAGTTGTAAAAATGGTTGGAATTTTATTTTTATTTATTAATGAGAGGAAAGAAAAATATCTTTAATAGATGAATGAATGGCTTTGATGTTGATAAATAAAAAGTAATATCTTTTATAAAAAACCTATTATCAAAATATATTTGAATTATAATGTTAAGTTGATTAATGAAAAAAGCAAGTTTTTTTAAAGAATATTTATGATAAATTTGATGGAAAAGCTTGCTAAAAAGGTTGAAAACATAAGCAAAGATGAGTAATATGGATGTACCTGGAATTTTTTTGTAATTGTTGGAGCTTGTGGTGAAGTTATCGTTATTTCCCAAGGAAATAGAAGACTAATTCAACAGATTTTGTTAAGCAGATGATGCAGCATGAATCGAATTAGGGCTATCAGTGATATTGTTATGGATGTGAGATGCGCTTATATTATTTGTATTGTTATTATTAGTAATATTATTGCTGTTGTTGCTGCTGCTGTTAGTCAAATTTTAAATTGGTTTCTTTTCCTTTTCCTATTATGTAGTTTTTTCATTACTGCTATTTTGAGTTGAAGCTGTTTAATTTGCAGCTTATTTTGCAGAAGAAGATGCAGAAGAAGTATTTTAATTAGAAGAAGAGTTGTGATGGTGAGAAGAGTTATTCATAATTTCTAATAATTAACGGGATTAATCGGAAACTTTGGCGCTATTTTGGGCCTCTTTTTCCAAACGATTGAAAAATTTCTGAGCGTGAGACCTTATTTAAGCACCTGTTCTTGTGCCGATATGCTCTTCAACTTTCTTCCAATTCCTACCATATTTCTAGATTCCTTCAATGAATTTTTTATGCTCGTCTTTTGTCCATCTACCAGATGTTTTATTGCTAACTTTTTCATTGTTGCTTTGACTATTACTGTTGTCATTATTTCCTTCATCTTCAGCTGAGGAAGTTTGCTTGTTTGGCTTGCCAGGAGAAGGCGGAATCACACTTTATGAATTAGTTTGTTAATCGGTGCTCTTTGGATGGAACAAGCTTAACTTTGCAGCATTAGCACTTGCATTGTTTTCGTTCTTAGAAGAAGAAGAAGCCATTTGTTTTTCTTTCCTTCCTTTCTTTTTTTCTACTGCCTTTCTATTCACTTTTTGCTGCGGGTTGTTTTAAATATCTTCGTCTTTCTCTACTTTATCAGTATGAGAGTTATTTTCCTGTTTGACTGTTCTCACTATCTTTAAATTCTGAATGAATAGTCTTTAAGATATTCTTTTTTTTAAGTTTTGTTTGTTTGCTTGTATGTATGTATATTCCTTTTTTTGTGGCCTTATACTTTGATATTTATTTCAATTTTTTTCTTATTAATTTTTTTCTTTTTTTGTTTTTGCAGATTTTACAAAGAAATTTTCTTGATCGATCCTTTCTGTAATGAAGCCACTTATTATGATTATTATAGTTTTTGATAAACTAAATATTCATATGTAGGTTACCTTCTTTCATTAATTATTTCATTTTCAATCATTATTATTATTCCATAAACAAAGTATTACAGGATGCAAACCGTCAAAAGAAATTAATTGAAATACGCGGAAGAAAAACTTGACTAAAACATACATACATACAAACATACATATTTATTTATTTACTTTTGGATGTAGGTAAAAAAAATGATGAACTAATAACGATTGATATTTAAATAAAAATTTTATTAAGATGTTTGATTGCTTGGATTTGGAATCACTGAAATTCTGTCTTAAATATTTAATTTAGTTTAATAAATAATCCATATAATATTATAGATAGCGCAATTAAACAATAAAAATATTGATTTCAAAGAGAGTTATATATTGAAATTTGTATTTACTGTAAATAAAAAAGCAATAACTTATCTTAGCCTTAATTAAATCGATCATAAATATTTTTGTTTATATTAAAAAATAAAGTGCTTTTTTGCATTTTTTATAATTATGATATCAATTAAAATCAAAAATTCTAGTTTATGAGATTTTTTAGTTACTGCTGCTTACTTTTTGAGACATTTTTTGTTTGCTTTTATCATTTTCTTATAATATTCTTTGCAAAATAAATATTTCCATAGAATTTCTCAATAAAGAAATAACAGAATTCTTGGGGAAGAAATAAATTCATATTTCTTATTTTTATTCATTTTCCGTGTGCTAAATTTGTTTTGGTTGAAAAATACTTGCCTATCTATTTATTTAGTTATTTACAGCTTTTCTTCTCTTAATTATCAAGCAGAATAAATGAACAAACTATTTAATTAATTAATTCATTTAATAAATAATAATCATAATCAATCTCTCTTTAATACTAAAAAATTTCATTTAAACAAATCTAATTTATTTTTTTATTTATCGTTTTTTTTAATTAGCAATATATCTTTTTGCTTCCCTCTAACTATTGAAAAAATTACATTCCGTCATTTCTCAAAAGATAAAGTTTCTAATTGCATAATAATTTTTATCTTAATTTTTAATTTTTCCGCAGCAATTTAAAAATTTTAAATCTAACCTTACAAATTGTTTTTTCATAGTTTAAATTTGATTAACTTGCTTATATTTAAGCAAACAAAATTATCTCTGCAATTACTGAGGATAAACAAAATACTTATTTGACTGATTTAAATAGTATAAAATTTAAACGAAAGTTTTTATTTAAAATTTTTCTCTTTAATTTTTGATTATTTATTAGTAAATAAATGAGCACTTTCAAAAATTAATTTAAATTCTTTTAAAGGGTTTTCTTTTTTAAGGAGATTTTCTAGTAATTTAGTATTATTTTTAGAAATTTCTGCGTTGGTGATTTCGGAAGACTCCCAGCTGCTATAGACAGCTAATTGGGTGATACTATTTGCAATAATTCTTACTTCATAATATTTTGCTATAATTTTCTCCTTTTTAATTATGTTGATTTTCGAATATATTCGCTTTTCGTTTGAAGGTTAAAATACTGATAAATTTTTTAAATAAATCAGCAATAATCAAAACAATTGATTATCAAAAAAAATAAGCGCCTATTACAATTCAAATTAATTCCTATTTTAAAAATATTTGTACATGAAAAATTTTTAAATTTCAAGAAATTTAAAATGTGCCCACATCCTAGCAAATTTTGATTTTATCTTAGCACACTAGTGAAGGAAAGTTAAGCTAAAATATGTATTATTTTTACTTTATCACTTTTACAAAAAATGTGAAAAAATATACGTGTAAATAATTTCTTTTATACAATTATTTTGTCTATAAATAGCTTTGAGATATATAAGAAAGAGCTTTAAATTTTATCAACTGATTACAAATACATTATAAACTTACTTACTAATTTACTTATTACAGTAACTAATTTAATTTTAACAGCTATAAATAATTTTAAATGAATTGGATATTTTTATTATAGAAACTAAATAAATTAAAAATGTGATTTAAACATTAAAATATCTTTTTTTTTTTATTCTTTTTTTATTCATTTAATAATTAGCTCACTCATTTTCTTCTTAATTACCTTATAAAAATGGAATACATCTTTCATGAATTATATCCTCAGCCATCTCTTCGAATTTACTATAAATATTACTATTTAATTTGATATAATCTTGGTCTTTGATGTTTTCTACAGCATAGTCCAGCTCTTCTTTGATTCTTTAAGCACCCAGTCTATTTGTAATTTATATTGAATTAAATATTGGTAGATAAGTATTAATTAGATGATTCAAAGGAGTTGCATATATTTTTAACAGCTAATCTTTATCATAAAAATCTGATAGTACTATATACATTTATCTGTAGGATTTGAGAGTGTTATTTGTTGGATCTGATGGAATTTTTAGAGCATTTGCTTAGTTCCATTGTAATTTAACTATTTATTCCTTAACAGAAGCAGCTACTTTATTTAGGATATCAGATATTGTTTTCTAAATGTTAATATTATGGATATTGTATTCTTCACTTAGTCTTGAAAATTAATCTTCGATATTTTCTGCTAAATCACTATCGTCTTTGTAGAGCCCTATAATTCTCTCAGTCATTTATGGGAATATTTTTAATGCAAATTGTAAACACAAAGAGCTTAGTGCTAAGTTACCTGCTGTTATTTATACACCAAGCTAAAAGGCTCCTCCTCCTATAATCAATTCATTAGCATATGAATTATAGAACTTTAATAATTCAATTAATTTCTTTGATGAACTCTCTCTCATAGATTTAAAATAATCTATTAAATGTAAATATTCATATATCATCTTCAAAAAATGTAAGAATGCAGAAGTGAGTTTATATGCAGAATTCTTGTAAGTTATTTGGTTTTTTATTATCTTAATTTGAATGAGCGTACGCTTAAATTATTCTTTAGTGATACGTGCAGAAGTTAAATCGTTTATGTTACTTTCATCTTCATTTTTATTTTCTAATACTTCATCATTCAAATGCTTATTTTCTTCTTCGTCTTCATCAAAGCTACTCTTTGCAGTTCTAACTTACTCAGCCTCGTGCTTTGGATTCTGGACTATATAGGAAATGATGTCATAGAATTCAAAATTAATGTCAACAGGAGTCCATTTTTCATTATTAAGAATTTCTTTTAAGTCTTTCAACTGCTTTTTATGAAATTAATCTAAGAATTTCTTTTCAAGCTCTCCTCGTATATTTTCAAGAGATTTTAGTTGCACCTTTGTATGATACTCATTAAACTTTCTAAAAAATTTACGAAATTCTTTTGAATCTTTGCAACTTTAAATATTTTCAAAAGGAGCTTAAGAAATTTAAAAGTATTTAGACAAGTCATTTGCTAAGAAATCATCCCAAAATGTAAATATTTTGCTCACTTTCCTAAAATTTACAAAGTTAACTTCATTGTCTAATTTTTTCTATTTAATCAAATCATCAATCCAACTATTTATGTAGTTAAAAACTTAAATCACATTCTAATAAATGTCATCCACACAGCTAGTTAACTTGGAAAAAGCATTTATGTTATCGTCAAGGTCTTTACCACTTTTTAGCAAATTAGTAATTACATGAGTTACTAAAGAGTTCAAAATAGTGTGATTAAGGCCAATTTACTTTAAAGCAACTCTCTTTAAAATTTCAAAATAAAACAAAACAAACTTTACAAACAAATCCAAGGACATATTTTCAAATATCATCTTCTAATTTTCATTCTTATTCATATCTCCATTCATATCTCCTAATATTTGCTTGTTGCTGCCTGGTGTGTTACTTATCTCGTTCTGAAAATCCTACATATCACTAATAAAACCATCCTTAAATCCTTTTAGCATTTCTATTAATTTTCTCCTATATGCTTAGTTATTGAATTTATCTAAATCATAGCTCTAATTAACTATCTTCGAGATTTACTCTTCCAAATCTTTATCCCTAAATATTTGAATAATTTCATGAATTAGTTTTTCTTGAATATATTTTAATCTTTTAAATCAATTCATAAATTGTTTTTGTCTAAAATGAATATTTAATAGCTTAAAATAAATTCAATAAATCTTTAAAATATGCAAAATATAAAATTAATTTATATGATACCTTCTGTAAGTAGTGTGTTGCCATTTCAATTATGGATTTTTAGAAGCTTCATTCATCATTTATGTAAGATTTAACATTAATTGATTATTTTCAAATGTTTCATTCATTAATGTTGAATTCATGTAGCTGCTATCATCAAAAGAGTTATCTGCAGAGTGCATATCACTTTTTTAATTTTAAGCTGCTAAAGTAGGTTCCTTAATAAAGTTTAACTCAGATATTATGTAGTCTAACGATTTATCCTAAAAGGACTTTGATATGTTGTTTTCAAGTTTTTACCTGTTAAGAAAAATTTAGTCTCTAAATTGGTTGAGGGCGATCATTTTCTAAAATTTCTTGTTGTATTCTGCTTCACTTTAATGTAAAAGAGTGACTGCAAAATCAAATTTTCCTGCATTTATGAGAGTTGTAATTGAAGGAAGAGATTTATGCAGAGTTTATACAAGCTATAAATAAGCTAGAACAGACTAACATCTATCAATTCTTTTTTTCATAGTGACAATTTAACTACCTTTCTGAACAAGCTTTTGCTTGAGGACTAGATTGCACTGACGAATATAGTAAATCTTTTTTAAGCTATCATCTATTAGGGATTACATTTCGTTTAAATCAAGAATGATTGATAAAAACTGATTGAATCTTGTTTGAATCTAGTAAAACAAATTGATATCAACCTCTTCAAGATATTCAGAGATTTAATCTTGTGTTTCATTCATTTAATTAACATCTCTTGAAAGATGCGCTTTGAAATCAAAATGAAAATCAGAATAAAAGTAAATTGAAGGCACATTTTTATAACATCTTAAAAGAACCTCATTCAGATTAATAGTCTGCAATATATCCATACTTTCTTAGTCTTATCTTTTTTAATTCATATACCTAAAAAGCTCATTTTAAATTCTTTCTTTATAATCATTGAACTCCGAGATATCAATATTTATTTTATTTAATGTTTATTCGCTAACTGGTGTACTACCAGCAGATGTGCTACCTCTACCAGTAAATATTTTACTACCTTTATCCTCAATTTGCTTGTATATTTTAGTGCTTGTAATCATACTGCGAAAGCCTTCCAACATTTATGATGTTTTTGTTTAGGGCATATTAACTAATGACGATAAATTTTAATTGCTGTAAGTATATACGCTTTGCATACTAGCAAAGCTTTCATTTAAATACCCCTAACCTAGGTCATTATTCATACTATTAGATAATCTCTCAGACATTTTTATTTTTTGTTATTAAAATTTATGTTAATCTGTTTTATAATTATGAGCTTTTGCTAATCAGCTTCAATTTCTAATAAAAGTCAATTAATTTGATGATATAATATGTGTTTGAACTATTAGTCCTTAAAATTGAAAAGCTATCTTCTAGTCAAATGTGCTTATCCTATAAATTATGTCCTAATTGGCTACTATTTAATCTATTTTTTAAATTGAATAAACCAAAATGTACAATCTTTATTTCTTTCTTTCTATCTATCTATCAATCTATCTCTTTATTTATAAGAAATATAAAAAAGAATTGAATTTTTTGTATTTAAACAGACTGATGATTCAACTAATATAAATAATTTTTTTATTATTCGTAAAATTATAGTTTATTGATTAATTTCTTTTTATTTTTCTCTTCACGTTGCAATATTATCAATCTCTTTTATGTTTTGAGTTCTAAGCAAAGTAAGTAAGTAATAAAATTAGAATTTAAAATTATATTTATTGTTTAAGTAAATTAATTATATGTACTATGTAACTAAATTTTTCTTTCTCTAAATCATCTCCTTTAAAAATTGGAACATCCATTTAGTAATATAAATATATTACATAGTCAATAATATTTCTTTAAAATTTAATAAATAATAATAAAAAAATGAAATTTTTATTTTAAAAATAGTTAGATTAATTTGAAATAAAACTTAATTATTATCTACAAAATTTATTCATCATACTTAGAAGTGGAGATGATCTTCGGTATTTTTAATTTTTAAAATTATTCTTGAAATTTCATCACCTAAATCCTCTATACTTTTAATATCAAGAAAATAAAAAAATTAAGCCCAAAAAACTATCACTAATATATCTTAAATTAATTAAATGATTTTTATACATTCAATTCAATGCAATTAACTTGAAATAGTTAGATTTAATAGGTAGAAATAATATTTGAATTTTCTAGTTTTGAAGCATTTATGAAATTAAAACCTAAATCCTCTGGTTTTAATATCAACTAAATAAAAAATTGAATTCAAAAATATTAGAAAATTATTAATTTCAGAAATAGATTCTACATATTAAATTAAAATAATTAGATAAATTTCAAACAAAACTTAAATAATAACTGCAATTCAAAATACTTATATTTAGAAATGGAGATAATCATTGATATTTCTAATTTTTTATAGCATGCTTGAAATAATTGTCAGAAATTTCATTTAATACAAGAAAATAAAGAATTTTTGAATAAATTAAACTGTATATTGTAAATATAATTTACGATATTACCTTTTAACTATTTAAAAAAAATAAGAGCTTATTTAATTAAATAATTTTAATTTTTAAACATTTTATGTATTAAAAATATTTTGCTATAATGTAAAATAGTCATTTTAAAATTGCTTTATGAAAAATTTATGATGGAAATTGTATGATTTTAACTTAGGTTTGCTAAACTTTTTTTAATATCTTCATTTTTTCTATTTAATTTTAATCCTTTTAATTAATTTAAAATATTTTCCTATTCACTGAAATATTTTTTAATATAATTTAATTAAAGCATCACTTTCAAAAAATATTCTTAATTATATATCATAGAATTTATTCCAAAATGTTATTTTTGAATTTGTTAACATTTATATACATGAAACAGCTAATAATTGTTAATTTCTATCTTTTCAAATAATTAAGTAGTTATATGAAGGATCTAACTTGATGTTATTACGGAGAACCTAATTCTATGCTTAGAGTTAATTTAATTGGGATTGCAAAAGGTTAACATCGCTGTTTAATCTTTCTACTTCTGAACCTCTAGCCTTCCATTAGTTTACAACATTTTATTTTTCGTTTAATACATACTTTAAATTATGAACTTCTTTTTCAGTTTCTGTAGCAATTTGACATGTTTGGTCTAAATCATTTCTTGCACGTTAAAGTTAAGCTTTAAGTTCATCAACTCTGATAGCCTATAATCCTATTGTTTTTAAAATACAAGATACATTACAAACTAGCATTTAAGAAAAATTTTATATGAAAAAGCACAAAAATATTTACTGACAATTTCTTCTAACTTTTATCTTTATTCTCTAATTTAGCTTATTAGGATTTCTTTAGCATTAGCGGTGCTACTTAGTTGGCTGATTGAACCATTTAGCACATTTTCCATTCTTATTAATCTATCGATCTTTAAATTTAAGCTTTCAAGTAAGTGCTAATCTGTATTATCTTGGATTGGAGGTAATTCATTAACTTTGTAGTTGAATTTTCCAGCTACATCACTATTTAAAATGACGATAGGTTTTTCTATAGGTTGAGGGAACTAATTTGTAAAAAAATAATAAAAAATAGCTTTTAGATCTATTTAAAAAATCAATCTTAAATGTAAATCCATATTAACACTTATTTTGGGTGATTTTATGGTGGTGAATTAAAAATTATATTATTACGATTTGAGTTTATACTATTTGCTTTGGAGGTTGCTAAAGAATTGCTGTGGAAGAAATTAATTAACGAGGTGGAGGTGGAGGAGGCTATTGAATAATAACTTTTTAAGGGATAGTTTAGCTATATTGCAAAGGCACGTAAACTTGGGAATTTACTACACTGTTATAACTCATTTTATTAAAATTTGAGTGCTATTTATTACTTATGTTTCTTTCTTTCTTTTTATAAAACGAAATAAACCTTTTTAAAAATTATTGATTGAGAAGAATCAAAAAATAAAATAGCAACTATAATATATAATATTTATTTTCATTAATGATATGAATTGAAAGTTCATTCTGTTATATTTTGAAAACTTAAACAATCTTTATTCATATTAATAAAAGTTATTTATTATCAAGCTAAAACAATAGAATCTTAATACAATTAATATTTATCAATTTTTTACACTAAATAAATTTTATTTAGATTTATTTAGGATAGGAATTATAAAACTAACAAACCCTAGAATGATAATTATAATATTGTTACTTAACAAACCCTGTAAATTAAAATAATAATTTTATTTTTATAATTTAATTTATTAAATATACATGCGATTTAAATATTTTATTCTTACTTTTAATCTATTAATAAAAATTTATTGATTAAAATTATTAAAATATATTCTGATATAAATCTTAAAGTGCTTAGAATATAAATTGAATAAATATTTAATTATAAAATTATAGAAAATTTCATTTTAATTTTAACACAATCATTAAAAATACAATTTCAAATAAAAAAAGATATTTTTTGAAAATAATTTTTAGCCAATCTACTGATATTTTGAATCAGTTAAAATATTTAAAAGATATTTGAAATCATGAATTTACAAAATTTTTGAATATAAAATTGATTTAAACTTTAACTGATTTCATTTTAAAAAAATAATTTTAAATTACTTTAATAATTCGGGGAAAATATGTTATTAAATAAAATTATTAAATTAAAAAATATCTATTAAATAATTAAAATATTAATTAAATTATTTTAAGTTTAGATTATTTAAAAAATCTTTATGAAAGATTTATTTGAATATTTTATTTTAAATAATAAAAAGTTTAATGAAGAAATTAATAAATTAAACAAAATATTTTTTAAATTCATAAAATGGTAATAAATTAAATTAATTATATATATATATATTATTGAAGCTAAAGCTTGTTGTATTAAAAATCAATAATTTAAGTTTTAAGAAAATTCTAATTTAAATAAATTTAAGCAAATAAAAAAATAGATAGGAATTTGTATTTTTTAAATAAATTTAATATTTAGAAAATAAGATAGAATAATAAAATACGAATACATAAGGTGCTTTAAAATACAATAATTGATTTTATAAAAATGCAGCAAACTTTAATGTCTTTTATCTGGCTAGCTTACTGATTTAATTAATTATTTTGGGAAATCAATTTTGTTATTTGATTGAAGTAAAATATTAAAATAATCTAATATAAAATTAGTTAATGTATATTTTATATATAAATAAATTATAATGGTTATATTTAAATTTTCTTTGAGGAGCAAAAAGTTAAATTTGACCACCTTTTTAATTAGGTAATCTATCAATGAATTAGTAATCTTTATTAATTTGAATATTTATTTGTTGTTAGTTAATGAGCTCATAAGAGTGAAAAAGATGGTGAGCTTTATATATTAATTAAAAGGGGGGTTTTTATAGCTTTATTTTTATTCGAATTAATTAATTAATTATGAAATCAAATTCGTAGAGGATCAAGATATTCAAAAGATGGGAGTAAAGTTAGGATCTTAAGTTTTACCTTCAGAGATGGAGGTAATAGCTTCAATTAAATCGTATGCAATTGAATTAGTGATTTCACTGTCTTATTAATATTCGGGGTGATTATTAACAAAGTTACGAATCCATCTAGCAACAGTGAGTTTTTCACCTGAAGTACGCTGACGAATGAAACTCCAAACTTGTTCAAATTCGGTGTTAACAATGTTATCATTTGATTAATAAAATTCTTTCATCATGCTTTCCCAAACTTAGCTGGCATATTTATAAAGACCTTCGAAAACATTAGATTTTCCAAAGAAGATTTCATGTAAAGTTAGTTCTTCAATTATTGGTTCACCATCATCAAGAATATTTGTACGGAAGAAGAATTTTTATGTAGTGATTGCATCAACTTATTTTGCACGTTAGAAGTTGATGTCTACTTTAGTAATGGGGATATAGAAATTTAAGCTGTCAGATTGATAAAAGAGTCTAACAAATATATGAGATAAAAGCATGAATGCAGCATTTTCATCGTTAGTAATTTAGCATTCCATAGTTCTGAATTCAGTTCTCCAGCCAATGTTTGAGTCCATAGATGGGGGTGGTTTAAGACGAACTGAATTCCAGTTGGTGGATTAAATATTTTCAAAATGGAGGGTTTCTTTTTCATTATCAACGTTTAATTTTTTTTCAAAGAGAACGAGAGGATCTCTAATATATAAGAAACCTAGATGTCTGATGTAGTTTTCATCCAACTCTAATCCCATTTCTTAGGATTTTTCACGAGCGAACTTCATTATTTCTTCATTAAGAGGGAATTTTAAGTCATTGTATTGAGGAAGATTTCTTTTCTCATCACTGATGTAAAATGAAATAGAATCATATCTGCTTTTAGGAATGTATTTAGATGAGGTAGGGTCTCTCTCTTCAGGGTTTCTACAATCAACAGAAGCCGCAATAACATCCCATCTGGTATCAATAGCAGCTAATTTACCTCTGAAAATAGGAGATGAGGCAGTCATAGCTAAGAACAAAGGTGAAATAATGCTCAACTAATCGTATAATCTACGGGCATGTGACAAATTCTTTGCACTAAAAGTAGCTAATTTTATAAAAATAATGATAAATATTAAGATCAAAATTTTTTTCAAAGTTAAGCTAAAATTTTGTGATATTTTTTTATTGTTTTATTTGCTAAAGCGCTAAAAATAATGATTTATGCTTAAAAGTAAGCTATTTTCAAAATCATGAATAAAATAATTGTTATCTGTAATTTTATTTGTTTTATCTAAGGCGAAGCTTTAAATTTAAGGGTGGTCCAATTTTTTTAGGTAAGTGTTTTGATTTATTTTAAAGAATTGATTTAACTGTAAATATATTTCTCATTCCTTCCATAGAAGTTTACTTTCTTTCTCTGTTTTTTCTAGAAATTTTCTGTGATTTGATTGAGGTTTTTGATTTTTAAATATTTTTTTCTAAAAATAACTCAATTATTAAATTTACAATCATTGTGAGCACGCTTAATTATTTATTATAATTGTGCGTATTATTATAGGATTATTATTAATTAATTTTCAAATTTAAATAGCGTACTTTGTTTTGTTTTGTTTTTCTTTCTTTTATTTGCTCCTTTTCTTTGTTATTTCATGCAAGCAAATTATTAGAGAGGATTAAGGTGGATAGATATTTTGTTAATTTTGTATTTAATGTAAATGTATTGAATTTAATCAAAATAGTGATTGAAGTATTCAGAGGAATTTTTCTACATTTATCAAATTGATTTGTTTTTGAATACTTGAATCACCATTAGGTATAAATTAATTAATGAAACTATTCAACCGTTTGACCTTTTTTTACATCCAATATTCTTGTATATAATACTTGATAACTTATTTTTCTTCTATTTCTCAAAGTATTAATTAATTGTTTCTATTTTAAGGAACTTACTACATAAACTCATTGAAAATTCACACCCTGCAGTTCTCATTATTTTTTAAATTTTTTTCTAAATTGAGTATTATATATTCAGTCAAAAATTTATTTTTAAACCATTTGTTTTTCCTTTAACTTGATTACTATAAGTAGGTAAAATTAAGAAAAATTTATACAAAGTATTTGTAGAAAATTTGATTCAAATAAATATTTTGAGTAAATTATCTAATTTGTTATCTATTAGTTTTTTTCGTTTGTCATTCATATTTTCTTATTAAATTCCATTACTTTAATTTAAATATCATGAAGGCGCGGATTAGCAAATAAACAAAGGAGGATAAAACAAAAAAATATTTAAAAATGTCAGCTATTGAAAGTTAAATAATGTAAATGTAATATAACTTACTTTGAATACAAGTAGAACCCATGCCAAAAGCCATAGCGTCCATATAAATAAAATTAGGATCAGGATTTTATTCAGAAACTTCGATGTTTGTTTTTTTATCCTTGAATATGGGAACTCTAATATTAACTTTTTCTTATCTTCTTGTACGAATATTACGAGAAAGAGTTGGGAAACGAGGATGATCACTAATAATTCTATCATCAATGAATAAAGATTAAGTGACTTCATTAACGTGTTCTTTGTTTTATGCTTCAGGTAAATAATAATATTTTTAATCAACTTATCCTAAAATAGGGAAAGTAGATGTATAGAGAATTTTCTATCCTGGATTTAAATAACTATTTATCTTGTGAGAACGCTCACTCAAACTTGAAGGAACTGCACAAAGGTTATTTATTGTGTAGTAAGGATTAGAAGGAGTGGTTTCGATCATCCAACCACCGTATTCAGGAACTAGCTTGAAGGTAACATCTTCAGGCTCTTCTTATTAATCTTGTTAAACTCTTTAAAATAAATAATGCGTATCAGGAACTATTTTAGGGATCTTAGATTCTTTATCTAGCAAAACAACGTGAGCTTCTACTTCATCGCCCCAGTGTATAGGTAAATATTTTTCATTAACAATACTCTTTAAAGTTTCTTTGTATGTAACATTTTTATATTTCTTGTATAGATTAAGGAATTAAATTATTCCATCTCTTTTAATTTAATCTTTGTGTTTCAAAGATTCTTCGAAGGTGAGGGTTAGACCATCATTACCTAAATAACCCATTTGTATTAATCTTGTGTTTTATGCTAATTAAGTTTAGTTTTTATTAGCGTTTTGAATATTTAAAACTTAGATTTCCTGCTTGTGAAGCTGAAATATTAATCTTTTTTATTTTGTAATACACGAAGATGCTTGTCTGCTTGTTTTTTGTTTAGGTGATTTGATTTATACTATTTTAAGTAATAGTTATTATTAAACCTTTTTTTTTTTTAATTTTTTGTTATTTTTGTATTTTTTTAATTATCAAATTAATAAATGTTTGTCGCGATATATATACATACATTTTTAGATTTTTTGTTTCAAATTATTCCTTAAAATTTCTAATTTTCTAAGAATAATTGATTTATCCTAATACTTTCTTTTTTAATAAGTGTATCTATCTCTATAAGTGTTCAAGTAGTTATCGGACAGACTCTTTGATTAGTTCAAATAAACTAACTAATAAATGATCTATTCTATTATTTGATATTCTCTAAGTCCTTTTTATTACATAAATATTCAAATTGAAATTTTAATTTCCAATCAACAAATTACTTGCTACACATTCCATTCCGTTAAATTATTATATTTTTTGGATACACGCATGCATTCTAAAAAAGCTTTAACTTATTATAATAGTTGCGTAACAAATTATTCTTATAATAACTCTTTTTTTTTTTTTGATTAAGCTTTACTCAATATTATGCTTGATATAGAGTAAATAAAGCAAATAGTTTAATTTTATTCATCTAACATATTGTTTTTCCAAAGATACTAATTAAAATTTTGCCAGCTTAACAATTGTGAAATAAAAAATTATATATTTAGTGTTTGGGATGAAATTAAATTAGCTAAACATTAGGAAAATACCTGCTTTTTGACGGAAAAAATTTTACAAATATTTCGCAGTGCAGCCATAATATTTTTTATACTTAAAAAAATACTGTGTAGAAAATTTATAATGAATTGTGAATTAATTTAAAAAAACAATCTATGATTGTCCCACTTTTAACAAAATATAGATCTTAATTTACTATCAATTACTGAAAATTTTGAACATTTAATTGTAATTAAATTAATATACTGCTTTAATCCATCTATTCTTATTTTATAATGCTGAGTAAATCTTATAATTTCTATGAAACTAAAATAAGTTTTTCTAGCAATTATATGGAATAGGCTTTCATATCTTTCACATAAAAGTACATTTAATTTGGTATTGGAATGAATTATTTTGAAAATATAAATGACTTCATAGTAGTTCAATCATTATTAATAATAAAAAATAAAAATCATAGATATTTTTTAATGAAAGGTACATAGAAAGAATATGTTTTAAATAAAATCATGCTACATTAAATTAACAATTTTTAAAAATTGTAAAGGATGATCTCGACTTATTATTTCTGATATCTGATGTGAAAATAATTATTTATTGTTAGCTTATAATCATAAATGTTTATAATTATTTAAAATTTCTATAGTATAAGTAAACATATTTTCATTTTACATAAAAGCCTTATTAAAGCTTATTAAAGCGAATGATGACGAATTGTAAAACGGAAAATAGTTTGAAATATTTAAACTGACGTAAAACATAATACCAAATAACTTTTTATAAATATAAATTTACAAATTAAAAAAAAAGACCAATCTCAAGTAAATTTTAATAATTAAAAATAATAAATAAAAAAAACAGAAGAAAAATAAAGTATTTTATTTAAATAATAAAAAAAAATGTTTGACTTTTATTTTAAATTTTAATAATTTTTAAATTAGTAATATAAATTCATTTAAATAAAAATTATAATTTCCTATACTTGTAAGTGAGCAAATAATTAAAGTAATAAAGATAGTACTTTCTGTTATCAAATTTAATGCATAATTTATTATGATAATAATGAGTTAATGACTAATAAATTTATTAAAAAGAACTTTATTCCGTTTATTGCTTTTTTGAATCTAATTACATTCGATTTATTCTGGAAATATTCTTTACAATAATTTAATTTACTGCTTGTATTTTATTATTAAATTTTCCTTTTTTCTTTTTAGAACTTTTTATGCTTTAGTCTATTCTTTTAATTTTCTTTCAGATTCAACTACTACTTTTAATAAGTATTTGAATATATTTCTATTCTAAGTGAAACCCTTGTGAAATTTATTTTATAATATTATTTTTAGTAAAAATATATTTACACGCACTTTTTATCATATATTTTTTTCCCTTTTTCAATATTGATCCAATCAATAATAATTTGAATAGGTCTATTAAGTTTATAGATTTATGTATTAAAAGTAAATTAAATTCTGGTAATTTCTCCCATAGTAAAGTATTTTGTCCTTTTATTTAAATATGGTACTTGAATTTAGCATATATCTACAAGAAAAAAATATATCTAATATTAATTTTTTCTGTTAATTTATTCTACTGAATGATGAACAATCAAAACAAACTAAGAAAGCATTTTTGCTAAAGCATATTTTTATATGAAGTATTTTTGTAGACAATTGCTTGAGTTATTAAAAAAAATTCTATGTTATCATATTTAAACTAATTTCCTCTTCATAAAATAGAATTTCTTAAATATACTCAACTTATGATTATAAAAACAAAATATTGAATCATAAAAATAAATAAAAAAAATATGATGGATACAAATAAATATTAAGAGAGACTTTACAAATGAAAAAAGTCTTTTTAGCTATTCTTTTATAAAAGTTGTAACTAAATCGTGTTTAAAATTAATTAAATGTGTTTTAAAAAAATATTTTAACTAAAATTTTACTCAACTTTAACAAATAAAATACCAAAAAAGCAATTGTAAATATATTTTGGCGAAATTTTGTAATAAATCAATATTTTAAGTATTTTAGTCTAAAATTTTTAAGTGTATGTGGTTAGTTAGTAATGAGGGAGGTGCAACCTATCTAAATGAGTCTTTTATAAATTTAATCAGTTTCTAGGATATCAAAACCAAAATATGCACAAAGTGTCAAACCTTTTTCTCTTCCCTAAACCAAAAATTTTACTGCTTCTTCATTGTATGCTAATACTGACGAGAAATTTAACTAGTTTCCTTCTGGAATTTTTGAAAGGTCCGGAAATTAATCTTCCTTGCAAAACAAGAAACCAAACTTTATAAAAGTATTTATCTAATATTTTTTTTAAGCATCCAATGATAGCTGATAAAAGGGGTGATAAAAAGCAGATAAATATACTTCATCCTCCATATTATGCTTTTTTATTAAAGCTACTACAGCATCAGGTAAATTTAAATTAGTTCCTTTTAGCTCAATGTTGATTTTAATCTTGTCTTTACATAATTAAAATATATCTTCTAAAGTTGGAATCTTATCATTCTTATCATTAATTACTATGCTGGTAATATCTTCACTCGAAAAGGATTCAATCAATTTAAGATTTCCATCTTTGTCTCTATAAAATATATAAAAATTTAAATATACAACTATTTAAAGTCATTTTTTTAAAGTATAAATAAAAATAATCATGAAAAACAAAATAGAACAATTTTAGAAAATGCTATCGAGTAACTTTGAAATTTTTTGTTAAAGTTTTAAAAGAATTTCCTCAATTAATTGGTTTTTAGAAGATTGTATATTTTATCAGAATTATTTCCTTCCTTATGAATAGAAAATTTTTGAATTATTCTTAAGGTAATAATTTTCTAATTAAAAAATACAAAAAATTTTATGTAAAAGAAGAAAAAATATGAATTTTTCATATTAAAATATTTTTTTTTAAAACATAATTACTTTTATTTAAGTTTTTATTTATGTTTAAAAGGAAGAAAAAAAAACAATTGCTTTCTAAAAATAATAATCAGATAACAAAAGAATTTTATAGTTTTGTATTTTTTTATTTAATTTTTTTCTATTTCCAAGGATTAACAATAAAATATTGATAAATTAAATTTTATGGTAAGCTGCTCATTCATTTTATAATTAAAAGCATCATTTTAGTTTGTTTGTCTTATTTTTCACTCAAAAACTTTACTCCCAATCATATTTTCACTATAAATTAACTAGATGTTGTTAATAATTGAATATAATCTTTATGGATATTTATTTTATCAAACTTATTTATTAAATATAATAGAGTAATTTGTTAACATTAATGCTAAAATTAATTTTATTAAGAATTTTTTGGGAATATTTGATATTAAAAGTACCACATTAATTTATTCTTTTATTTGCTATTTTGATATAATTTAATACTTTAAAAAAAATTGACCTAATATGCTTAAAAAATATTAAGAAGCTTATTAAAACCAAAAAAGTAAAATAAATTTCTTATAATAATATTGAAATGATAAAATAATTATGAATTTTAATAATATTTTTAATTTAATTTTAGTTTAATTTAATATAATTTTATCATAATAAAATTAGAAATTATTTATCTTAATAAAGTATCTATTATCATTTATTTCTACTAATTTATAACTTTCCTTAATAATATGGAATTCATTTATTTTTATTACTTGATGTAAATTATTTATAAAATCATTTGTTTTAAAAGATAATAATTATCAAAATATGAAATCCTATAAATTGTCTGTTTGAATTTTACTTAATTTTGCCATCAACACCATGAACAACAACGACTACTCCATCTGTTGTTAACCAAGTATCCAACTCAACATAGTCTTAATGAAGACTTATTGATTTATTAAATGAACTAATGCTATTGTGAGCCTCAAACATTCCAACACCCCTGTGACCTTCTATGATAAGCCTCTTAACTCTTCTTTTACTTTTTAACTTTTTAGGTGAATTTTGTAAATTTGTTTTTCTCAAATGATTGATATATTTAGGATCATATTTCTATCTATTAACTAATTTATTCTTGTCTTTCTAAATATTCTCTAATATTATTTAATTATAACATAGTTATAAAGTGAATAAACATGCCGAATTCTTAAGATTCAGATGCCATTTTTATATTTTTACTTATTAATTTGTCTAGGCTTAGCTATGAAATTTCCATTCTGTTATCTCCTTTATTAATTATACTTCTTGATGATATATGTTATTAAAACGACAATAAAGATTTAGTTAATAATTATCTGATTAGTAAAACTTGATTCACTTTATTAACTAAATCAATTAATTAATAAAGTCTAGGAGCACTGTGCAAAAAAATAAGTTTTTATAAAAAAAGTATTAGAAATTAATGTGTATTAACAAATTGAAAAAGCTAAAATATCTAATACAATATTAAATTTTAATGTTATCAGCCCTTAATAGATCACTGTTTTAATGCAGAAAAAACAAAAATTAATGAAATTTATTGTATAAATCCACAAAATAAATCAAATTAAAAAAATAATCGATGATAATTAATGAGGGTTATGAGTATTTTGTATTAAAAACAAAAGGATCTCATATATATTATATTATGATTTAATTTTTATTGATTAATTTAATATAAAAAGTATTCACTTCGATGTAAAAAAAAGGAAATATAAAATTGGTTTTGGCATAATTATTTTCTTAATAAATTATTTAAATAATATTTTATTTTAAGTACTAATTTTGAATATATGAAATTTATTTGAGAATTTAAATTAATTAACTCCATTCAATCTACTTAAATACTGATCAACCTCTTCAATTTATAAAGCTTCCTATAAAAGGATAAACTAGCACTTACGCTCATCATATTGTTACTTTAGTAATTATGCAAAAATATTTTATAAATTTTAATAATTAATTATTCTTTACCCAAAATTGACTTCAAGAATTTTCAGTCTTACAAGACTTCTCAGTGCGTTTGAAATTGCAGCTGAACCTTAATCACCAATTTAATTACAGCTTTTGATATTTTGATATAAAAATATAATTTAAAAATTATTTTATTTAAATGTAAAGCATTTTAATTATTTTTTAAGTTTAAATATAAAAGAAATTATTACAGAAATCCTAATTTAAGAGCAGTGAGATGTTAGAATTAAGCAAACTCAGCTGCAAATGCCAAACCTCCTTATTACTTGATACCACAGTAACTTTAATATAAATAAACTAAATATATAAAAGTGAAATATATTAAATGCAATACGCTAATCCTAAAGTTAGTGAAATTAATTGAGGGAATTGCCTTAAATTTTAAGCAATAATAGCAGCTGAATTATCAGAGATTTTTATATGACTATTTATAAATATCATGAATAACTTTACATTAAAATAGTTAATTTACGAGAGATAAAGATCTAATGAAGAAAGACTTTAACACTATCTAAGTTCTGAGATTAATTAAATAGCACCTTCTTCCTCAACTTCATTTGAACTTTTTAAATATTTTTTAATTTTGTAAATACAAAAAAATAATTTGCAATTAAAACCTCATTCCTAGCTTAAAATGAGTTAAGCTTTTTAGCTGTTTAAGTTCCATTCCTAAACAATATGCTCCTTCATTCTGAATCTTATTGTACCTTTAACAATATGTTTATTTAATTAGTCTTATAACATACCTATTAAATCAACTTTTTCACAAATATTTGAAAATTTACAATAATTAAAAAAATATTTTTGCTCTTATTTATTTATAAATTAAACTAAAATCTTTGGATAAAATCAAAATAAAATGATTAAAATAAATTTGAAAAGTTAATTAATTTTTACTCTAAATTTAGAATAAGATTAGATAAGTTATAACATAACTTTAGCTAACTTGCTAATTGTTTAGCTCCTTCGTTACCAATCTTACAATAACTATAATAATAATATAAAAATATGTGAGTAGAAGAAATAAGTTTTCAATTAAATCACGTTAAAGTAAGTATGAGGTGTGTTATATTTTAGCATGACTTGATTCCTTACACAAATTTATAAGTTAATTAATCTCCAATCCAATTAGAACTTATTCGATGTTAAATTAAATTATTTTTATCACAATTAAATAATGAAATATCAAATTACTCTAAAAATATTTCTAAATTTTTTAGCTTTTCACATTAACTCAACTCATTGACTAAATAATTCACACTAAAATCTTTAATTTAATTATTGCTTTTAGGAAAAAATATATTTTATATATTAAAAAATAAAGTTATAGACTATACTTCAAAACTAATTTTAGTCTATGAAGATTTTAGCACTGCTTAAATTATGGTAGCATTGAAGCTACTCCCTAGTCTCCTAATTTGTTAAATCTAAAAGGATTATTAAAATATTTATTATTTATTAACTTTCAGAATATAAAATAAATAGATTATGATTTTCATGAAGAAATACTCAGAAATTTTTTAAATAGTTACGAAAGCTGTAATTCTAGAGTGGAAAGACTTTCACACTGTTTCAAATTAGAAATTAAATAATAAGTTCCTTGATCTCCAATTCTATTAAAACTTTTTTAATTCGAATTAATAAAAAATAAATAAAAAAATTATAGTTACTTCAAACTTAAGATCAAATTATTGAGATTAGGATATTCTTTTAAGTGCTATCCAATTAAAGAAGCTCCTTAATCACAAACTTAGTTTTTGCTAAATAGATAAATGTTTGATAGTTTAGAGTATTTTATCAATATTTACCTCAAACACAGATTCAGTTTTGTTAAATTTGATTTTTCCTTTAAAACAGAAACTAAATCAATGGCTGCTGACCCATCAATTTAATTAAGGCTTTTTAAAGATTTATATAAGAAATTAAACAAATTTTGATTTAAAAGTTTAATATTGTCACCTTAGGTCCATTGTTAGGCTGTTAAGATTTTAACATTATTTTAATGAATCTGTAATTACTGTTATTTACTAGTTTCCAATTTTCATATTGCTTTAAAAATTTTTAAATTTAAATTTTATTTTTATTAACTAAGCTTACTTTAGATTAACAGACAGATTATTAGAGTTGACCAAATCAGTAGTAGTTAACTTTTTTTTATAAAATAAATAATTTTTATAGTAGATTAAAATAGAATGTAGTGATACTTCATTTAAGCTTTTAATTGTTATCATTTTAAAATCAATTTTCTTTTTTTATTTTTGTTTATTATTTTGACTTTCTGTTTAAAATTAGAAAAATTAATTTAAAATATGTAAAGAGAATGTATTATTGTTTTTAACAATATCTTAGTTCATCATAATTTTTTTCGTTTTTTTTTATTCTTTAATTTTATCATGAAAATTTGAATAAAGAGCAAGATTCGATTTAAAATAATTTGTAAAATAAGAGATTTTAATGAAAAATAAAAAATATTTTAGAATATTTCTTTCCTTTAAAATTAATTTACCAACTTATATTTAAACAAACATAATGATTGAATTTTTTATTAAACAAATTTTTAGATGTTATTTTTAAGCATGCTTTTTTAATATTTACCAATATTGTATTTTCTTAAAAATAAAAATGAATGAAAATAATATAGTTTTAATTTATACAAATTAAAAAACTAATCTCATCTCAAATATTTAAATATATTAAAAAATATAGTAGTTTATTTTCTTAATATTATTTGTTGATTTTCTTTGATATTAGGTAAATAATATCAACTGTTTATTTATAGACTTTTTTCTGTCAATAAAATTTATTTCGAAATAAAAAGAAGTGTAAAGCTCTATTTATGCAATTTTAGGTTTCGAAATTTTAACTGGTTTAATAAATAGATATTTTTTTATTATAATTTTTATAATAGCAATCATTATTTATTTAATTATTTACTGAATTAATTTTAGAGATTATATTATAAAGGAAATTGATGAAGCCATTTTTTATATAAAATTCTTATTTATTTATTCGTTATCTTCTGAAAATAAAAAAGAAGAATAATTGCTATTTTAGAATTTCTTATTTTAATTAGCAATAATAAATTTTAATTGTAAATTTATTTACATAATTTAAGAAATATACCTTAAAAAGATAATTCTACGTTATTTACTGTTAATTTTTTATTATTATTACAAACTACAAAGCAAGAAAATATGTAGAGCTAATAATTTTTCCCAAAGAGTTATGGTCAGTGTATATTTATTTAGAAATATCAAAACTATGAAGGTATTGTCGCAAGCTGCTAGTTTTGGCAGTAAATAAAAAATTATTGAATTGCTATGTATAAATAAATATATTTTTATACATTTTTTACTTAAAAAAAAAAGTGAAAATAAATAAGAAAGAGAATAAAGAAATAAATAATAAAATCAAACTTTCTAATTTATTTTCTGCCTAATAAACATAAACGTCTTTTATTTTATTAATTTAAGCTATTTTATCTAAAGAATTTCCTTTACAATAAATAAATAATAGCAACAACAGTCATTTATTTTTTATAGTCTGAAAATAAAATTTATTTTATTTTCATCAGAATTATAAAATTAGTTATTGATTATGTAAAAGTTTTGTTGATGTATTTTTAAGCTATTCATTTCTAACAATTTTTATTTACTTAAAAATATTTTCAAATATTGAATAAAATAAAATACAATTATTAACTAAATTTCATAATAATTAAAAGAGAATAAATATTTTATTTGAATATTTACTGTTATTGTTTTTTGAGATTATATTTTAAAGAAAATTAATGAAGCATTTTATCTTAAAAAATCTTATTTATTTATATATTATTGTTAACAATCAAAAAGATGAAGAGTTCATATTTTAAGAACTTCTATTTTATGCATAGCAGAAATAAAATAAGTAGTAAAATAAAATTTTAATGGTAAATTTATTAATATTAGACAAAAAAACTACTTTAAAAAGTTAGTTCTACTTAATTTAATGTTAGTTTTTATAATTATTACAAAATTTAAGGCAATAAAATAAAAGTAGAACTATCAATTATTTACTAACAATAAGGTTGAAATATGGTTGTTTAGAAGTTTTCAAGCTATAAAAGTATGGCAGCAAGCTGCTAATTTGGACAGCAGATAATGAAAGATATAATATTCAGCGAAGATGAATAAAGTGCATTGCAAGATAGAATAAGGAATAGGTGTTTACATGATCCTACAAAGATAGAAAGATTAAGAGAATATTGTTCAACATTAAAACTTGATAAAAGCTTAAGCAAAAATCTATAAGAATATATAGATGGTAAAATTGGACAATAAAAAGGACTCAAATTGAAAATAATGAATGCGATTAATAAAGTTATATTCATTGCCAGGATATTAACCATTTCTAGCATTTTAAAAATAAAAAAAACAAATAAGTTCTACTAGAGAAAAAGTTTTTGTTTTAGTTAGGGTAGTAGAACACAAAATCGTTTTGTAAGTTTTTATTGAAATGTATTAAATTAATTTATTAAGTTGAATTTAAATTATTTTTATAGAAGCCAAAGACAAGAAAGTTAAAGAAATTCTAGAAATTTGTGATAAATTAAATATAATAATCTATTGAATATTTAAAGGAAGGATTGCTTTCAAATTAATGTATAACAGAAATACTTCTACCTTTTTAGAATTAAAAAATTAATTTTAGCAAGCAAATAAGAATGTTCAAACTGTCCATCATAAATTTGTTTTTTTCAAATTCTGCTTTTTATTTAAATTTAGAGTCATATCTCTACGAGCATTTGAATAACGCACTAATTCTTCTAAACTAAAGCTTTGAAAATAGTGAAGGCGATGAGAAGTCTCTGATATATTTTCAATTAGTTGTTGTTATACTTAAGAGCATATGTGCAAATGATTTATATATATTAACTTATGATATGTGTAAAGATTGCGATATATTAATTAAAAAATTTTCTCCTGCTTCCAAAAATACTAAATTTTATGATAAATTAATGCTTAGCTATCATTACTATAGAGGATTTAGCTAAACAAATTTTGATGAAAAGCACAAATTCTAAGACTACATAATTTGTAAGTAATACTTTTTCTAGTTACTCTATAAAAAATATCCTGAATTAGATCTGAATGAAATTAAAGAAATAGAAAAGGATTTGTAAGAGAATGTTAGATATAAATTAATTAAAGAATAAGCCTTGTCAATAATAGCCTGCTAACCATATACAAGTGTATCCTCAAACTCTATTAAAAAAAATATTAAAGATTAAAGTTAAAAGAAATAAATAAAAGAAACGGAGTAATCCTTTTTTGAAAATTTTTTTTTATGCTACTTGTTTTTTAGATAAGAAAATGGTAGATTTGAAGGTGATGTTAAAACGAATCTTTTAGAATAATGTTTACTCATCAATAAGAAGAATCCTAAATTTGATTTAGGTGTATAATAAATCTATAAATGTTTTAGTTTTCACTCTAACTGGAAAGAAAGCTAAAAAAAATGTCTGAGAATTGTTAGATAATAAATGTAAAATGAAAAACTCATCAATTCAAAAAACTCTAAACATAAGACTATATATGAAAAATATATAGATTTAACAGAAGAACAAAGGAAATAAATTTGTTAAAATAATTCAAGTAATTTGCACAAATATCTGAAGCAACTAGCTGAAATTTATATTTACAATTAAAATCCGATAGAGTTTCTAAACATTTGGAGGTGTTTATCAATACTTTCTCCTGAAAATTATTACATAAATTACATGTTTTACTTGGAGTAGCTATTATTTTTTACTAAAACAAAATTTTATAACAGTGAAGAAACTGACTAATATGATAAACTTGTTAAGGACTTGTAAAAAGACTTAGAAAATTAGAGTTAAGAGAAAAAATTGTTTTGGCATCTCTCTTTTAATCAAATTTAAAAAAGATTTTCTGAAAATAACCTAGAATATTTACCTCTAATTATTAATAAAGACAGCCCTATTGTTTCTATTAGAAAAATAATGAATAATATTTATTTCCAAATTCAGTAATCCAAAGAAGAAAAATAAAATATTTTTAATAAAATTTTTGATCTTGATTATGATATTTTCAAATAATAATCAGATGAATATAAAAAATAATAATAATAAAAAGATTAAAAAACAAATACTGTTTTTACGAAAATCGAAATTAAAGATAAGCTTGTTTTCTTGAAATCATATGATTTTAGCTAAGAAAATGAATAGGAATCGAATTACTTTTTTGTCTAAGAAGTAGCTATTTCTATTTATTTGAGAGAAAAACAGCACCAGAAGTATTTACCATTTTAGAAAAATATTGGATATCACTCTTTTAATAGATATATTTATCACTTTGTGCAAGACAAAACGATTTTTCTTATTCTTGAATACTATCCTATAATTTAAAAATAAATTTTATCAGAAGAACATTTCAGAAGTCCATTTAAACATGATCATATCTAAGAGAGTGAGCAGATGACAAGAAGTAAAGCTAGCTCTATTTCATCTATTAAATCTTATTAAACAGATGGCCTTTTAAATGTGCTTGGATAAAATAGAAGAGTTTCTTAGGAGTTTAACGTATCAGGTCTTAATTTTACTTCAAGTGATGAGTAAAGATAAAGAAACAGCTCTGTTGCTTCAGAGCTATCATCTATCTCTAACAGTAGCAGTAAAAATGAAAATTGGATATCCACTTCCCTTTCTTCTTCTATTTAATTTTCTAGCGAAAGAAGCAGTTATATCCCAAAAGTTAAATAGAATTCATAAAATAGAAAGTAATTTACAAAAAAGGATTTATTTATTTGCATGCTAAGAATAGAATAAATATGTGAAATTCTTAAAGATAACAACATGATTCACAAAGACATTAAATTAGATAATATAGCTTGGAGAGAAACAGATGAACCCATTTTGATTGACTTTGGAATAACAGAATTATACTAGGTCTTTAGTTACTATATGTTTAGTACTGGTACCTTCTCATACAAAAGCTACTAATAAGAAAAAAGCTTACCTATTAATGAAAATACTGACTTAACTGCATTTATAATAGTTATTTATGAGCTTGCAAGAGGAGAATCAATAGACTTTAAATAATGTGAGAATGGATAAAAGGCGTCATACATTTCTAAAAATATACATAAAGAGCTCAAAGATATGTTTAGCAGAGATTTTATGAATTTAATATAAACTGTAGTAGACTGCTAGCTTGATACTATAAAATCAAGAGCTAAATACTTTATGTGGCAAAAATTTGAGATTTTTATGAATTTGCTTTACGATTGCCAAAAGCTAAATGATAAAGAACATGAAATCTTACATTATGAAGATTTTTATGTAAAAGTTAAAAAAGCACTCAAAAGAACTATTTAAAAAAAGAAGCATAAATTAGATATTAAGTTTGATCTAAATCTCCTGATAAATCTCAAAAATGACCCTACTTTTTAGATGCTCATTTCTTTACAGTCTCATGATATCCTGAAACATTATGAAAGTTTACTCTATATTATTATCAATGAGGAAAAAATGGAGGAATTCAAAAAGAAAACAAGTAATTTACCTACTTAAGGAATAAGTGCTAGTTTCTAAAGGAGTGAATCCTAAAATTATAGCTCATAAAATGAGTAATTGAAACTTGGAATAGAAACAATTTATACAGAGTGTTTAATTAATCAAAATGATATAAGTTTTGAAAATTTTTGGTAGAATATTATAGATATTTTTAACTCTAGACACAAAATATTCAAACTTAATGAAAATAAATACAAATTTAATTTTGATGTTTTAGAAAAGTTATTTTTAGATTAATAAGAAAAATAAAAATCGGTATCAATCGATCACTATCTTTTAAACAAAATATATATTAAGTTAATTAAATAACACTACTAACAGCTAGTGTTTGAAGAATTGGCTCATCATATTGAGGAAACTGAGAAATCTATCATTAACTTTTAAGCAAAGACTTCTTAAAAAATCATTAAAGCTTATAATCGCACAGATGAAATTAGAGATATAATTTAATTTAAATTATAAAAATAATAAGCAAGTTTAATTCTACCTACTAATTTATAATCAACTCAAAGCCAAAGTTAAGAATAATTATTATAGCAGACAATTTAATAAACAAACCAAATTAATAGCCTATCAGTCTCGTCTATTAGCTCAAACTAAGTAAGTAGTCCTTCAAACCAGTCTGCTTATTTAATTTTAACTCAGTAGCATTTAAATTATGTAATAAGCTAAGATGCGTCAACATACAAATCTATATTTAGCCAAAATACAAATCGTTTATCTTAAAGCTAAATATCAAATATAAATAATTTAACTCCAGGAAATAGCTTTCCCAATAGTTAAACAAATACGAATTAAAATTATATTGGCATCATTTAAACTTAAATTTTAGTAAATTAGCCATCATAAAATAACTAAATAGATGTTAATTCTGCTCTTGCTAGCTCAACTCATTCAAATATTTAAAATTTAATTACTAACACAAACTAAAGTAGTGATTTAGATATCGAGATACCTTTAACTAGCTCTAGCTAAAGTAGATCTATAAATCAAGCTATATCTGATAGATCTTATGGACAGATTATTCACAGTAATAATGCTTAAATGAGTAATAATGCCTAATAAGAAGGAATGCAAAATTTAAATCAAATAAATTAACAACAATTTTTAGGAAATTAATAAATTAGTTAAAATCAAACTTCCTCATTTAATTCAGCTTTAGTATCACAAATTTAAAATAGTGTTACAAACTAAAGTAATGATAGTAGTGTCAGTTCTCTAGGAATTGATATTTCATCTATTGATAAAAGTTAAAACAGCTCAGTAAATAATTAAAGTAATCAATAACAATAATTACAATAAAATTAATCAGATTCATCAAATAATAACAGCAAATACACTTTTATACTTAATAATTCAAATTCATCATAAAAAAATTTAAATAATAGTAGTCTTTCTTTAAGAAATTATTCAAATCATCATAATATGAATTTAATTTTATAATAGAATAGAGCTTATGACATGTTATTAGTAGAGTAAGAATAAGATGATATTAAGAATATTTAGAGCAATTATAGTTAAAATAACTCATATGAAGAAGTTGTTTATGATTTTTCTATCAGAAATGATTAGATAATTGAGAAAGAAAGAACTTTAAAACACGCTTCAATAAAATTTTCTAGAAATCTTTAAAAAGAAAATAATAAAAATAACAAAAATTCTTCTCAACAAATGAGTATTAAATGAGAAATTATATAATAAACAAACCAACAAACTAACCATAACCAAGAGACTAATAAGTAAAAGATAAATTTTATCTTTCTTTTTTATTTCATTTTCCACAAAACCTTTTTATAGACAAATAAGCAAATTCAGTTATAACATTCGAAGATATGTTTTTTATTTAGTACATTTGTTTTTAGCTTTTAAGTTTTTAAAAGATTAATATAAATATTAAAATGTTATTAAACTTTAAAATTCAAAATACATGTATATGTATGTTGGTATATTCTATTTGTCAAAATAATTTTATAAAAAAATAAGGAAATGCTTTGATTATTTACATTTTAGTAAAAAGTGTTAACAAAATCTAAAATATATATATATATATTTTTCAAGTTTTTTTTTGAATTTTATAAATTATAAAATATTATAAAATTGATATTTATTTTTATATTTGCAAATATATTCTGTATGCTCTAAGTAAGTATATAAAATTATTTATTTTAAAATATTAACAAAAATATGATTGTTTATTAATAGAAAACATATAAATTAAGACATAAAGAATCTATAAAAACCTCCTCACCCTCTTTCACTAAAAATAAAAAATTGTAAATTTCTGATGAAATCATAATAAATATTCTTTGTATTTTTAGATTTATTTCTCAACTAAAGTGGATATCAAAATAATTCAATTAATAATTAAGATTGTATTTTAAAACATAGAGAAGTGATTCTAATGAAAATAATTGCAAACAAATGATTAAATAAGTCTTTAATAATTGCAAAAATATTGCATAATATTTTAAAACATTTTAAAAATATAATTAAATAATCTAAATAAAAAATATCTATTTATTTAATTTAGGTTTTAAAAATAAAAATTATAGAATTTCTACTTTGGTATTAAATAGAACTTATTTATTTAGTTCACGCCTTTCAAATCTTAAAAAATGACATAATGTCAACAGTTACTTCTTCTAATTCCATTATTTTATCAATTATATCATCTATACACACTTTATCATCTTCAATTACACAAGCTACCTATAATTTTTTCAAACCAAAAGCAATAGGTAGTATTTTTGTTTCTTTTTTCCATACCAATCCTGCAAATTTAACACTATCAAAAATGTGATTAATAAGAGAACTTAAATCAATTTCATCACTGTAAGGCTTTATTTCTAATACAATTTAACTTTTAGCTGAAATAGCTATTGGCTCTTTTGATACTTCTAAAGCTGAATCCTTTGATTTTTTTGGCTCAAAATCTTCAAAAGTTGGTGAATCTGATCGAGTTATATCTTTCGCTTATTAAGCATTTTAATTATGATTAGATATTTCAAAATTGCATTCATCAATTTCATCATCTGATTAGTTGATTTCAAAGACATTTTTATTTATCTATTGATTTAATAAAAATATTACAATAAATTATCTATCAAAAATAAATATGAATATACTTTTTGCTACCTAAGCTGGTCTAAGAATGTTTTATTGATTTCCATGAAGATTTCAATATTTATCTTTTATGCTAGAATATAAATTCAAAGTGATTTTTACTTTTTATGATATAAATTTTTGATATGTTATCAAATTCTATACAATAATATTAAAATTCAAGCTAAAACTACCTTTGAGAATATGACTTAAAGTAAATACTTACCTAAAAGTTTTCTCAAATATTATTAATATTTTTTTTTATTTTTAATAACTTAAAAAATATTTTATAATTTAAAAAATAACATTAGTATTTGATAAAAGAAATCATAGAAATTTCTATAAAACTTTATAATTATCATAATTAAATGGTTCAATTTTTATATATTATTAATATTTATGTTAGCAATTAAATTTATAATAAAAATAAAATAATTTGCTTGCTATTTGCTTTTATAAAAAAATATATATTTGTTTTAAGTAAATTTGAATAGTATTTAGTATTTTCAACTATAAATTATGAATAAAAATAATATTAGTATTTATTGTACTTTTCTTTATATCTTAAGAATTATATAATATATTGAGTTATTTATTATCTCTTTTTAGATGAAATAAATGTTTGTTCCCCAAACAATCAAAATAATTTATTGTTTAATTTGATAAAGAAATCATAGAAATTTTTTAGTTTAAATTTTAAATAGTTTTTTTAATTAATTATAATTTTTGAATAAAGATATTATTATAGGTAAAAATAAATCCTTTTAGACAATGCTAATTAAAACCTTTAAATAAGTAAAGTTAATTTTTTGAAATGTAATGAAAATTCAATTTATTTTATCATAAAAAGTTTAAGTAAACTGATTTAACTAGCTGCGATAAAATTATAGTTTAATTAAAGTAAAATTTGATCATTTTGTAAATAAAAATATATTATTTTACATTAAATACAAAGAGGAAACTCAATAGAATAAAAGCAATCTTAATAAATTGCTCAAAAACTTTTAGGTTGTCCAAAATTAAAAATTTTAGAACTCAATTTAAGGTAAAAAAGAGCATATCAATAATTGAAAAGATTTCATCAATATTAAAAAAATATTTTTGATCCTTTCAATTTAAATAGATGTTAATATTTTATAGCAATAATTAATTAGGAGCAAATAGTATATCATTCATATCAACGAGTTTATCGTAATGTCAATTTCTAGATTCCCTTTATTTAGATTTAAGGTTTAGTTTAATTTATTTGTTTGACTTAATATTTAATTTTACTATTTTAGCTAAAACTTTATAGGATTAACAGGAATTACTAACTTAGTAGAAAATCTATCTAAATGCCAAAGTCTCTCTATTCTAAAAATTGATATTTCGTATTTTAAATTTCAAAATTTAAAAAAGATATTATAAATATAAAATTAATAGCTAAAATGATAAAATTTTAAGTTAGAGCTTTAATGCACTTGGAAATGGTTTAAGAAGTTTCAAAAGACTAACAACCTTGAATCTAATTTTTGAGTAAATTATTATATTTAAAATTAATGCATTTATTAATATAAATATAACAGAAAAGATAAAATATCTCAAGGGGAAATGATTCATTTTAATTAAAAAATTAAAAAAACAATAAGACTTGTTTAAATAAAAAAAAATAATTGACAAATATTCAAAAACAAATTATTAATTTACCAAGTAATATTTTACTTTTAACTTTTAGTATTTGTTTTAAATGTTTCGTTAGAGTTAAATGTCAAAGTTTTTTGATGTCTTTAAAATATTATGATTATCACTAAAAAAAATAAAGTTATTTTATCGAAATTAAAAATTTACATAATAATTAACATTTTTACTTCATTGCTAAATAAAAATGAGAAGAATTAATTGCTCAATTATTTTGTAAAAATATTCTTTATATTTTAGTCTTTTGAATTTTTAAAAACAGCAATTTTATCATCAAATAAAATAAATTTGATAAAATAATAAAATTATTTTTAAAGTTTTGAAACAAAATCTTATTTTTTTAAGGCTAAAGAAAAATATTATCTAAAAGACATTAATATCAGCAAATGTACATAAATATAATCAAAAATTTTTAATCTAACTTGAAATTATCTTAATTTTTTTAATTTAATCAATTGTTTTGTTTTTTATTCAGAAATTGTTTCAAATTCAGTAAATATTTTAACTTTTATTTTGAATAAATGAACTGGTAAAAGTTTATAATATATTTTTACATAAAGTTATAAATATTTTTGTTACTTCACTAACCTTTTAGCTGGAAGAAAGGATTATAGGTCATCTACCTTCATTTATATTGCTTTTAATTCAGATAAAAATGGTTATTTCCTAATAAATATAGATTTACAAAAATAAAAATTAAGTGGATAAAATAAATTTTTGAAATCTTAATTTCATATTTTAAAAAATATTTTTAAATTGAAAAAATATAAATTTAAACAATAAAACAATATTTTATGCAGGTTCTGGGAATAGCCAAAATAGAATAATTATTCTTAAGCCATCTAAAAAAAAATAATAGATTTAGAAAAGAAATAACGAAGGCTAATTTGGTAACTAAATAATCAAAAGTGTAATTCTAATGATTGATTAATAAGTATTTTTTTATAAATAATCTATATTAAAAAATACTTAATTTGTTGTAATAAAATTCGTACTTTTAATAAATTTTAGTGATTTTATGTAGTAATATTTGAAAGTATAATCACGTTATGAAAATATAAAAGAAAAATTATAAACTCTTTTCATTCTTAGAAACGCAATAAATAACGAATTATATTATATCTTTATTTTTTATTCCATTTAGAAAATATATTAACCATATTAATAAACCAAACTAGAAATTAATTATATAAATTGAAACTTCATAAAAATATTGCTTTTACTTTTTTTTAACTTTACTCTATTTTCTATTATTTTAATAAGGATTAATTTATTGTTTGTAAGGTTAAAAAAAAAAACTTTTGCACTTTTGTTTTCTTATTAACTCATTTAATTAATATTAATCAATTTGCATATTTAAAGTAATTAATGTATAAATTTATTACTTTTTAAGAAAATTTATAAAATTTAATCTTTATTCTATAATGACGTTAGCTGCTTAGATCAACTTTATAATCTTCAAAATTGTAACCAGTATTTTACTTTTATTTTTTCACCATTTTTAATTTTGACAAGCATCTGTTTTTGTAATATATTTTATATAATATGAGAGTTTTTTTTTCTTAGTTTGAGTTTTTTATGAATTTTATTGGACCTGCTATTAGATAAAGTGGATTTAATTAAAACAAATAAGAATTATTTTTAACTTAAAAACAGCCAAATAATAGTCCTAAAATCAAATATTATTATCTAGGAGTATTTTCTTTTGCAAATTAATTGGCAAAATTTAAATTTTACTTTTCAATAAATATTTTAACTGTTTTTTTACTGTATAAAAAAGATAATATTTGTTTTATTAGTTATTTTATTTTAATTAATACATAAAAATGATATTTTGTTAAGTTATTTAAGAGTAAAAATAAATTAAAATTTCCATATCTTATTTCAAAATCAACATAACTTTATATAACCATAAACAATATAATTATTATTGTGCTATTTTAAAATCAACACGATCATATAATCTATAATTCATTTTATAATAATTAATAATCAAAATAAATAAATAAACTCTGAATCTAAACTCAAACTAAATAAAAATGTACAAAGGTATTTTGTTTATAACTATTTTACTCTCTGTAAGTATGGTGTCATGTTAAAGACATCGCTATCAAACCAACATGCTTCTTGAGAACTTGATTGAATTAAAGGAATAACTTACCTAACTTTCTAGGACATAAGCTTAGCTCTAACTTTTCTTATTTGCATACGAAAACGATGTTAATCCTGAAGTATTAGTAAAGCTTTTAAATCTTAATCAATAGTAGCGTATGCTAAATGGTGGTGAAGATCAAAATGATTGCAATAAGTACTAATACAAAGCTCCAAGTGAAAAAAATCAAGATAATAACAATGGCAATGGCAGCAATAACAATAACAACGGTAGCAGTGGCAATAAAAATAATGGAAACAATCATGGAAACAATAACGATAACAGTAACAGTAACAATAAATACAATAGCAATGACAATAATGGTTATAATGTTGATAGTAATAACACTATTATTATCAATAGTAATAACAATAACAACAATAATAACAACAACAACAATAACAACAATAGCAACAACAACAATAACAATAATAACAATGACAATAACAACAACAACAATAATAATGGAAACAATAGCAATAAGAACAATAACAACAATGATAACAACAATAATGGAAATGGTTCTTAGGACAATAATAACAACAATAACAATAGTGGAAACCTTAGTCACAATGGAAATAACAGCAAGAATGACAACAACAATAACAATGGAAATGGAAGTAGTGATAATAATGGAAACAATAACGACAATAACAACAACAACCATAGCGGAAATAACAACAAAGGAAGAGTTTGAAAAAAATATATAAATGGAGTCATAAGTTTGTAGTATTAAGAAAAATAATTAATTATATAATAGATTTGGCTTTTATGTTTTTATGATTATGAGTTTTTTAGCGTTTATAATATAAACTTATCCTTTAATTTAAAATATATTAATTAATATAAACTAACGCAAACCTGTATGACTTTAAAATTATGAAATAGCTATTTTTAAATATTTTTTTCAATAAAATATCATTTAATAATTATTTAAATTAAACATTGTAATAAAGCTTTATCATAGTTGATATAATTAATAAATAATATTAGTGAGTCATATAAATTTTCAGTTTTAAAAACAATAATTATTTAATTGATTCAGCCAATATTATTTTATATTTATGAATTTTATAGGTTTATAATTTAAATTTATCTTTTTAATTTAAAATAGATTAACTAAAAAAATGTTACACAAAACCTTCTTTACTTTTAAACCATCTTAATTGAAATAGCAACTTTTAGACATATTATGTTTAGAATAAATATTATCTAATAATTGTTTATATTTTAAAATTTTTATAAAGTTAAATCAAAATAGATATGATTATAAAGTATCAAGCAGTGTTAAATTTGAATTAAGAAAAATAAATTATTTAGTATATTTTGCTTTTATATTTTTACTTTTACTAGTTTTTTAGAATTAACAATTTAAATTTATTTTTTAATTTGAAAACATGTCGATTAATATAATGATAAACAATATATTTTAGCTAGCTGGCTTTAAAATTATGATAATTCAAACAATAATTTTAGGCTTATATTAAGAATAAAATATAATTTGACAATTATTTAAAAGCATAGTAGAAGTATAATAAAACAATATCATAATATATATGATTATTATTGTTAGTGTATTTCATACTGAGCTAATTTTTTAACTAATAAATATCATTAAATTAATTTATCAACCTAATCTTATTTATTGTTAATAATAAAAGCATTAAAGATATGATTTTCATTTTTTGTAAAAATTAAATGATTTTCTAAGATCAAAAGACGATTATTATCCTAACAATCCAATACAACAAATCTAATGAGTTATATTAAAAAAAATATTTTGTTCAGATATATATTAAATAAAAAATACATATTTGTTTTTATTTGAAAATTTTTAATTAAAAATATATTCTTTTACTAAAATAATGGGCTGTTCTATTTATTTAGTATGAAATATCAATTTTAAGTATATGAAAGTAGTCAGAGGAATCATAAAATAAAGAACTAATAAATTAAATAAGAAACTCTCATACGTTTATTAAACAATGAAGTTATTCAACACAATTTTTTAGCATATTTTTATATGAATTTCATAATATTAAGTTACTAATGATTTATGATGGTATTGTATAGTTACTTTACAAAAAATTATGAAGATAAATCAATTACAGTAAAAAATGAGTTCATTAAGCAGTAATGTTAATAATCAAACTTATAAGAAAGTTACTGAACTGCTGTATTAAAATATCAGCTAATGGAACAAAAAATAAAATGCTAATTTTAGTGATACTGGAAATAAATAATTGTTAAAATTTTTAACTCAATTGCGTTAGAGTTAATTTTCAATTGATATGAATATTATTTAATTCGTTAGCAAACTGAATGAGTATTAACATATTTTTTTGTAATATTAGAATAGATTAAAAAGAATATAATTAATTTCTCAACTAGAAGGCGAAATTATTAAAAAGATAAATTCTTCAAAAGCTCAATTTATATATTCCAAATGAGTGGAGGAGGTATCTAATTATAAAAGATAAATATTAATTGATAGACTCATCAATATTTTATTAAATTCTAATTAAAACTGATCAAATCCCTCCATTCTTTTATCAAATGATTTTGACAAATGCTATTTAATTAATCAAATTTCTTTCTATGATGAATCAAAATTCTAAAGTAATAAATATTTTTTATTATCTGTCTAGTGCTAAGTGATTTAAAAAGTCACAATTGAGAAAAAGAGATTTATTTATCTATTTTCATATTATTAAAAAGGTTAACATTGAAGTACTTATTTTTAAATCTTTAAACTTAAAATAAAATGAAGGAAAATTAACAAGAAAGAAAGCCTTATTGTTACAAATTCTTTTATTGATTTAATATAAACAAATTTTTTACTATGTTTAGTGCCTTTAAATTTCTTTTCTATTTTTTATGAGGGTTAAAAATATATATCAAATTTGTAGATTTGTAAATTAATTTAGATATCTAGTCATAATTCAATATTTTTCTGATAGCTTTAGTGATTAAATTAGAGCTTTATTAGAGGTTTTTTATGGTGTTAAGGATTAATTAATTAGCTTTGAAATTTATGAGAAGAACTATTTTAAAATTCATATGCTTTAATTTAACTTTTTTTGATATTGTAGCTGAAATTATTTTAAATAAAAATCAAACTCTCTAAATTTAGAAAAACTAATAGAGTCTGAGATATTTTTGAAGTCTTAAATTGCGTATTTTTGAGCTTAAAATTAGAATAAAAGCGTCATTAAAAAATAAAAAGTAATTTAGAAGATTGCTTATTAAGGATAATATGAATTATTCGTTGAAGTGGGTTATATCTGCAGAGAATTAAAAAATTAGAGAATGATTTAATACTTTTTAGAAATGTGATTGTCCGTAATATTTTATCATGTTACTTACTTTGACCACTGATTAACTTGTAAATTTATATGTTCCCCCTCCATAAATTAACAAAAATTATTGATAAACAAAATATTAATAAAAGAATCAAATAAATCAATAACCTTCCCAAAAAAAAAACTATAATTTATTCATTCATTATAATTATTCTATCAATCAATAATACTACAAAAAAGAGCTAAAAACTAATTACTACTCTTCTTATAACATAATCTCAAACAAGCCATTAATTATCTCCACAAAGCACAAAAACTCTTCAACTTAAAACCCTTAAATACCTATAAAATCAATTAATATCCTCAAATGGCCGATAGTTTTGCTCAAGATCTAGAAATTCTCCGTAAATTCTCTGTATTTTGCTCTTCTACCACAGGCATGGATAGAGTAATTAATTAATCATCAAAACAAAATTAAACTAATTAATCATATAATAAACTCAAATTCTTATTACCATATTTCATATAATTGTTTTTAAAATCTATTAGATCGCTCGTACTACTTCCTTCGTATCCAAATTCGTAAAGAGTCATTACTGCTCTAAAGCTTAATTCGCAGAATAGTCCTGCAAAGAAAAACTAAATCTCCTTTCAAAAAAGCTAGATAACTTATCACTTAACTTAGGTGGTTTTCGTAGAGTAAAAAAGATTTCTTATTCAAAATTTTATTTTTCAATTAAAAGCATTAAGTAAAATAATTTTTCTCATAAAAAAAGATATTGAGATGGTCAAGACCTTTCTATCTTGGCAACAACTTACTAAACATTATTGAAAACTTCAAGAAAGCTAAAACAACTACTGGCAAGGCCAAAGAACTCCATGATATATTCTTCTACATTTTCATGATAGTTGCAGATATCAACGATGTTGTCGGATGGTTAGCATTCGTAAATAAAATTAATATTTAATTTAAAATAGCTTAAATAAAATAATCATCACACTTCATTAGATAATTAAAATAAATTCAAATTTAAAATAATTAGATGGGATTACTCAGCAATGAAAAGCTTGCATAGAAATCATTATAGCTCAATAATAAATTGTATGTCGTAGAATGTTTGATATGGTTGTTTTACTATATTAGAGAAGTTTATAATTTCCAATTCAATAACAAGGCTTTTGACAAAGTAATAAATCTTTTTAATACAAATAAATCTACTCAAAATTTATTTAATATTTATAGCATTTTATTAAACCATTTAATAATTATAAATAGGAAAATAAGGACCACCGTTTCAAGGCATTCAATTTAAAGCTCTCAGTTGTCAAGTACATCATCGATGCTATTGTAATTATTACTTAAATTATTCTTTTCATAACTAAATAAAGAGGCATTTTGTTAATCATATTTTTAATACAAATATAGTGTGCATATAATACTATTGATGCAAAGTTCATTACACCTAAAACAAACTCTAAAATAGGTCTTATATCATCTATGATTGCCTGTTACTAGAGTTGGCCTAAATGATGAAGATGCTTAAATAATATACCCTCAAAAACCAAACAATATCTTCTAATTAAAACTCAATTATATTAAACTCACATTGATTCTCGCAAAAAAAAAAATTAATTAACTTAATAAAACAAATCTAAATAATAACTTAAACTTCTTAACAAATTTAAAATAATTTAAAAGTCTATTATAATGAATACATTAATTCATATAACACATCTCTAAAATGTAATATATATTTTATTTATTTATCAAAAGTAATCCTTTCCTTATAATCAGTTAATCAATAAAATAATCGAAATTTTGACTCTCTCTTTTACCTTTCTTAACACAAATTTAAATTTCACATTATATTTGAATTAAATTAAAAATAGTGCGGAATAATGATTATTCATGTTTATAACTTTCAATTTACTATGACTTTACTTCTTTATTAATTCCACAAAAAACTTGTAAGGATCCTATTAAGTATGCAATTTATTTGATATTGAGTGATTAATTCGCATATTATGCTTTTAATAAATATACTTTTTTGAATAAATGTATAACTCCATTAAGGCTTAGAATTTATAACCTTTATAATATGATACCTTACAACAATATTAACAATATTTCGAATACTTGTTTAAGTAACCACTTATGCATCAATTTTATTTATTATATTGAATATTACAAATCTACAAAATAACATCTATTCCAAAATTTTAATTATATGGGACTTACAAATTCATTTAAATTCAAATAAATTTAAAATAGAAAATAAAAAAAGTCTATGAATTTTATATTAATATTGATATAATTAATTTTCATCATTTTTTGGAATGAATAATTAATTAAAAAATTTAAATCAATAAACAAAAAAAAGTATTTCTAACAAAAAAAATTTTTTGTATTGAGAACTATATTAAAATCTATCCCAAAAAAAACTTTGATAGAATTCAAATAAATTAACATTTGATTAAAAGTATTTATATATTTATAAAAAATATAAAATAAAATCCAACATGGTATCATAAAAATTTAGTTTAATATACCAGTACTTTTTAAAAGTAAGATTAAGATGTAAATTATTTTTATTTTAATATTGATTTAAAAATGAAAATCTATTAAACTGAAAATCTTAAAAGAATCTTGAAATTATTTATTTTAGTTAAATTAATTTTCCATTTAATTTTAATTTATTAAATAATAAATATTCATTCAGAAATTTTTAGAACAATTTTATATATTAAAAAGTTGATATAAAATATTTAAGCTTAAAATTAAGCTCAATTTGTTATCAATAATTAATTATAATTAAACTCAAAACAAAATTATGTTATTTCGATTTTTAATAAATCTATGAACAATATAAATAGAAAATAAGATAGGTTAAAGGTATCTTGAAAATATTTAGTTAAATTAATCATATTAAATATTTTTCCTTTAAATTTTTGTAGATTAAATAATAAATTTATATTCAGAAATACTTATAAAATGTTATATTTTAGATTATTGATTGCTAATAAGTATTATATTTTTAATTTTAAATTTAAATTCATATTAAGACATTGAATTGAAATATTATATTGTGAATATATTAATTTTTTTAGTAAAATAAAACATTTAATATGTAAAATTTATCAGATTTTATATTTAATTTATTAGCTTTTGCTTGAATGCAATTATTTTATTTTAAATATTTTGAAATTAGTCAAATTATTGTTAAAAATGTTAGAGGAATCATATTTTTAAAATGAAGATTTGTCCTTATAATAAATTACTACTATATTTTTGATATTTTAAACATGTTGGGGAGAATATTTTAAAAATGAAGAAAAATTGGCATAATATATTTTGAGTTTATAATATGCTCAATAAATAAATCATATGTTGATTGACTTAATGTTTATACCTTATATTTTGAAGAATATTTAATTATTTTGAAATTTTAAATGTATGATAAATTAATTGTTCAATATTAAAGATTCATAAATAAATCTATTCAAAAAATCAATAATTTTTAAAGTTATTATTTCAAATCACAAATTATTTATTTTTTTAGATTTATTGCAAAGAAACTATAGCCAATATTTTATATATAATGAGTTCTAAAAAATTAGGAGATTATAGAAAGGAGCATGATAACTCTTAGCAATTTTATCAAGAGGGAGATTATAAAATAAGTAAAACACCTCTCTAGCTTAGAAAAATAAACAATTATATAATATAAATTTAAATTAACAGACTATGGCGTTTTAGATGATCATACTAGCAACATAATTAAAAATAAATAATGTATTAATTTAAACAAAATTTTAGTTATTTATCATCAAATAAGAAGCAAATTTAATTGAAATATATTAGATATATTTGAGAATGTTAAAAATTAAGAGCTTATTGAGTTAGAAGAAGAAGAGGAGTATTTGAATAGAATAAGGAATGAAAAGTAATAGGTAATTCTATAATTAGCTATTATTAATAATGTTTTATCAATAATGCAAATAGAAATTTATTTACAATTATAAATAGGTTGAAAATATGCAGAGAGAATTTTCTTCTTACTAAAGTTTAATATAGAATTTACAGCATCAATTAGAAAAGTATTAGAAATACAAACCATATTATGAAAAATACTAATCTATCAAGCAGTTGCTGGAAAAAACTCTCTCTAAAGTAATAGAAATACTTAAAAATCTATTAAATTAAATATTTTTTTAAAGTTAGAATCAAAAGAAACTGAAAATCAAATACTGTAAAACTAAATAAGTACTCTAAAAGATGAAAGAGATCAGTAATTAATTAATATATTCCAATAAAATAGATTGGCATAAATTTAAATCTATTTTTTAAAATAAATGTAAAGCTTACTATAAAAATAAATTGAAATTTAAAAAGAGAAAACAGATCTTACATAATATGTAACTAAATGTGATTAGCTAAATGCTCAAATTAGCGAAATCAGGATGCAATTTCAAAGAGAGTTTTAAGATAAAGAAAAACAGTTTTTAAAAGACTTAAACTTGAAGTAGCAATACGAAACAAAATTAAAAGGTATTTAATTGAATTGATATCAAATACAGAAGAGAAATATGCCAAAATTTGAACTTAAATAGTTTATTTATATTTAAGTAGGTGAAAGATTTATCTAAGATACTTTATTAGGTTTTTGCAATAATATTTAGGTATATCTAAAATAAGTTAATAGATATAAGCTATAATATATAGATATTTCTAATACAATATAATAGATTTTGCATTAATAATATCTTAGATAATTTAATAGATATTTGTAGTAATATTTAGATATTTCTAATATAATTTAATAAGTTTTACAATAATATTTAGAAATATCTATAATCATTTAATTAAAATATACATATTATATTAGAGAAAATCAAGTAAAATGAATTAAGGAGAAATTTTATCAATAAGAAGAATAAACTCTAGTTTAATATTATTTTCAAATCAAGAATGTTTTCTCTAAATAATAATCCAATAGTGCCTGCTCATTATTTACGTTAATACGTTTAATACTTAAAAAACCTACCATGAAATAAATAGATCTACAGATATTTTTTAGTTAATAGTATAATAGCTTTTGTGAGGAAATTTAACTAAAATAATTATAAAAAGGCATATCACTCTCTATTTAAAAATAATTTTCTAATTTTTATGCTTATTTTAATTAGATGAACTGGCTTAAACATAGTGCAAACTAGAAGATGCTGTGCTTTAGATAAAAAGACTAAAAGATGATTATCAGTAAATAGGTTTGAAACAGGACTCATATGAAGAAAAGTATTAGGCAACACAATAAAAAGTATATATTTTATTATGATTAAAATGTTTTATAATTTTATTATTATATGAAGTTAATAGAATGTTTAAAAGAGTTAGATAAATCTAAAGATCAAATAAATAGGTTATCGTTTGAGTTATAGCAAAAAAGAATTGAAATAGCGGAATGTCAAGAAATAAAAAGATAGCTTTCCTCAAATGCAAATATTCTTAGTAAAATTATTTTCCTTTAAATTTAAATTTATTTTTTACACTAAAATTAAAGAGAGATAAGAGATTTTGTTTGAAGAATTGAAAACATCAAAAGCGGAAGATGATCAAAGAATATAATTATTATAAGATGAGTTAGATCTTAAAGAAAAGGAACTGAATCGCTCTAAGCAGCTAAATATGTAAACATATTATCATTCTCTTAACATTTTATAATTCATGAATTTAAAAGGAAATTATCAGAGGAATATGATGGATGCGTCCACAAAATAGTGGAATTTGAGAGAGAGCTGGCAGTCTACAGAAAAGAAAATCATGAATTAAAAAGGAATCTTTCGATATTAATGGAAAAGTAACAAAATGAAAAGGTTTACAAGGAAGAAGTAAACAGAGTTAAGCAGGATCTTTATAATATAAGAAATTCAGAGCTAGATAAGTTTAATAGCGTTTTCGATTACATTATGTCTCCACAATCTAATTTAAACAAATCAAAAAATTGAGTTTATTTATCATTTCATTTTATTTATTTGTGTAAAAAATAAGGATTTCTTTGATATAATATATTAAATCTTCTTTCATTATTTTACAAAAACGTTAAAGAATTTATTTACATTCAATAAAATAATTAACATCTGTTAGAATATAATAAAATAATTTTTTGAGATTTTTAAATTACCTCATAAATATATAAATTTGAAGTGATTTGTTAATTATTTGCTAAGTTTTAATTTAACATTTTAAAATAAATTTTATGAGTAAATTTTACTATTAGAATTAACTAATAATGAAATGCAATAAAATTTATTACTTATTTTAGATATATAAATATCATATTAAATTTTAAAATTTGATCAAAACTCATTCATTAATCAGTTGAAAATTAGTAAAAAAAATAATAATAAAAACTATTGAAATTAAACGCAATAGCCATAGTAAAAAAATAAGTATTATTTAAGTTAATTTAATATGGGAATTACTAATAATTGAGAACTTTAAATATTTAAAAGGGTCGTTTCTCTTTATATATGATCCAAGGATCTCTATAAAAAAAAGGGATTATATCTTTTGAAAATAGGAATAATCAATTTTACTAGAATGATATCTCTATATGCCTTCTATTAATATTAACTAATTGAAAATTGAAGGATGTCACTTATTTATTTAGTAAACTTAAATATAGATTAAAAGATTTCTATTATATTTGTTTTAATATTTATTTTATTTCATGATTTTTATTTTTATTTTATTTTTTTATATTAATCTAAAAATAAAAATAAAAATCATGAAATTAAAAAAATAAAGCAAGTATTATAGAAATAATTTTCCTTTATTTTTAAAGTTTATTTGATTATAATTGTAATATTATGTGCTGCTACTTTATTTTTCATAGTATTCTTATTTAACAAAATATCATAAATTTTATAAAATTTCTTTATTTTTTTATTAAATCTAAATAATTCTATTTAATTATACTAAACAATGACTTATTAATTATATTTTACTCTATTTTTCTAAATTTCTTTGTTTTAATTTATTTATTAAATTATTTTTATAAAAATTAATTTAAAATTAAAAAAATGATCAAAGAAACAAAATGTTTGATATCTCTTGTTAAAGTATTTTTGAAAAAATTTAATTATCTTTCATGAAATTTCATTTTTATAAAAAGTTTATGAATTCCTATGTAGAAAGCCATATAAACATAACTTTAATTTAGGAGTAATATTTCATTTAATCACACATGTTATTTTTAAGTGTATATATTTTTTATATTCATAAAATTTTAGTTTAATGATTAAAATAATTAATAAATAAAATGCTAGCAAAGAAATTATAGTATTAATATTAATTAAAATTAACTTTTAAGCTTGGATGTGTATTAATCTTTAAGATTTAGCTTATTATATTAGGTAAACATTTAATTTATTAAATATATTTTAAAACTATTCAAATAAAATATTTAATAAATCTAAAATATCAATTAAGGTATTTTTTTAATAAATAAACCATAATCTCTAAATAAACGAATTAAATTATTTAAATTTTATTTTAAAGAATTTTTATTATCTCTCAAATTTTTTCTAAAAGACCTTAATATAAAGAAGTCTTAATTTTTGAGGATTGATGGTATATATAATATATTTAATAAAAGATATAATTTTAAACAAAAAAACTATTTTAAACATTTAAAAATAAATATATATATATATATATTATTTTTTAAGATAATTAAATTTGATTTAAATGTATTTATGTTAAAAAGAGACTATTTACTTATTAGTCTTTCTTTTTATATTGTTTTTATAGTTAAATAAATAAAATTATTAAATATTAAGGTTCATATATAAAATAGTTTTTAGCTTTCAAAGAATTCATTAAATATAAAAATATTTAAAAAATAGTTTCTAAATATCAAAAATAAAAAGATATTCTGGAAGGTATTTCTTGTTTGAAAATAAATTAAAGATTAAAAGTATTTAGAAGTTACTCTTTAATTAAGAAAATAATCATTGGTCTTTTAAATTTGAGGTGGATTTTTAATTTGGATCATCAGATAAACGAAAAAAATTGATGGATGATATTTAATTAATATCTTTTCGAAAATAAGAAATAAAGGTTATGCTTATATTAAATAATAAGAAAAATACTTGAAATAATTGATACTTATTCAAACAAGATTGATTCATTTATTATCACAAAAACAAATTTTTTTAAATTTATTTTTATCGTATTTTACTTACATTTTTTATCAAGCTTTTTATGAATAAAAATTCAACAAAAAATTAACTAATTCCATCAAATCATTACATTTTTATTAATACAATTTTTTATTTTTATGTTAATGTTTATATTTATATTTATTATTTTATTTTCTTAGTAATTAAAGTGCAAAATTGAATATAAATTTAATAATTAAAAATACTTTTGTATGATTATTATTAAATATCATAATATATGGTTCATATTTTATTATAACAGAATTTGAACAGTAATCTAAAAAGATAAATTTTAAAATATTTAGAATGAATATGTTATTCGGATTTCTTGGAAAATTTTTAAATGTAAATGTTAAGTTAGATATACTTTTTAAGACTGATAGTTAAACAATTTAACAAACAATATGTAGTTAAAAGTGGATAGGTTAATAAAAATACCATTAGATTAAAAATTTTTACTTTTTTCTAATATTATCTATTTAGATATGATTTTCACTCATTCGAAATTACATTATGGAGTACATAAATACATTATAACTTTTTTGTGTGGTTAAAAAATACTAATTAGAAATAATACAAAGTATGTTAAATATATTTATGAGTTATTGGTATTTTAATAAGATTTCAGGGAATTAAAATTTTCAAATTCATAAAATAGGGTACAAAAGCATTCAGAAATCTTTTATATAGTCCATCGTTTTATAGCCGTAGTCCTATTCATAAAAAGTATTAAGTATATTCTATTCATTATTATAAAAAGGTAAACAATAAGAAATAATTGCTTTGCAATAAGGAGATTTTGAATAAAAGTTGAGTGACCAATATTATTGAAATTATATCATCGTCTGAAGTTTTCTTAATTATACTAATGAAACAAATGAATAAATAAAGTAAAAGGAAAAAGATATCAAAAGACATTATTAGATAATTAATTTAATAAATCAATAGATTGAAATATTATTAAGTAAACAATTAAAAAATAGATAAATAGATACAGTTTATAGCTCTTAATTTTACTCTAGCTTTTTAAAATAGAATTTTAGCATTAATATTACAACCAAACTCATAAACAGCTATTTGCATTATTCAAAGGTTAAATTTCCTAAAATGCTAAGAAGGATACTGTTATTTTTGAGTCTGCTTTACAATCATTTAGTAGATTCGCAGACTTCTTCTTCTCAGATTTAGCCCATCTTAACAAAAAACTTAAACACAGAATATAATGGTCAGACATACTATCAATTCTCATTTAATTATACAGGTTAGGCTGTATATGACGGTAATGCTAGAATTGTTGTTTCATTCCCTGATTAAATCACACTAAACTTATTTCCAGCTTATTTAGACTGCTAGTTTTAAATCAAAACGACTTTTAAATCAGTAAAATGTGATTATAATAACAATGGAGAGGTCATTGTTTATATTGGAAATTTAAGCTAAGGCACTAATAATCTCGCAATAGGAAGCATTCAAAATCCTAATGGAATTACTGGAACCTCATTTTTTAAGCTCTGCACATTCTATAATGATGTTCCAACTAATTGCAACCAGAACTTTGGTTAAGTATTCTTTGATAAATCTCCAGGTAATATATTAAATGATCAATTTTCATTCAAAAAACTAATTAGAAGATTATATTTTTGATATTCAAAAATTAAATCAAGATATTACAGCCATAAAATTTATAACAGAACCACTCATATTAATAGGTATAATTGTTGATTATAATTATTATGTTAATATCAAATAGTAATTTAGAAAAGACATAAAAATATAATCTTCAATTAAATCCTATAATTTTTAATTTAAATTTTTACAGTTTTCATTTTAAATTAGGCTTATTAAGTAATATAAAACGTTTTAAAATAAAACCCAATGATTCATTCATTTATTTTAATATTAAAATATGAAATTCACAAATAAATCCTTTTTTCGTTTCTAAATAAAGCTAGTATGATAGCAGGCAATGTCCAATATAAAAGCTCATTGGTAGTTGGCTAAGGAAGCTCTTGGATTTTCAATTTTAGCCTCAAAGGCTTAACATACGATGCCGGACTTTACAGTATTAGAATAACTTTTCCAAGTGGTTTTACAACTTAGCAAACTATTTGTGAAGTAGAAGGAAATCCAACATAGAGCAGAAGCATTATTCTTTACAGCTAGAATATTATAGAATGCTAAAACATTAATAAATAAATGTCAGGTGCTTAAGAAGTTAGAATTATTAACATGATAAATCCATTGAGTGCTATATAATTAACCAGCTTCAAAGTTGAATTATTATAGCAATCCAGTGGTATCATTTTAGAGCGTATTAATATCACTCCTAAACCTTAAATTAACCTCATATCAGGTACTATTTTTAATGTGTTAGTATCCTCATTAATTTATTTTTTATCTTAATAATTTTTATTAGGTAGCATGCGTGCTTCATTATAGTAGTCTGATTAGTATAGTTTATCAAATTCTACCTACACTTTTTACCTTAATCCTTTAACTCTTATAGGTATATTTCATATTTTCAAAAATAACCTATAATTACATGAAAAAATATAAATAAAGGCGATGGAGGATCTCTGACTTTAAAATTCCCATCAAGCTATACCTTGTGGGCACTTAATTGCACGTTGATAAAAGGACTCTAAAGATATTCTGGATCAAATCCTAGTTGCTATCTAGATTCAAAAAATAACTAATATGTAGTGAATAATTTCTCTGATGTTAGCCCAGATACCTAAGTTATGTTAAATGTTGTTTTGTAGACTCCTCCTAGCTAAGGAAGTTATCCAATATCAGTTCAAACTTTAAATAGCCAAGGATAAATTGTAGACTAGGCTTAATTAACAGGAGTAACTAACTCAACATGTAAAATTTAAAAAATATTTAAATTAAATTTACTTTTTAAATTCATTCTAATAATTTGAATTGAGATAATAATTAATTTCACTGTAAACATTAAAATTTCAGAGTGGTTTTTGATCCAAATAATATTTTCAAATACCTAATCAATTTATTTTAAACTAAATTAAAATATATTTTTTTAATTAACTTTATTTCTCAAATTTACAATTTAAAAATTTTTTAATAGATGGTAGCGCTGCCTAATTTACAGCTCATGCCTTAATTAATGCTGTTAAACTCAAAGCAGGTTAGTCAGGTCCTTTGGAATCTACATTCTTTTTAAAACATAATTTGCCTGCTACAAATTATAAATCAGTTGGTAAAGTCGTTATTAATATTTTCCCAAAGATTCCTGCTCCTTCTATCAATTATGGTATAATAAAATGCTACTTTTATGGTAATGTCCTAGCTTCTAACTGTAATTATGATGATAAAACTTATGCTGATAGAACTTAAATTACAATTTACACTCCAGAAGATTTTGACTATTAAAATAGTGAAATCCCAATTACTGTAACCACAGAAGGAGCTAAACCAGGATATACAGATGGTATTCCTTTAGATCCACTAGTTCAAAGATATCTCTTCCATTACTATTTTTACAATTCAGATGCAGTAGGTGCAGATCCTGTAGAGGTCTACTTTTAAGAATGGATATCAGATCCATTTGAAATTCCTGATTCTGCATTTTCATTTACTGCTATTGTATAGGAAAGCAATGAATATACTCATCTAAAGTAATTTTTTTATCATAATTTAATTTAATTTTTTAAAAATATTTAATTACTTAAATTTAAAAAAATCTGTTTTTAATAAATAGCTTTTAAGCTTAGTAGCAACTAACCTTTATCTAGGGATAAAGAAATTATTTAGTACGTGTTACATTCTTATCTTTGACTAACGCATGGGCTATTGGTTAACCTTATTAAAATAACTATGAAGTTATATAAGGATTTCCATGTTATCTCCAAGGAACTGCTGTAACTGCAAATCCTATAGCTTAATGCGATTTATACTAATAATCTTTTGCTGATCCTTTTATTCAAGCCTATGGCTTTTAAACTTTATAAGTTACTTAAGGTTAGTGGTTTAATTTTGATATTCCTGCAATCTAAATAGCTAATGTGCCAGCTGGTACTGTAGCAAATTTGAGATTTTCAATAATGGAAGAAACTCCAGGAATGTACGAAAATGTGGTAGAGCTATACTACAAAGAAGTTAGTTTTGTCATATAACCATAGTCATTTATCAATTACAGTTACAACCCTAATATAGCAACAACTTTAGTACCTCCTTTTGTAGATTAAATAACAAATTTAAGATTTTAATGGTCAGCAGCTGTTTTAAATCCTGATTATCTCATTTATGAAATAGACCAAACTGCCTTCTATGATATAGGAACATAATTAGTACCAGCTGCTAATTGTGATGGAAATACATGCATTACTTTTAAGAAGAATGTTTAGTACTTTGTAGTTTATCCAAATACTCCTTTAACTTAGCAAATAATTACTAATATAAACCAAATAATAAGAAATCCTAACTATTAAGGCAGTTTTGTTTTTAAAGTTAGAGCTATGAGAGCAGGAAGAGTTGTTAATAAACACACATTTAATGTTAATATAGCATCAGCTACAATAACAACTAAAATATTTGATGTAGTTCCTTAGGCAAATGTTTAAAACGATATTAACACTGTCATTAGATAAAATGAAGAGCATGAATTTTACATTAAATTTACTACTATAACTGAAATGCCAAGAGACTCACTCATAAAATTTACATTCTATAATATTTAAACTTAAGTTTAATAATATAAGAGGCATTTTAACTATTGTAAAATTGTTTCAGGCTTGTAACCATATGATCAAACTCCAATTTAATGTGCTGTGCCAAATACCCAAGTTTTCTAAGTAACCCATTTCGATTATGTGCCTGCTGGTACATAAATCGAGATTCATTTCAGATTGTTAAACCAAGGAGGTCCTGTTCTTAATCCTTCTGTTGATATTGAGACTTTCTATGGACCTTCTAATACAAATCTTATTGATTCAACATATGCTATACCTGATAATACACCAAATATCTCTACAAATAATTAAGACTCTTAAGTAAAATTTAAAATATTAGACTAACCAGTGAGATAAGAGAAAAGAGAAAAAAGCTACGTAGGACCAGTTATTATTAATTTTGCAACTAACAATCTTTAAACTCTTAAGTATATTAAGGTAATTTGTTTATTTTTTGTTAAATTATTATTCACCTTTGATTTTATTACTTACCATTTTAACCATTTTATTTAAATAACTTTTAATTATATATTTTAAATAAAATAAAAATTAGGTAACATTTGATAATAATTTCTCTACCCCTAGAAGTTATGGAATAGATTCTTTAATATGTCTGATAAATGAAGTAAGATATTTGTGTAGCTATACTATAAATCCTATGATCGTAACTATTGATATGACTTCTAACACCTTATCTTTGTTAGCCTAGAATAATAGATTATCTATCTCTACAGAATACGTATCTCCCTTAGATGGTATTTTACACCCAAGTGTCGAAGGCTTTTATCCCATACATATTGAAATGTCAGACTAAAATGGTGTATTAAATCAAGCAACAAAATGGATGTTTATTAAGGCTCTTAAATTTTAGTTTATATACATATAGAGTGTTATAAGAAACCAAAATAGAGCAAACATGTTTTACGTTAATTTCAAGACTACACAACCTGTCCCTGCTTATAACCAAGGTGGCAGAATTTAGATTGAATTCCCTACTGTTGATCCTATGGGTAACCCCATGTTTGATCTATCCTTAGGTGGTTACAAAAATACAGGAGATAATGTAGGTTGTAGATTTGTTTAAGTAGGAACTGGTGATATAGGTTTAATAAATACATGGAGATGCCGCTTAATCAAGGCTTAATCACTTGGAAATCCAGCAATCGTTGAAATTATTAATTTTAATAGTTTATCTGCATTTACTGAAGTTCAAATGTGGATTGCAAAAGTTTTTAACCCTCCTAATTATAATTATCCAGCTTAATCTACTTTGTAAGTAATGGATGCAAATATTGCTGTCAATATTTATTAGCAAAATACCTAAACAGGAGTATTAAATTATATCCACTACGATTATTATAATGTATTTATGGATATTAGAGATGATCCAACTCTTCATAATTGTGTCCACCCATTTAGCTCTTAAACAAATAATTAGGTGTGGGAAACAGGATCTATGGTAAATAAATAGCAAAAATCTATGGTTAATTAAGTATTTTATGACATTACTCCATTTGCCCCTGGAGATTACTACATTGTAGAACTACCATATAATCCTTTATTACAGCCTGATTGGAAGATGTCTACATGCTCAACTTTCTATGATTGGTGTTTAACTTTCCCTCAAATAAATTGGGTTGTCATGCATGTAAATACAAATTTAGCTGCTAACACTATGTATGCAAGCAATGATGTTTTTAGTAAAATATTCAATTTTCATTTATTTTTATTTTTAATAAATTTTTTTTTTAAAACTCATCATAAAAGTTTCATTATTACCATAAAGTGTTCCCTAAGTTACAACTACTTACAATTCATATGTATGGTAAAATAGATTCTTTGTTGGTTATGTCACTAATTAAATTACTCCTTAATAATGGCTTTAATTAATTGGTAAAATAACTAATGCTTTATTGGTTTAACTAGACTCACCAATGAAATTAGTTAAAAGTAGAACAAGAGTTGAAGTTAACTTTAACTTTACAGTCTAAAATTTTATACCATCTACAGGAGCAATTTAGATAAGATTCCCTTCAAGAATTCCTTCAATTTAATCTCATTGTAGAAGCTCTATTACTGTTGGCTCAGGACTTCAATAAGCTTCTGGAAATTATGGTAATGTTGGCTGTCTTGTATAGGATACTAATACATGGGTAATCTATGGATTTTAAAATGTAAATCCACTAACAAATATTAAAATCTCAGGAATAATTGATTTACCTACAGATGGAAATGCAGGCTATATTGGTAATTTAGATGTTATCACATACGGTACTCACGAGTACTAGAATATTTTTAATGTTGGATAGATTATTGATAAATCTTTAAGCATTCCAAATAGTGGATTTTCAATCAACAATTTCTAAACAAAATAAATAGAAGATGTTGACCTTCTTCATATCGAGACTTAAGCATTGAGAGTATCAGCTACAGTAAATTATTAATTTTTAATTTATGAATTAGTTAATGAAATTTTAAAAACAAAAGAGTCCTTTAAATTTCAAGTTTTAAGTTGGTCAAAATATTTTTGCAAACCAAGGTAGAATTAGATTGATGTTCTACTAATTCTCATAACTATCTTTCAATGATAACAGAGGTAATCCATTCTAATATTAACCAACAAGTCAGTATGTTTGCAACATCTAAGTAGTATTAACTGGCGAGAATTATGGTTGTAAAATGGAATCTATCTAGCTAATTAATAAAGGACCTAATTAAATTTACTATTAATTTTAAATGATCCCTAATAGTGATCTAGCCTCTACAGTTGATTATTTATTCTTATTGACTACAATAAATGGTAATGGATAAGATGAAGGTTTAGTTTTCCCAAACTCAGGATTGCCTTACAAAGTAACAAAATTATTAATCTAAAGTTTGTTTTTAAATTAAAATAAATTAAAAAAAGGTTGATGTTTCAATGGCTCCTAATTAGCCTTCAAGTGATAGTGATTACACTTTACATGAGCATTTATATTACCAAGTTTACGGTAGTCCTTTTGCTTACTTGAAATTCACCAGTTATATAACTTTGTAGACTGAGATGAATCTTTTTATAGTTACATTTTAAGCAAATCAAGCAATAAGACATGATGATACTTTGGTAATAGAAATACCAACAACTTCAATTGACCTTTAATATAATTTATTCGCTGATGATGGTGGTTTGAATTTAAATAATATGGATGTAGTCCCTGTTGATATTATAAATATGTCACTTACCTATCCAAACCCCACTATCAAATGCCGTTTATCTAGAGGTCTCTAATTGAAAGGTATACCTCTAAAATTTTTATGTAGTGACTTTAAATCAAATGGTGTTTTAACTAACCTCAACCCTAACGATTAAATGACTTTAGCATTTAACATAATGAATCCTAGTGTTCCAGCCAATCACTATTCAATTCCAGCAACTGTTTACATAAGAAGAAATTACTAGAATGCAAATGAAATCTTATTCTGGGATCTTGTTGAGAATGCGTTTTACATTCATTTTTGGAGTAAATACAATTTTTTTTTTGGATCAAATTTAAAAAATATTTAATTAATAAGACCCATAGGTTATTACTGGATTAAATGGTGATTTTAACTTAGGTCCTGTTACTACAACAGTCTGTGATACAAATACTGATTTTAAGTTTAGAGTACAAAATAGTTAAAATTTAAATTATAATAATGACGATGCTTATATTTTGAGATTCAGTTTTGAGACTATAGACCCTTAATATCTCCACATTAAAAACTGTGCTTATGTTTTAACTGGCTCACCTGCCAATAGTTGTGCTATTCTTCCAAACCTCAGAAGTATGATTGTATGGCCTAATCCTACTAATTTTATGCAAGCACCAATGTAAGTTACTACTCTAGGTTAAGTTTGGTACACAACCCCTTACAGAGACTAAGATCCTCAACATAGAGTTATTGTTGGTTATGCTTGCTATGTTAGAAACTTATGGAGTGAAAAAATTATTTATTAAGATAATTATCCTGATATTCAACCATAGAGAATATCAACAGTTAATCTTGATATTAAATTTAAAGGAGAAGCTTAATACCATCACTCGAATTAGTAGCAAGACTTTTAATTCTTTGTAAAATACTTTATTTTTCATATTATAATTGGGATTAATTTTAAAATTAGCGATTTAACATCAAAAAATATTTTAATATTTTTTGAAACTAAAAAAATAGGTAACAGCTCCTTATTGGTATAATGTTGATATAGTAGCTATTGTTTTCCCAGCAAATGTTGGTTGGTAATTGGTATAGCAATAAAAAAATATGTGCAATGAAGGACCATTATCACAAATATAGATCAATAAATGTTATTTTGATAGCTCAACAGGAAACATTATAGTTTGGATTTATGTTGCATTCAAAGTAATATCTGTCTTTTAAATTTTGCTAATTAATTAATAAATCTAAAATTTTATTTATAGAATACATATGTAAGCTCTGGAATAGCGAATACTCAAACACTGGTAGTTGAATCTCACATGGAAGCATTTTATGTGCCTTCAACTGCTTCACTTAATCCTGCGTATAATACATTTAGTGTAGAATTTTATTCTTGGTCTAGAAGTCCTGATGCATAAACAGCTCCATGGTTTAGAAATCCTCCTGTAGTTTTAAATCCAAGTACTGAATAATATGCTTGCTTTAGTGGTACAGGTACAAATCCAGGCGTTTTTCCTGACAACCCTATAAATTGGGATAATAATTGGTAAAATGAAGCAACAATAAAATTTGATTATGAATATCATAGGTAAATTTAAATAGTTTTATTTTGAAATCATTTATTCATACTTATTAAAATTCCAAAATTATTTATGGGGAGCTAGCTATTTTGATAAAATTAATTAAGATTTAAATGAAAAATATTTTTAATAAATTTTAGAAGATAAAAAACTAATTTTAGAATCTGTAAAAAATTCCATTAAAAAATATAAATATTTAAAATATAAATTAAAAACGCCTAATCAATTCTAAATTTTAGATATAAAATGAGGTCTATAAGAAAAAAATCTCAAAAATTTAAAAAAGTACACATTTTAACAAATAAAAAGCTAAATAAATAAAAACTAACAAATTAATAAGATTTAATTTTATTTTAAAATAGTTAATTCTAATAAATAATTTTATTATTCATTTGTTAAAATTTAAAAAAAATTATGATTATAGATATAATGATGAATTCGTTCCTTGTTTCACAACACAAAGAGCTCCTATAAGAATGGATGTGATTGTACCTGTAGCTTTTGCCTCGCTTTACGGAACATAAAATTATCATATATTTGACTTCTTTTATGGTACAGATGTTGTTATTCCTACACCTATTGAATATTAAGATTATGTCTAAGATAAGCTCATTTGTTATGTGAACAATGATAGAGTTAAATGTACTAATGATCGTGTTAAAAATAAAATAAGATTATACTTCTAAACATAAATAGCTGCTAATGGAATATTGTTTGTTTACATAACTGCTTATAATACAAATGATGTCACCCAAGATGGTTTTAGCTATAACAATAACCATAATACAGGATAATACCAGTGGCTGTATGAAATCACTTCATTTGGCTCTGCATAAACGTATTATGGGTATACTACTCCTTTCCCTATATTCTTTAATTCTAATGGTGGTATTGTTTGTCCTTTTAGAGGTATAGAGGCTGGTGGTCCAGCTGATTAATCAACAATTATACCAAATCTACCTGTTGCCATTTGGTGGTGGCTTAGATTTGCTAGACCTGATATTATTGGTCTTACTTTCAACTTTGTTTTTGTAGATGAAGATGGCAGGTCGCTTCCTATTTCAGGTGTAACCTTTTGGAATTTAGATAGTGGATCTTCTTTTCCATGTTCTAGAGGTATTTCAGGAGGCTAAAGAAATCCAGTTAGATGCATTATAGAAAATGGAGATCCTACAGGATGGAGCACACCTATTCGTATTCATGTTTTTGATTTCAACTATTAAATGGGTAATAATGAAGTTTTCGGTTTTCTCTTTGGTGGCTTGGTTAACTTACTTGAATTTACAGTAGAAGCTTGGGGAGGAAGCGCAACATTTAATTAACCCTATGGAAATTAATTTATGGGTAGTCTAGTGTTTAATCAGTAAATTTTTGTTAATTTACATGCTTTCTTTCTTTTAAAACTCAATCTTAATTTTAAATTAGGCTAATATTTTTATCAATTTTATTTATTTAATATAAAGATGGTGGGGTCCAACTTCATATTTTTGTTAAGGTAGCTGTGATCCTGCAACTTGTGCTAATTCTTAAAATAATTGTAATTTTATCACAACCAATGGACATATGTTCCCTTCTCGTCCTGCTTATATGGGTGGAAACTAATTAACTTTCTAAAATTATTGCATAACTGGAACTTAAACTAGTGTTCTAATAGAAGTCGTTATACAAAGTAATTTTAATTATTTGATATTAATTCCTTAATAATTGGTTTTGTAAAAAAATAGAAAAACCTACTTGGGATACTAGTTATGAAGAATTATGCACAGTAGATTTCTAATACAACGTTAAAGATATGTTTATTTTTGAATAATACACTTGGTCAGGAAATCCAACTCAAAATAACTATGTGAAAAAATATTATCTTTACTATGATTTTTCAAATGGAAAAACACAATAGTAATTTATTTAATTTATTTTTCAAAAATTTTTTTGGGCAATATAATTCTTATTAATTAAAATAATAAATTTTTTTAAATAAAGTTTAAAGTAGTTATTAAAATAAACAAATTGAATTTTATTTAATAAAAAATACTTGATTGCATTAATATCAAATAATTTGAATTCTTTTTTTAAAATATAGATTCACTATGGGATACTTTAAATGTAAACATTATAGAGAACCTATTATTTCTCATACTACATGTGGTGATCCTAACTATGCTCCAGCTAAATGGCATGCTAGATATGAAACTACTACAAATTATATTTGTGAAGCTGCTTCAGGTATTCCTGGTTGTAATGGTATTAGTGGTTAAACAAATGAGCTAGTTGCTATGTAAAATACTGTAGGTATTACTTAATATAATAATGGATGGGATTACAAAATATGGCATTACAATACTTAAAATTGGTTAGTATTAGCTGTAAAATTATCTGATATTATGAATAATAGTCTTGTTGGAGGAACAACTTATGCTGCTGTCTTAACTATCACTTTAGATGGTGCTTATACCCAAAGTACTGGTTAAAGACCCTATTCATGTTATGTTATTGAGGGTTTAAGAATGTCAGATCCTAGATTCCTTGGTTCAGAGCCTTATTGTAGTGTTGTATCAGATCCTAATAATGCTGGTATTGAAAATTATATGTTTATGATTACAAACTGGGATACTATAGTACAATAAGAATATGTCAGAATTTTGTTTAATATGCAAGTATAATAAGTTATATATGCAGTTCCTATTGTTTAATATATTCCTGGTTCATATTTATCATGGATAAACTAATATGCTAATATGGAGGCTTATAATACAGGAACAAATGGACATATGAATTCTAGAGATAATCCTACATTATATACCTAATGGATGTGTGATACATACATGCAAAAAATGACTATTAATTCTTTTAACTGGGCAGGTGCAGATACAGTTCTTAACTTTGACGTTTTAGTTCCACCAATGGTAATTAATTAATTATTTATTTAATATTCAAATTTGTTAAAGAATTTTTTATCAAACTGTTTCATTATAAATTTAGCTAAGTCGAAGTAATTATATATATAATTTTAAGATATATGTTTTAAAATTTATTAATTTTAAAAAGAGAGGAGTAAATTTAAAAAAGTATCTTAACCTAAAAAATTTTTAACTCTTATAAATACGTTTGATTTATTTGGAACATAAAACATTTTTAAATTATTCCTCCGCTGAATGTATTATGAACAACTTAATTTTTATTTTAATAAAACAAATTTATTTGTATTTAAAATTAATTTTACATAAACTATATTTACTTTTTAAAATTAAAAATAGAACTGCGGTAGTTTCCACTATAACGATGGTTATAATTGCGACTACACTCAATGTATTTAATTAAGTATGTTTGGTTTACAAGACTTATTTGTGGGAACACCTACTTCAGTCTAATGGGCAAGAAATGGAAACGTTGATCCTCTTTGTTAAGGATTTGGATTGTCATAATCTAAAGGTTATCTAATATGGACTTTTTGCTTTTCTATTTCTAATCATGCTTGCATGCCAACAAGTAATATTTATTTTAAATTTTCAAAGATAAAAGATATTTAGAAATTAAATATATTTAGAACTTTTAATTATAATTTTAAAAAATTAGATCCTGCAGGAGAAACTTGGAACTTTATCATCACATTTTCAAATACATTAATCAGGTTAGATAGAAATTTTTGGTGGGTTCATATGAGAGCTTATGAAACTGATACAAATTATCATGGCTGGCCTTGGGTTGATTCATGTGCTTGGCATTGGGGCTGTGAAATGTTCTGTGTTGATGATGAATATGTTGAAAGCAAATTTTCAATTGGAACTAATTTAAGTGTTACATAACTATCCAGTACATTAAATTCAATATCAGAAGTTGATTTTACTATCACAGGTCTATTTGAAGCTGTCGGATTAGATGTTGGAGTAAATAGAATATTAATTATGATATTTAAAGGCCCTGATTGGATAGATAATCCTATTTATAATACTCAATACACTCTTTAACAAATCGATTGTCTTTGTCAAATTAACGGAGGACCTTTCTAGTAAAGTACTTGTGTAAGAAGAATTAGATAAACTGTTGCTGGTAGAGTTTATGATCCAGTAGTGCTTTTTTATTTCTCTGCTCCTAGCGGTAAGCACATTAAAAATATTTACTTAATAAATTTATATTTTTAGCTTAACCATAATTAATTACCTTACTTTGTATAATTTCATTAAACGAAAATATAAATTAGCAAAAAAATAAAAAATAAAATTAATTTTTAATTTTATAAATTTGAATAAATTTATTTTAATCAAACTTAATTTTATTAATTATTTAATAATAAAAACTCTTTTATATAAATATAAATTATTAAATTTATAAAGGTTCAACAGTTCGTTGCTCTATTCCAGAAATCATTATTGGTTCAACTAATGCTTAAACAAGATATTTATCATTTAAAATAATAAGACCATCTATTTACGAGTGGTATGGTAAAAATGGAGAGCAATTTAATTCTAGAATAAAGACAGATTATCCTTTTGTTATTACAGGAAATGCTTTTACTAGTGATTTAAATATATTTTATGATCCTTCTGTTTTCTATATTGGAAGTTAAACTACTTAGCTATTCGTTGGTTATTATGATTTATAAGTTTAAAACATTAATAATTTGAATCAACCCTATCTTTACTTCAGACATGCTGATATTGGACCATTAATGACAGCTGAATTGTGTTCTGATGCAGGATTATGGAATAGTGGATACAATAAATTTTATAATTTACATTCTAAAGTTTTAATTTGTTAGAGAATAAGCAGTGCTACTACAAATGCTGTTATAGGTGCTGGTAAAAATCTTTATTTTGAATAATGGAAATCTTAAAGTACTTCAGACTATTTTTACTATGTTTATGCTTACTAAAACGGTTAATTAATGCAACAATAAAAATCAGCACCTATACCTAATGTTAACTTTTAGCCTATTAACTCAAATGGTTTCTAGGTCTTACATTTCTTCTACTATGATTAGTACCCATAAGATAATGGTATTTTCGCAATTTAAGTAGGTTTGAGAGGTTTTGTTTGGAGAGAAACCAGAGATGGTGGTAGATTAGAAGTTTGGCTACCAAGATCTTAGGTCACAGGAATAACTCAAAGTAATTTATTTTTGGTTTTAATATATTATTTTAATAACATACTTGCATATTTAATAAGCTTACATCTAATAAAATAAATATTTTGTTTTTATTACAATAAACACTTTTTATTTAATTTATTATTTAATATCCAGATTGGTTTAAAATATTAATGCAATAATTTAAAATTATTGTAATTATTAACAATTTTATATTCTTTTTAACTAAATTAGGTTGTACAGCAAGAGTTGAAAAATAATTTTAATATGTCTTATGGTGCTATGTTGATAATAGAGATCCAAACAATTGGATTTTAGTAGTTAATAATTTGTTTACTCAATTTTAAACTCCTAATTTTATAGATATTTACTTTTTTATGACTAATCCTTCTGGTGCAGCAAATAGAGTCATAAACTATACAGTTAAGTTTTACTATAATTATTAATCTGATTCAGATTTTAAGATCTAACTTTAAGATACCTACACTTAAACTGATTTCGACTTTACTGAGTATGATGCAGGAAAGATAAGAATTCCTCCTTCGATGTCATATTTCTATGGATTTAGAGTCAAATAATTTATGTAAAATTTTTATGAACTGAGATACTATGTCAAATATCTAACTCAAAAAGTATGGTATCACAATGCCTAGTAAAATTTAATAATTTCATTTTATGAATTTTTACTATATATTTTTATTAATTTAAGATTTTATAACTTTGATGGTTGCGCGATGGCTGGATATGACTGTAATGGAAACCTTGATGTTAGAGTTAGAGAACATGATACAGTTATCTTAGGCAGATATAGGTATCCTTAAATAAATCATTTATTTAAGGTTAAAATTATTTTTTAAAATTAAGGGAAATAGAAGACAGAAACAGAGGATTTTTTACTACAGGATTCCAAATTAACTAATCTAATTACAGGCCTTGGAACTAAAATGCATTTTTGGAGATTATTATTTCCTAAAGAAATTATAATTCTCATATTGGTTTATGGAAATAATCCAGCTCTTATTAATATGATATGATGAGAGTTATTGATTCGGCATAATCTATGTAAAATAATTTTCTAAAAATCTCTATTTATATTATTCATTTTATTTAATATTATAATTTTTTCTATTTATTATAGATTAACTGTTAAAAACAACGAATAATAACAATGGACAAGATATATTGACAAGTCAACAAATGTCTAAACAGATGCACTTTATCTAAAATATTTTTATTTTACAAATTAAATACACTAATAGCCTACATCTTTCTAAATTGCTATATTCTTTAAGTATGGTTGTAATGTTGATTACCCAAGAGCATACTTTGAGCTTAAATTCCCTATAATGGCTATAGCTAATATTCCTGGAGCTGTTTAAGGTGGATTCATTCCATGCCAAATTTCTCTTATATTAGAGTAAAACCCTAATAGAATAAATACAGCTAGGTGCAAAGTATTTGACATTGACAGTAAATTAATTTAAAAATAAATTAAGGGCTAAATCAATTTTTTTTTTCAAATTAGCATCCTCCTATAAGGGCTTAATGGTAAGAATAGAAGAAATTAATTAGTTTGCAGCTGGATCTCTTTTGACATTTGCATTTGATGATTGGGTGCTACCAACTTCGACTAATTTGTATACTGCTATGGATATAGAATTTAACTTTTACAAGGGTTGGCCTGGATCTTAAACGCTAGAATATGATAGATATTATTTACTTCTCAAAGAAATGATTTTAATTGATGGTGTAAACAGCGCAATTTGGAATAATGCCAATATTGGTAAATCTTCATTATTCTACTTACAGTTTATTTTAAAAAACTTAAAAATTTTCAAAATTAATAAATACTTTTTTTCAAATTTAGGTGCTTAACAACTAACTCCTCCTAATAGCTACCAGTATGGTTAGTAAAATGTAGAATACGATAACAATATTATAAATAATTGGCCTTAAACTACAACTGGGTATAACCCTATTTGGGATACTACTGCTTCTCCTAACACTGCAGGTCAAAAGGTATATTAAATTTTGTATTAATCAATATTTATATATTTTTTTATAAAGATGAGGCTTATCTACTATCATGGCTTTGTAGGTGGAAACAATTATCCTGATACCTTAACTTATTTTGACACATCTGGATAACTCACTCTTTTATGGTTCAATAGACATACAAATTCAGCTTATATTGCTGCCCCTAAATTTTAAGCAGCTACATCTTCTGTTACAATATCTATTAAAAATGCTGTAAATCCTTACCCCTACTAATAGAACACATGGAATTCAGACGGTAGAATAAATTACTAGCTTTTTATGGGGTAATATTGGAATTTCGATGGTGATGGATTTAGATAAACAAATATTGGTGAAATAGATCTATCTTCAAATGCATAATGGTCTTAGTATATAAGAACACCATCTTAGATTTCAATTGATATCAACAACTCAAATTTGGTATTTAATATTTAATAAATTAATGTTATATAGAATTATCTGTATCCTTTTAGTAAAAAATATTAAATTTTATTTGATAAAATAGATTGATGTTGTGCCGACTTATAGCTACGCAAGTGGGTAATCTATTACAATGAGATTTTAAATTAAGAATTCGATGACTAATGCTGATATGTTGAATCAATAGATATCATATTTGTAATTCTCTTTTACAAAGGGTGTTAAATTAATCAGAAAATGTTACATCCAGAGCTAAGGATAAAATAACAATGTTTTTATAGGTCGTTACGCGGAATGTGTTATAGGGTTTAATGGTAATAATTATATTCTTACTTGGTATGGTATTGCCTACTGGGATACAACTAAGCCTTATTAGATGTTTGTTGAAATGATTACTAACAGCGCTACTATTGTTTACACTGTTTCTACAGTTGTCTCAAATGGAAATGTCGCTTTTTATAATTCATATACAGTTCCTTTTACATAATTTAGTACTAGTCATTTTAACTTTGCATATTATAGATTCACTGAAGGAAAATATATTCCAAATTATTATGAACTTTAAACTAGATAATTATATTCAAATTAAGCCACTTTAACTACTTGGAGATTAAGATTTAGATTTATCTTAGACGTTACCTTAAGCTATGTACAAACTACTACTTACGTAGATCCTATAACTAACGCAGATTATTTACAGATAATGTTCCCTCCTTCGTAAGTAAATGCATACATATAAACAGATCCTACTTAGTGGCTTATGTGTTATTTCATTCCAGAAATATCAATTTATGATAAGATAGGTATGATAATATTAAGAAATTATTATTTTTAAATTACCAAATATTATTTTTTAATAAATATTTTAATTTTAAACTTAAAAGCGCTCCCTTTCTATTCAAAATGTTAATTAAATACTAGCGGATCACCTTATTATTATGTATTAACTGCACCTCGCGATATTTTATTAAAAGGAGTACCTTACGTTGTGCATATAAGAGAAAGAAGAATTTAAGGAGCATCATTTAGTCTTCCAGCTACTCCAACAAGATCAGAGTTTATATGGTAGTGCTATAGTCCAATCTCTACAACTACACCTTCATATGACACTTTCATAACAAAAATAACAAATAGATTCTTAAAGGCTAAGATTAATCACTTAACTACCACCTCTTAAGATTATGATGTAGCTGAAATTACATTCACGCCTTCATTCCCATTAAGTTAAAGTACAGAAACTTATCTTCAAGTTGAAATAGATAGTATTTACTTTTAAGTACCAGGATAGAACTTCGAAGATTTTGATCTTAGAAATTCTTACAATCGTGATGGTTTAGGTGAATTCATTAATGGCTAAACTTTTTCATATCTCATGTATCCCGTTTTTCCTACAGGATATGCTATAGTAAATTTCGGTCAGCACAGTAATTAATTTGCAAATATAAGGATTATGCTTGTTTAAGGATAAGATTTAGTTGCTGGAACACAATACATATTTAAGATACCAATGGTCAGAAATCCTCTTCTTTAGCATACCTCCCTATCATACAAAATATCTACCATACAAATTAACTCTATAGATTAGCGTGTTTTTACTTTGGAATAATATTGGTTTATTAATCATGCGTATGTTGATCCAGTTCACACTGACATGACTAGTGCTAACTTCTAAATGAATTCAATAAATAACTATGTATAACAAAATACAATGGATCTAAGTGTTAAATTCAATTATAATATTGCTTAACCTTAAAGAATATTACTAAAGTGGGATAATAACAATCCTAATTCAATCAATAGGCTTCAGCTATTGACTATCACTATTTCTGGTTGTATTGTTGAGGTATTCCCTACCATTTATCTGATAATGATTACTCCAACTAGCTACTCTTCAAATGCATGGTCAGTTTTAAGTTTAGGCACCAATTTTATTTCTAATTATTATGTTACCGCATATGGTTTTTGGTATGTTTATATTTGCAACAACTCTTTGACTTAATATTTCTATAATCCTACTAACTAATGGTTGAAGTAGCTAACAGATTTAAACCCAAAAAATTTCTAATATCTTATTGGTTATTAAACAATTAATAGTGTATGCCAATACAGACTAACAATTAACACTCCATAAATCCCAAGAGGAGGTTATATATAAATTAACCTTTCAAATTAGTTAAGCTCGTATGAAAACCTTTGTTACACATTAACAATTTTTCCACTTATTGATCCTACATTACCTTAAAATGCTTTGTATGGAGCTTTAAATTGCTAAAGAGCTTCTAGTAGCTCATATATTATTTCAGGTTTTGATTAATATAACCAAGCTACATAAATTAATGTTATCTTATATCTTAAAAATGCAAATAGCGGAGCTTCTGTTAATATTTAAAGTGTAGCTATTTATGGTACATAAAATCCTATAAATATAATAGCAACCTCTTAGCCAGTTCCTTAAACAGTTGTATATGCTAACAATCCTGGTATGATTTAATATGACATAATTGATTATGTTACATATCCTATCTACGCTAAAGCCTGGCAAAGATTTGATTTCTTATTTATTCTTCGCTCACATGATCTTCGTAAATATTTTATTAAATTTTAAATAATTAATTAATTTTTCTATTTTAAAATGAAATAGTCATCAATAAAAACTTCTAACTGAAATTAACTCTCCCTACTGGTTGGTAAGTAGCTTCTGGAAGTAGAATTGATATTAAAGGTAGATATAAGGTGAATGATCCATAATAATTTTAGTATAACACATACCCCGTCCCTCCAACTATTAATAAGGACTGGACAGCTTCTAAATACTCATCAGAACCTAATAAGATGGTATTTGATATTAACGTAGATACACCTCTATTATCTCATTACACAATCCCTAAGTAAATTGAGTACATTTTCTCTATATAAACTTAAAGGGCTGATACAGCTTTCAATGAAGGTCTTTACAATTAAGATTTTGGGCTTTATAATTTCTTCTTAGAAGCTTGGGATAATACAAATCCTCCAGGTACACTTTTAGAAAGAACCTACAATGAACTTTATGTACATCCTTAAGAAGATACGGCAGATACGTTTAGAGCCTCAGTTTTAAATACAGCTGCAGGTGAAAAAACAATTATTAGATTTACTTTTACAATGAATTATAACTAAGCATAGCCAGGTGATTTAATTTGGATCGAGTTTTAAACTTTTGACAGGCTTTACACTGTTTTTAAAGATGATTTGGGTCTTGGTTTCTCTGATCCTATATCTTCTACAATAGGATGCTCAGAAAACACGGGTTTTAATTAAATATCTAGTAATAGAATAATTTGCAATATTTTCAAAGGTAACCACGCTTAAGATTATCCAAGAGGCAAGCCAGTTGTGATTTAAATTCCTGTAAGTAAAAATATCATTAAAGGTGAAAAAATAGATTTCTTTATTGCCTATATTGAAAACCCTCTTATAGTAAACTAAGTTGCTGGCATTAAGCTAAGCATCAGAAGAAGTTGTAGAGATGATTATCCTGCTTTCCATTGTATTATGTACCATGCCGAGCATCAGTATAGAACTACAAATCCTATTCCTTTATCTAGTTATCTAAATGCAGGTATATTTACTGCAGTACCTAACACAGTTACCTTATCAGCATCTCATTTCTTTACAATAACACCAACTCAAAATATAAATCCTTTATAATACATTTTAATACAATACCCTTCAAATCATGTTAATAAAAATACTTGTACAACAACTGAAGGAATGTGCATAGAATTCCCACAATATAACTGGGTAATTTAATATTTACATAAAATTTTTTTTTTTTTTCATTTTAGATATCACTTAAATAAATAATTTTTTTTATCAAAAATTAGGTATTATTTTAAACTAATGCAATTATAAATGCAAATGTACAAAGCACAATTGAGTTAGATAATATGATAAATGGTATTTTCAGAAGAAATCCTATTCCTACAAATTATTTCTTACTCTAAGTTTTTAGTGGTACTGGTATAATTTCTCAACCATTCAAGATTACTCATAATTACTATGACTATTATATGATAAGTAATTAATTGACAAAATTGTTATAGCTTTATTTCATTATATATTTTTTAAACAGATACTGTTGGTTAAGTATTGAACACATAGACATATGACCCAATTAGAACTACTACTTCATTATTTTTAAAGGAGGGATATTTAAATATAGCATAGTTAGATGTAATCAATATGGATATAGAATCTCAAATAGCATATTACAGATTAGAAAAACCATCATAAATAAACTAATACACTTTGAATTATTGTAATGCAACTCTTACTATAGTTCCACCTACTCTAAGAAATCCTTATCCTTTAAGATTTGATTGTGAGGTTCACCCTCAATATATACTTCTCATACGTACTCAGTATTTCCCTGAATGGAAAACTCCTTTTGCTACTTATAATCTTCGTATCTATTTTGAATTCGTAATAGATAACGAAGTACCTCCAAAAGGTATTCCTCCTGGCCCAGCTGATCCATTCTTATTTTATGGCTGCGTTTATAGATGTGAAGATCTGACAAATCCATTAAATAGCTTAGATTACTATCATGTAACTAAATCTATTATTCCATGGAGCATATCCTACTACTAGCAACCAGATTTAAAGACTGCTGGTTTTTACACTTAATCCTTCAATGACAGATAAGCTTCAATTAATGATGATAACGTCAGTATTTATATGCTTATTAAACCTAATTCTAATAGTTGTCCTATAAAAACATTGATTTTTACTATTTCAGATGATTTCGTTTATCCTTAAGCTCTTTCATTAGATAGTTGTACTGTTCAAGGTATTTTTTAATCAAATATTAAAATTAAATTTTTAATCATTTATTTTTTAAAAAGAATTTAATATTAAACTAAAAAAGATATATGATTTATATTAATTTAAAATAGGTAAGAATACATTATAAGTTACAAGCTGTTCACTAGCTAGAAGAAGCGGTTAGACAACAGTAACTTTAATGCTAGCTTAGGCTCTAGGAACTCTTGCATAAATAATAACGCTAGCGGATTCAAATGGAAATAATTTGTTCACTGCTCCACCATATCCAGGAAATTATGTATATCCAGTAAAATTAGATATGTATTGCGGCTCATAATTAGCAGAAACTTAATAGACTAATATTACTAGTGTGAGAGGAGCTGATATAAATATAGCTTATCTTAAAATTATAAACTCCCTTGATTCATTAATTAATCAGCTTTATGACATTGAATTCCAAACTGGTTAATATGCCACTCCGATAGGTTATAATAGAAAGTCATCATCATCTATTATTTCTAATAATTAAGGAGTTTATAGTTAAATTAACATTGTATTTGAATGGAATGGTGATGGTTACACAATCCATCCAGGATATGCACAAGATCTTGGAATGAACTAATCAAGTGGAACAGAAGTTGGATGTGCTATCAAATAAGGACTTGTTGTTAATAGTGGTAATAGATTAGTGTGTAAAATATATAACGGTAGTGGAGCAATCACTATGCCTTATATTTAAGTGACAGGCTATGAGCAAATTCCTCCAAATACAAAAATAGTAAAATTAATATCAAAATAAATTTATTTAATTTTTTTTATTTATTCATAGGGTATATTAATAACAAACATCCAATCAATATCTTCTGGTTTATACACAACTGTTTAAGTTGGAATATAAGTTGTAAACCCATAACTCAGTTCAACAGCTTACTTCTATAACTTAAAAGCATATGTGCCAGATTTAACTACTCCACTTAACACTATCCCCACAAGTTCAACTACTTTAGTTGTAACTGGAAATAATTAAGTGAATTCTTTTTCAAACTATCAGTTCACATTAAAGACAAACTTGTAAACTGTTCAAACTACTGATTATATTGGCTTTGCATTCCCCCCTGATTTTATCAATACAATAAATTATGATCCTTCATAAATAAGCTGTCCAAATTGTGGTTAAATTTATGTATTCCCAGCATCTAGCATGATTTATATTCAACCAAGTACACCAATCAACCCATAAACAACTGTGACATTTAATCTGAACGGAATTCCTAATCCTAATTATGCCATTCAAGGAATGGTTAATGTTTAAGGATTTACTTTTATTAATAGAAAAATAGATGGATATTATAATACTCAATTTAATGCTAATTTCGTCCCAAGCAACAAGTTTACTTCTGCTGTTGTAGAAGCAAGTTCTTAAATCGGAGGTGATACTGGTGTTACTTATACATTCACTTTTGTCCTTGGTCATACTGTTCCTCCTAACGGATCTATTTCTATTGATTTCCCATAAGCTCTGTATAACAATCCTTAACAAATGGCGATACCATTAGATTGTTCTTTATAAGGTGATGCCTTTACCCAATAAAATTAGTCTTATTGTAAATTCGTATCTCCAACTAGACTTGCTGTCATTCTTGTTAACACAAGCCTTTCACCAATAAACTCATATAAAGTAATTCTAAAAGGAATAACCAATCCTAATATAAGTTATTAAAACTCATAAAACTCAAATAAGTTCATTTTTTCTTCACAATTCAGCTAAAACCCCGTATTAAATCAAATAATTGCTTAAACTTCTGCCCCACCCCCTCTTTATTATGTAACATCAATTAAGAAATGTAGTCTAAATGTGAATCCTTCTATTACTAATACTAAGCTAGAATCTTTCTATTCATTTGGCTTCCTCTGTTCTTCTTAAATAAAATATAAAACAGTCATATAAATAATCTTACCAAACGAATATAGAGTAGGAAATAGTCTTGTAGACTATACTTGTTCCTCATTTGAGCCTACAACTCTATTCACCTCTTAATGCACTTTAAATGATGTGCAAGGGTAATGGGTTTTAACAGCAACCCTGAGAAATATTACTCAATCATAGCCTTTCACAATTAATATAAAATTAAATAACCCACAAATACCTAATAGCGCTTATCCATTCTCTGCTTAATTCTATTCTTACAATAATATGTATACTCAAACTGATAATTCAGGAAACTCCTACGCGAGTATAGTTCAAAATAATCAATTAGTTGATGGAAATAAATAAGATTCAAGCAATTAGATTAAACTACAAAATGTTCCAATAAATGCAGCTCTACCAGCTTTCTATATATTCTAAGTAAAATTTTGATTTTAAAAATAAAATTCTTATATGTTTTTTCTTAAATAATTTTTGTTATTAATTATTAAAATTAATCGTGTTCACTAATTAACAAAAGACTCCAAATGTGAACAATATAAAGAATATTCTATCAACTCAAATAATATTCCCTAGTTAATTTTAAGCCAGTTTAGGATCTAATTTGAAATGTTTCATTTACTAGTCTGATAATGCTAATTACTAATTTGGTATTGAAAATATTCTCTAACTTAAGGTGAAATAAAGCTCTACTTCTTAAGCTTTAGTAAATGTACCTTGTTCAGTTGTATTTGATTTCACAATAGGTAAATTAATTAATATCTTAATTTTCAATTAAACATTATCTAATAAATAACAGAGATTACTGGAGTAACTGGATTATTTAGCTCTTCTCAATTTGCTTGGAACTATATTTTAATTCAAAACATTTTTAATCCGGGTCAGTTCTACCTTGATATCTATCAGTAAATTTAATTAAATTTTATTAAAAAAGTCCCTCCTTAACAAAACCTCTTATAATTTTTTTTTTCTTAAAATAAAAATTAAATTTTAAAACCAAGGATACAATTTAAATTAAGTTTTAGAATTGAAAAATAACTATTTATTTATTAATATTTAAATTAAAAATAGGATAACTCACAAATCAGGAAGTTTAGCCCTTTGGGTATTCTATGGTCCTTTATATTACAAAATTACCGATGTACCTAAGCAATTGGATATAAAAAATATATATCCAACAAAGAACTCGACCTCTATATATTCCCCATATGTATTCTAAACAGAAGTTATATATTGGTTAAAAACAAATATCAGAATGGGTATAATAGTAGATTTGCCAGATCAATTTGATATGTCATAACAACAAACAAACATCACATGTTTTAGCTCTATTTCATAGTCTCTAAATGTTTAATGCAATTTATATAATAACACAATCTTAGCCTAGAAAAATTTGACTACTCTTGATGATATTTTGTAGATGCTTTATGTTGATTCACTCATAAATCCAAGCAGTGTTAATCCTTGCTCAGATCCTCGCATTTAAAATCCTAATTTCTAAATATCTTTAGCTGATCTTTCTACTAATGAAATTCTAGCGACATAAGTAATTTTTATTTACTCTTTAAACTAAATAATTTAGCATCTTTCTTAACAAATTTGTTATCTATACATCGATTATTAATAAAACTATTTTTTTATTAATTTAATTTAGTTTTCTAATAAATAATTCTGTATTTAATATGTTGACGATCTCCTCTATATTAAAATAAATGGACCAAGCGATGTTACTATTGGATCATCATATAATTATCAAGTAAAACAAATTATTCTTGTTCACAATCAAAATTATTTTAACAAATTAAACAATTTTAGATACAAATATAAAAACCTGCCAATGTTCTTAAACTGATTCCTACATACGATAACATTTAATTTGAACTAGTTCCTGATATATTCTTGTTCTAAAATTATTCACTTCCTGCTGTTTTAAACTTTAAACTTAATGTTAAATCATCTGCTGTAGTAGGACCTCATACTATTAGTTTAAAGAAATATGAAATTAGAAATGGATACTACTCTCAAGCAGGAGACGAATATTAACTACCTCCTATTATAAAGTTGAATGTTAATAATAATACTTCTCTTTAGAATCCAAACTTTGTAAATATTAAGTACTTCACTCAATATTCTTTAGGTGGTGTTATAACTGCTTATGTAACTATTCCGAATCCTCCTGCTTAAAATATGTATCTTGAAATTGACGCCACTAATTCTACAGTAAGATTAAATATAAATTATTATTTTATTTAATCATTTATTTAATTTTATAAATAGAATGTGATTGTTAATCCTACCAGACTATTGATAACCCCTTAAACAACATAATTGAACTACACAATCAAATTTAATTCTTCGAAGATTTTAGCTCCTGTACCTATATACTATTCTCTTGTATCAGATCAGCCGATATATCATAAACTGAATACAAATGTAGCCTATCTTATTTCTACTTTAAGTGACTCCTAGCAAGGATTTAAGGTAGCTAAATTAGAGCTTACAAACAATTTACCAGATAGTTCTTATTATTAAAATGATATCGGATAGCCAATAAATTCAACCTAATACAATAATCCAAAAATTGCTCCATAAATTTTCAACATAACAACTGCTAATCTGACTGAAAATTCAGCTACATTAAATATAATTACAAGTGAGCCTTGCACATTACAATATATGCTCCTTTATAAAAATTCAATAATACCTACAGCCCCACAAGTACTTTCTTAAGTATATCCTAATGGAAGCATATAAGGCACTGGTTCAGGACAATCTGATAAATACTTCCCAGAAGCAATTGATTATACAGCCTAGATTACTTTAAATAACTTAAATTACTAGACTTCATACGATATATCATTTGTATGCTTTAATGGTTTAGGTTAGTCAACTGTTACTAGATATTAATTCACTACTTCTACGCTATAGAGTGGAGCTATACTTCATGTAACATTGACTTAAAATACAGACCCTAATCTATTATTACAATAACTTTCTGAAGCTTTAAGAGTTAACTTAAAAGACTTAGCAATTATTACGTCTAGCTAAATTTTACAAAACTAAGGAAACAGAACTTAAAATACCCTATTCTCTTATGAAATAGGAATTGCTCCTCAGGCGAATGGATTTGATATTTATTCTTATTTGTAAGATATGATATCTTCAAACTAAGCCAACTTCTTGAGCTTAATGAAATCCTATGTGTCAGGATTTTAGACTTATAGAGTCGAGCCTTTTGCAAGAAAATACATGAATAGTATGTCATAAGTTCAAGATATGATTCCAGTTATCTAAAGTATATAATTCTATTCTCTAAATGTTTCAGTTAAAGCTTGGGATAACTCAGTTGTTTATGGTATGGTTCTTTTAGATAATAATTAAACTGTGGTTTCACAGTAAATCATATTAGGATTAGATCAAATAAATAATCAAATTCCATAATATTGGTCAAATAGTGCTTAATCTAATAGCTCAAATTCTAATATAGCAAATCTATACTTTGATAACCTTATGGATGGTACTCAGTACAGATTGTACTTAACTGCTACAAATTATATGCCCTTCTCATCACAAATATACTATCGTTTACCAGATAATCAATATATTTCACTTAATTTTACAACTCCATACAATTACAGTAAATCATTTAAATTAAAATATCATTTTTTTTGTAATAACAAAAAATAAATATTAAAAAGATTTGAATTTTAAAAAATTACGTACTATAATAGTAATTAAAATTATTTTTGAATAAATTTAGATTTGAATAGATGTTAGATGCTTGATGAAGTAAGATCATTTGACCCTAAACTATCATCCATTCTAGAGGCCAGATTTGAAACTGATGATGACTATGGATACTGCATAAGCCAATTCAAAACTAATAAAACTTAATAAGCTAATTGATATAAACTTTATTGATATTTATACTTCATCAATTTATCTTAGAAATATTGTTTAAAAATATAGAATTTTTAATTATTAAAATATTTTTTATAAATTTTATAAAAATAATAAATATTTCTAAAAATTAGAAAGATTAATTAAATTATTCATTTATAAAATATTTTTATTTTAAAAATAAGTACTTGATCATTTACCTAAAATAATTTTTTTGATTTTTAAACATATTTCATAAATATGCAAATAAAAATTCATTACAAATGAAAGATTAAATTTATTAAATAAAAGATATTTTTTAAATAAGCAAAACTATTTTATTTTTTATATAAAAATAAATAAATATTTGTTTTATTTTTAAAAATAACTAAATTTGATTTAAATTTATTTATGAAATAGAGAAAATATTTACTATTAGTCTTTCTTAAATAAATTAGATTAAACAATAAAATTCTTAAATAAAATAATTTTTAACTTTGAAAGAGCTTATTCAAATATCAAAATATTAAGAAAATGGTTTCTAAAAATATAAAATAAAAAAATATTATATTTCTTGTTTGAATACAAATTTAAGATTAAAAGTATTTAGAAATTACTCTTTAATTAAAAAATAAGAATTTGGCTTTAAATTTGAGGTTTATATTTAATTGAATCATCAGATAATTAAAAGAAATTGATGGGTGATATTTAATTGATATTTTTTCGAAAATCAAAAATAAAAGTCAAGCTTACATAAAATAATAAGAAAAAATGCTTGAAATAATTGACATTAATTTAAAAAAGAATGCTTGATATCATCTCAAATACAAATTTAGTTTAATCATTTTGATCGTATTTACTACTATTTTACATCTAGCTTTATTTAGATAAAAAATTAAACAAAAAATTAACTATTTCTATGAAATCATTACATTTTTGTTCAAGGTATTTTTAATTTTTATGATAATTTTTATATTTTATTTTTTTTACAGGAAAAATGCAAGTATTCAATATAAGTTTAATTATTAAAAATACTTTTGTATGAATATTATGAAATATAATATATTCATATTTATTCTGATTCCTTGGTAAATTTTTTATTGTCAACTGCTATTTTAGATATACATGCTAAACAATTCATAAAACAGCATGTAGTTATAAGTGGATTGGTTGATAAAAATACTATTTGATTTTAATTTTTACTTTGCTTTGATATTATCAGTTTAGATATGTTTTTCATTCATTCTTAATTACATTATGAAATACATTAATTTATTTATACTTATTTGTGTAGTTAAAAAATCCTAATTATGGAGCAATACGTTGTATTTTAAATATGTTTACAAGCTATTGGTATTTTTTTTTAATTTCAGGGAATTAAAATTTAAAAATTCATAAATTAAGGTACAAAAGTATTCAGAAAACTTTAATATAGTCTAAAATTTTATAGCAGATTTCTATTCATAAAAAACATTAAGCATAGTCATTATTATAAAAGAGTAAGCATATTATTTAAAATAAAATAAAAGGAAAAAGATATCAAAAAGGCATTATTTATTTAATAATTAATTTAATAAATCAATATATTTAAATATTATTAAAAAGCTATTAAGAAAAATAGATTAATAGATACAGTTTATAGCTCTTAATTTTAATCTAGCTTTTAAAATGATAAGAAAGATACTGCTATTTTTGAGTCTGCTTTATAATCATTTAGTAGATTCGCAGATTTCTTCGTCTCAGATTTAGCCCATCTTAACAAAAAACTTAAACACAGAATTTAATGGTCAGATTTACTATCAATTCTCATTTCATTATACAGGCTAGGCTATATATGATCGTAATGCTAGAATTGTTGTTACATTCCCTGATCAAATCACACCTAACTTATTTCCAGCTTATTTGGACTGCCAGTTTTAAGTTAAAACAGCTTATAAATCAGTAAAATGTGATTATAATAACAATGGAGAGGCAATTGTTTATATTGGAAATTTAAGCTAAGGCACTAATAAACTCGCAATGGGAAGCATTCAAAATCCTAATGGAATTACTGGAACCTCATTTTTTAAGCTCTGCACATTCTATAATGATGTTCCAACTAATTGCAACCACAATTTTGGTTAAGTATTCTTTAATAAATCTCCAGGTAATATATTAATGATCAATTTTCATTTAAAAAACTAATTAGAAAATATTATTTTTGTTCTAATAAAAATTAAAAAATTTATCTATGAGTACTATGTTAGGGTTTTAATACGAAAATTTAAAGGATAATATATAATGTTCTTATAAATACCTGAATTGATTGTAAAAAATTTATTAGTAAATTTTATTTTTATACTAGTCTAAAATTTTTTAATAAATTGATAAATTTAAAAATTATTTATTACCATTTTTTATTTTAATAATTGCTTTATAAAATATAATTAAGTAATATCAAGCTTTAAGAATAATTTCTAAAACTATAAAATGCTTATAATCAACAATTACTAAGTTTATTTTTATCAACATTTTAACAAAAAAGATAATTTTTATTTAATTTAAAGAATTTACTAAAAAATAAAACTTGGTAACATCAGATATGTTTATTGATACTTAATGAGATTGAAATTTAAAGATACTTTTAAAAGCTACTATTACATCTAGCTAAATTTTATCAAGCAAGGAAGTTGAAGATTAAATAGCCTATTAACTTATGAGATTGGAATAGCACCTCAAGTAATTAGGGTTGATATGTATTCATATATGTTAGACACAATAACTTAAAGTTAAGAATTTTCTTCAGTTTAATGAATTTTATGTAATTTTGATAGCCTTTTGTTAGAAAATTCATTAACAACATGTGATTGGTTTAAAAAATTATTCTATTCATGTAAAATATAATTCTATTATTTAAACATTTCTGTTTAAGCTTAGGGTAGATAGCTCAGTTGTCTATGATAAAGTTCTAAAGGACAATAATTAAACTATAATTTCATGTTTTGAAGTAAAAAATAAAATATTTCAAATAAATTAATTCTAGTATTTAATTTATTATTAGTTTTTATCATAATAATTTTAGTTTGTTTATATTTTTTAAACAGAAATTTAAAATAATATATATTATTTATACTTTGATATTTATTAAGTTTTTTAAAATCTATTTAATAATATTTTATTTTACTAGATTGATACTACATTTATTTTTATTAAAAGTAAAAATTTTTAATTTAAATTATTTTAATTTATTTACCTTATCAAAAAAAACAGTTAATTATTTTTTATCTTAGAAATTAAAAATATAGGGTCAAATTGTCATAATTATATTTGTAATAATAATCCAATAAATTTAATATTTCTTTGATTCGAAATCAAAGACAGAATATTGAATCTTTTAGAATCTGTTTGAAAACATATGAAAGATTAGAAATAATAATTTAAAATGTTTTAATTATTAAAACTGTTTGCATATCAAGTTTTTAAAAAAATAGTTAATATAAAAATTAGTTGAAATAAATTGATAAATAGAAAAAGTGAGGTTACATAAAACACAAAAAATACTATTGCTTATAAATATCTTAATTTACTTAATAATTAAAAATTACATAAACAGATTAATTCAAATTAGGAACTTTTTCAAATTTTGCTTAGAATAATTAGTTAAAAAAAGATATGTTGATGTATCCTTTATAAAATTTGTAACTTAAAATTAATTAATTAATATTAGCCATTTGAACTTATAAAATCAGGTTTTGCATATTTTAATATTTGGGTGGTTAATAAAATTTAATTAAGAATTAATGTAAAGAGAGTTGTCTAGAATTTGTATCACATGTTACAAAAATAATCAATGAAAGGTTTTCATTCACATAAAAATAAGGTTTAAACAATTAGTTTCTTCAAAAATAGATGGATGAAAGCAGCTTTTATAATAAGAAATATAATTATTAATAAAAATACTGAATACTCCAAATATAATAAAGTAATAAATAAATTATAATCGATCTTCACAATTAAGTTCACCATTAAGGCAATAAGCATCTTAGTATGATTAGAAAGATATTGTTGTTTTTAAGTTTGCTATGTAATTTAGTAAATTCTCAAACTTCTTAGTCTTCTGAGATCTAGCCTATCTTTATTAAAAATATAAATACTGAATATAATGGGCATACTTATTATTAATTATCTTTTGATTATTTTGGAAAAGCTTTATATGATGGAAATGCAAGAATTATTGTAATGTTCCCTGAATAAATCCCATTAAACTTATTTCCAAAGTATTTAGACTGTCATTTTTAGGTTTTAACTTCATATAAACAAGTGAATTGTGATTATAACAAAAATAGCCAGGTCATAGTTTAAATTAGTAATTTATACCAAGGTAGAAATAATCTTGCTATTGGAAGTATTTAAAATCCATAAGGGATAAGTAGGACTTCCTTCTTTAGGCTGTGCGCATACTATAACGATGTAGTATTAACTTGCAATCAAAATTTTGGATAAGTGTTCTTTGACAGATCTCCTGGTATGATTTTATAATTCTTTTTTAATAACGTTTCAAAATATCTTATTTTAAAAATAATTTTTTTTAATGACAAATATTGCTTTAAGGATTTAATATTAAAAGTTTGATTGTCTTTTTAAAAGTTAAGGAAATAATTTAGTTTATATTTTCTTATTAGATAATATGAATAGTGATATTATTAATATATTTTTTAAGCAGATTTAGCTTCTTTTAATTATTTTTTTATTTAAAGCTTATTTTTTTAAGTTAAAATTGCTTTTTTTTCAATTGATAGAATATAAAAATATTTTAAATTAATAAGCTATTATGACATATGGTAATGTGTAATATAAAAGTTCTTTGAGTGTTGGCTAAGGAAGCTCTTGGAATTTTAATTTTATTCTCAAAGGGTTAATATATGATGAAGGACTATATAGCATTAGAATAACTTTTCCAGAGGGATTCACAACATAGCAAACTATATGTGAGATAGAAGGAAATACAACAAAAAGCAAAAGCATTATCCTTTTCAAATAAAATATAATAGAATGTTAAAATATTAACAAAAAAATTTCAGGAACTTAAGAGGTAACAATCATAAACATGATAAATCCATTAAGCGCAGTATAATTAAATAGCTTTAGGATCGAGTTATTATAGCAATCAAGCGGAATCATTTTAGAAAGAATTGATATAACTCCAAATCCATCAATCACCCTTTTATCAGGTACTATTTTGTGTTTAAACATCTTTTTCTGTATACTTATTTATTATTATTTATTAGGAAGTATGAATGCGGCTTTAATGCAGTCTAATTAATTTTGTTTATCTAATTCTACTTACACATTTTATATTAGTCCAATAACACTTCTTGGTAATTAAATTAACTAAATTTTAAAATAAAAAACATCAATTTTTCTAAAGGTAATAATGGAGCTCTTACAATAAAATTCTCTTCTAAATTTAAGTTATGGGCATAGAATTGTACGCTATTAAAAGGACTCTAGAATTACTAAAGATCAAACCCTAATTGTTATTTAGACTTCAAAAATAATCAATATATTGTTGATAATTTCTAAGATGTAAACCCAAACAATCAAGTAATTTTAAATATTGTTCTTTAAACTCCTTCAAACTAAGGTAGCTATCCAATATTTGTGCAAACTCTAAATAGAAGAGGTTAGATTGTAGATCAAGCTTAATTAAATGGAATAACGAATTCAACATGTAAAATTTATTTCTTTAAAATAATTTTGATAAATTCAAAATGAATGGTTTTTACTCAAACTTATTTTGAAGCATTTTTATATTCTCTAAATCTTCAATAGTTATTTCTTTAAAAAATTTTGTTTTCTAGCTTTTAAAGATTTTTTTGAAATTTTATTATTAATAGATGGTAGTGCTGCATAATTTACTGCTCATGCTTTGATTAATTCTTTAAAACTAAAAGCAGGCAAATCAGGCCCTTTGGAATCAACCTTCTTTTTAAAGCATAATTTACCAGCAACAAATTATTAATCAGTAGGAAAAGTTATTATAAATATTTTCCCTAAGATTCCTGCTCCTTCTATTAACTATGGTATTATAAAATGCTACTTCTATGGAAATGTTCTAGCTTCTAACTGCAATTATGATGATACCACTTATTCTGACAGAACTTAAATAATAATTTACACTCCAGAAGATTTTGACTATCAAAGTAGTGAAATTCCTATTACTGTAACTACTGAAGGAGCTAAACCAGGATATACAGATGGTATTCAATTAGATCCATTGGTTCAAAGATATCTGTTTCACTATTATTTTTACAATTCAGATGCAGTAGGCGCAGATCCTGTTGAGGCATACTTTTAAGAATGGATCTCAGATCCTTTTGAAATTCCAGATTCCTCCTTTTAATTTACTGCTATAGTGTAGGAAAGCAATGAATATACTCATCTAAAGTAGTTTTATAATCTTTTTTAAATTAAATTTTGTTAATTTCTTAAAACAAGTTAAATAATTTATTTTTACTAAATATTAAGATTTTTTTTTAATTTAAATCAAAAAATATTATACATAGTTTTAAAGCTCAGTCGCAAATCAGCTTTGCTTAACCACAAAGAAATTATATATTAAGAGTTACATTCTAATCTATAACTGATGCTTGGGCTATAGGTTAACCTTATTAAAATAATTACTAAATTATTTAAGGATTCCCTTGTTATCTTTAAGGAAGTGCAGTTACTGCTAATCCAATTTCATAATGCGATTTATACTAAAAATCTTCTGCAGACCCTTTTATTTAGGCATATGGCTTCTAAACCTTACAAGTTTCTGAAGGATAATGGTTTAATTTTGATATTCCTGCTATTCTAATAGGTAATGTGGCAGCTGGTACAGTAGCCAACTTGAGATTTTCAATTATGGAAGAAACTCCAGGAATGTATGAAAATGTAGTAGAATTATACTACAAAAATGTTAGTTTTGTAATATAACCATAATCATATGTAAATTACAGTTTTAATCCTAACATAGCAACTACTTTAGTTCCACCTTATGTAGATTAAATTATAAATTTAAGGTTTTAATGGTCAGCATCTGTATTAAACCCCAATTATCTTATCTATGAAATCGATTAAACAGCTTTCTATGATATTGGAACATAACAAATTTCCTTAACAAATTGTGGTGGAAATACCTGCATCACTTTCAAAAAAAATATATAGTACATAGTAGTTTATCCAAGCTAACCTTTTACTTAATAAATAATTACAGATATAAACCAAATAATAAGAAGTCCTAATTATGCAGGCAGCTTTTTATTCAAAGTCAGAGTCATGAAAGCAGGAAAAGTAGTAAACAAACACACATTTAATGTTAACATAGCTTCAGCTACTATAACAACTAAAATATTTGATGTAGTCCCTTAAGCAAGTGTTTAAAATGATGTTAACAATGTGATTAGATAGAATGAAGAACATGAGTTTTATATTAAATTTACTACAGCTACTGAAATGCCAAGAGACTCTCTAATTAAATTTACCTTCTATAACATATAAACTTAAATGTAAAAATAAAAGAGGCACTTCAATTACTGCAAAATTGTTTCAGGACTATAGCCATATAATGAAGCTCCAATTAAATGCACAGTACCAAGCCCTTCAGTTTTTTAAATAACTCATTTTGAATATGTCCCAGCTGGTACACAAATCGAAATTCATTTTAGATTACTTAATTAAGGAGGTAATGTCCTTAATCCTTCTGTAGATATTGAAACTTTTTATGGACCCACAAATACAAATTTAGTAGATTCAACTTATTCTGTTATGAATAATACTCCTAACATCTCAACTAACAATTAAGACTCTTAAGTTGAGTTTAAAGTATTAGATTAACCAATAAGACAAGAGAAAAGAGAGAAAAATTATGTTGGACCAGTTATCATAAATTTTACTACTAACAATCTACAAACTCTTTTGTATATTAAAGTACATTTTATTTAATATTTTTTAAATTATTTAAATTATTACAACCCAATTAGGAATTCAATTATTGTTTAAAAAAAAATTAATTACAAATAAACTTAGAATTTGATTTTTAAATATTTTGGTTGAATTTGATTATTTAAATTGCTTAAATATTATAAATAAAAATATTTTCAAAATCATTTTTCTAAAAAAATTTTTCTAATTATTATGAGGTTTTTCATAATATTTTATATTTATTTTCAGAAATAAAAAAAATCAACACAACCATTGAAAAAATATATCAATTTAATCAAAATTTAGGTAAAATTCGATAATAATTTCTCTACTCCCAGAGACTATGGAGTTGATTCTTTAATATGCCTGATAAACGAAGTTAGATTTTTATGCAATTATACTATAAATCCAATGATAGTAGTTATTGATATATCTTCTAACACAGTTACTTTGTTAGCTTAAAATAATAGATTATCAATCTCGACAGAATATGTATCACCATTAGATGGTATTTTACATCCAAGCGTTGAAGGATTTTATCCTATTCATATTGAAATGTCAGATTAAAACGGATAGCTAAATCAAGCAACTAAATGGATGTTTATTAAAGCTCCTAAATTTCAATTTATATTTATTTAAAGCATCATCAGAAATCAAAATAGGGCTAACATGTTTTATGTTAATTTCAAGACTATACAACCAGTGCCTGCTTATAATCTAGGTGGTAGAATCTAAATTGAATTTCCAACTCTTGATCCTATAGGTAATCCATAGTTTGATCTTGCCTTAGGTGGTTACTCAAAGACAGGAGATAATGTAGGTTGCAGATTTGTTCAGCAAGGAGCAGGAGATATAGGTTTAGTAAATACTTGGAGATGTCGATTAATCAAAGCCTAAACTATTGGAAATCCTGCTATAGTTGAAATTATTAATTTTCCAGCGCTTGCTGAGTTTACTGAAGTTTAAATGTGGATTGCAAAAGTTTTCAATCCACCTAATTTCAATTATCCAAATTAATCTACTTTATAAGTGATGGATGCAAATATTGCTGTAAACATATATCAATAAAATACATAAACAGGAGTAATAAACTACATCCATTATGACTATTACAATGTATTTATGGACATTAGAGATGACCCAACCATTCATGATTGTGTGCATCCCTTTAGCTCTTAACCAAATAACTAAGTTTGGGAACCAGGATCAATGGTAAACTAATATGGAAAATATATGGTTAATTAGGTATATTATGATGTTGCTCCATTTTCTAAAGGTGATTACTATATTGTTGAGCTACCATAGAATCCTCTACTTTAGCCAGATTGGAAAATGCTAACATGCTAAACATACTATGATTGGTGTTTAACTTTCCCTTAAATTAACTGGATTGTTATGCATATAAGTTCAAGCCTAGCAGCTAATTAAATGTATGGAAGCAATTATGTTTTAAGTAATTTATTTAAATTTGAATTTTTTTGAAATCTTCATGATAAAAAATGTTATTTTAAATAGTTTCATAGTTACCTATAAGTATACCTTAAGTAACAGTCACTTACAATTCATATGTATGGTAAAATAGATTCTTTGTGGGATATGTTACTAATATGATTACACCTTAGTAATGGCTTTAATTAATAGGCTAAATTAAAAATGCATATCTAGTTTAATTAGATTCTCCAATGAAGTTAGTTAAAGGTAGAAAAAGAGTTGAAGTTAATTTTAATTTTACAATTTAAAATTTTATCCCATCTACCGGAGCCATACAGATCAGGTTCCCTTAAAGAATTCCTTCGATATAATCTCATTGCAGGAGCTCCATTACTATTGGTTCAGGCCTTCAATAAGCTTCTGGCAACTATGGCAATGTTGGGTGTCTTGTTTAGGATACTAATTCATGGGTTATCTATGGATTTTAAAATGTTAACCCGCTAACAAATATTAAAATATCTGGAATAATTGATTTACCTACAGATGGAAATGCAGGATATATTGGTAATTTAGATGTTATCACTTATGGAACTCATGAATATTAGAATATTTTTAATCTTGGATAAATCATCGATAAATCACTAAATATTCCAAATAGCGGATTTTCTATTAATAACTTCTAAACAAAACAAATAGAAGACGTTGATCTTCTCCATATAGAGACTTAAGCTTTGAGAATATCAGCAACAGTAAATTAACTTTATTCAATACATCTTTTAATAAAAATTTTAAAAAAGAGCCCTTTGACTTTTAAATTTTAAGTTGGGAAAAATATCTTTGCAAATGATGGTAGAATTAGACTAATGTTTTATTAATACTCACAGCTATCTTTTAATGATAACCGAGGTAATCCATTCTAATATTAGTCATCAAATCAGTATGTATGTAACATCTAAGTAGTATTAACTGGAGAGAATTATGGGTGCAAAATGGAATCAATCAAGCTTGTTAATAATGAATTTAATCAAATATATTATTAATTTTAAATGATTCCTAATAGCGATTTAGCCTCAAATACAGATTATCTGTTTTTCTTGACAACTATAAATGGCAATGGAAAAGATGAAGGTTTGATTTTTCCTAATTCAGGCTTGCCTTATAAAGTAAATTTAAGAATTTATCTTTAATTTAATTCAAAAATAATTAAAATAAATAGATTGATGTGTCAATGGCTCCTAATTAACCACAAAGCGATAGCGATTACATTTTGCATCAGCACCTTTACTATTAAGTGTACGGAAGTCCGTTTAGATATTTAAAATTAACAAGTTACATTACCTTATAAAATGAAATGAATCTTTTCATAATTACATTTTAAGCAAACTAAGTGATAAGACATGATGATACATTAGTAATAGAAATACCCACTACTTCATTAGATTATTAATATAACTTATTTGCTGAAGATGGTGGACTTAATTTAAATAATATGGATATAATACTTTCTGATATCATAAATATGTCGAATGACTATCCCAATCCAACAATTGAATGTCGTTTAGCTAAAGGTCTATAACAGAAAGGTATACCACTTAAGTTTTTATGCAGTAACTTTATGTCAAATGGAGTATTAACTAATCTAAATCCTAATGATTAAATGACATTAGCTTTCAATATTATGAACCCTATGGTACCTTCGAACCACTATTCTATTCCAGTAACAATTTATATAAGAAGAAATTATAATAATGCTAATGAGATTATCTTCTGGGATATTGTAGAGAATGCCTTTTACATTCATTTTTGGAGTAAACAAAAATTTATTCTTTTTTTAATAAAATATTTATTATTATTATTCATTAGATCCTTAAGTTATAACTGGAGTAAATGGTGATTTTAATATAGGCCCTGCTACAACAACTGTTTGTATTACTAATACAGATTTTAAATTTAGAGTACAAAATAGCCAAAATTTAATTTATGATAATGACGATGCATACATTTTAAGATTCAGTTTTGAAGTTAACGATCCAAACTATCTACACATAAATAAATGTGCTTATCTTATATCTGGTTCACCAGGTAATAGTTGTGCTATCCTTCCAAACCTTAGAAGTATGATAGTATGGCCTAATCCTACTAATTTTATGTAAGCTCCTATGTAAATTACCACTTTAGGTTAAATTTGGTACACAACTCCTTTCAGAGATTAAAACCCTTAAAATAGACTTATCGTAGGATATGCATGTTATGTTAGAAATTTATGGAGCGAAAAAATTATTTATTAAGATAGCTATCCTGATATTCAGCCCTAGAGAATATCTACAGTTAATTTTTATATGAAGTTTAAAGGAGAAGCTTAATATCACCACACTAATTAGTAGCTAGATTTATAATTCTTTGTAAGAATTTATATTTTTTATAAATAAATTTAAAACTATATTTTTAAAAAATATATTAAAAAACTAAAAATATAGATTACTGCTCCTTACTGGTATTACGTTGATATAGTATCTATTGTTTTCCCTGCTAATATAGGTTGGTAAGTAGTTAGAAACATATGTATTGAAGGTCCTACATCATAAATTTAGATTAATAAATGTTGGTTTGATATCTCAAGCGGAAATATAATAGTTTGGATTTATATTGCATTCATGGTATTTAATCAAAATTTTAATAATTTAAGCAGTTAATTTTAAATATTAGAATAAATATGTTAAAACTGGAATTAATTAAACCTAAATGCTAGTTGTGGAATCTCATATGGAATCGTTTTATGTGCCATAAACAGCAACTCTAACTCTTTTCTATAATACATTTATGGTAGAATTCTACACTTGGTCAAGGAATCCTGCAGCATAAACTGCTCCATGGTTTTAAAATCCTCCTGTAATTTTTAATCCTTAGACTGAAGAATATGCTTGTTTTAGTAATTAAGGGAGTATGAATTAAGGTAAATTCTTTCCTGCTTTACCTACATTATGGGATAATTTATGGTAAAATGAATAAAATATAAAATTTGACTATGAGTACCATAGGTAATTTATTAAATTTTCCTAATTAAATCTTAAGTCATACTGATAATTTAATAAAAATAAAATTATTAATATTTTAAGAATTATAGAATAAATGTATAGATTTTCATACAAATTACAAAATATATTTTTGATTAACATAAAAATCTTAAATTTTGATATTTGATAAATGTTAAAAAATAATATTAGATATAATGATGAATTTGTCCCTTGTTTTACAACTCAAAGAGCACCTATAAGAATGGATGTAATAGTACCTGTAGATTTTACTTCACTTTAAGGAAGTAATAATTATCATATTTTTGATTTCTTTTATGGTGCGGACGTTGTTATTCCTACACCAGTTGAATATTAAGATTATGTTTAAGATAAACTCATATGCTACGTGAATAATGATAGAGTAAAATGCATCAATGATAGCACTGCCAATAAAATTAGGATATTTTTTCAAACTCAAATTGCAGTTAATGGTATAATGTTTATATACATAACAGCTCACAATACAAATGACATTACTTAAGAGGGTTTTAGTTATAAAAATAGTAATAACTAAGGATAGTATTAGTGGTTATATGAAATTACATCTTTTGGATCGGGATAAACATATTACGGATATACTACTCCATTCCCAATATTCTTTAATACAAATGGTGGAATTGTATGTCCTTTTAGAGGTATAGAAGCTGGAGGCCCATTTACTTAGTCAACATTAATTTAATATAAGCCTGTTGCAATTTGGTGGTGGTTAAGATTTGCTAGACCTGACATCATTGGACTTACTTTCAACTTTGTTTTACTAGATGAAGATAGGTAGATGCTCCCTTGGACTGGTGTAACTTTTATGAATTTAGATAGTGGGTCTTCTTATCCATGTTCTAGGGGTATTACAGGAGGTAAAAGAAATCCAGTTAGATGTATCATTGAAAATGGAGATCCCACAGGATGGAGCACTCCTATTCGTATTCATGTTTTTGATTTTAATTATTAAATGGGTAACAATGAAGTTTTTGGTTTTCTTTTTGGCGCATGGTACAATGCGATTGAGTTTACTGTTGAAGCTTGGGGAGGTAATGCAACATTCAACTAACCATATGGGAATTAATTTATGGGAAGCTTAGTTTTTAACCAGTAAATATTTATTTAATAGGATTTATTTTCTTTAAAGAAATAATTTATTATTTTAATTTAATAATCATTTATTCAAAACTTTATTTAGGTGGTGGATTCCAACTTCTTAACAATGTCATGGCACTTAACTTGATTGCAATTATATATCTGATACAAATATGTTCCCTTCTCTTCCAGCATACATGAAAGGAAATAAAATGACATTTTAAAATTTTTGTATGGTAGGAACTTAAACTTCAGCTATCATTGAAGTCGTTATATAAAGTAATTACAAATTTAAAAAAATTTTATAGATAACATAATTTAATTTAGGAACAAATACTTGGGATACAAGTTATGAAGAAATATGCGAAGTAGACTTTGAATATAATGTCAGTGATGTATTTATCTTTGAATCGTATTATTGGGATACTTTGGATTCAGCTAAAAATAATTACTTGAAGAAATATTATCTCTACTATGATTTCTCTAATGGAAAATCTTAAAAGTAATTTACTTAATAATTAGATTTACTTTTTTTTTATTTTGAAAAAAGAAAGAAAAGTGTTTATGTTTTTAATTTCTAAAAGAAAAAATTCAATAATTTAAATTATGATTTTAAATAAACTATAAAATAATATTTAAATGCTGATGAAATTCTTTTTGATTAAAATATAGATTTACTATGGGATATTTTAAATGTAAACACTACAGAGAACCTATGATAGCTTATGTAACATGTGCTAATCCTTAAATTGTTAATGCTTAATGGTCAGGTAGATTTGAAAGAAATACTCATTATATTTGCGAAAATGCTTCTGGTAACTCCTAATGTAGTGGTTCAACCAGTTTAACTAATGAATAAGTTGCAATGGATAACACTGTAGACATTCAATAATATAATAATGATTTTGATTATAAGTTATGGCACTATAATTAATAAAATTGGTTAGTTCTAGCTGTAAAATTGAGCGATGTCATGAATAATGGACTAGCTGCAGGAGCAACTTATGCAGCAGTTTTAACTATATCTTTTTATTAAGCTTTTTCTTAAAGAACTAACTAAAGACCATACTCGTGTTATATTCTTGAAGGACTAAGAATGTCAGATACAAGATTTCTAGGCGAAGAACCTTATTGCAGTGTTACATCTAACCCTAATTATCCTGGTAGTGAACATTATATGTTTGTGATAACGAACTGGGATACTATTGTACAACAAGAGTATGTTAGAATTTTATTCAATATGTAATTTCAAGATGTCATATATGCAAATCCAATGATTGTATATGTTCCTGGCTCATACTATCCAAATATAAATATATATGCGAACATGGAAGCTTTCAATACAGGATAAAACGGACATATGAATTCAAGAGATATACCAGCTATATCAACAGGAGCTTTATGTGATGCATAAACCTCCTCAGGATTAAGAATTAATTCTTTTAATTGGGTAGGGGCAAATACTCTGCTAGATTTCGACCTTTATATTTCAACATGGGTACTTTATTTTATTAAAATTTGTTATTAGCTCTTTTAATGAGGGAAATATTTGTTTAAATTTAAAAAAGTGTTTATTTAGATATAAAAAAAGTGAAATAAATTTTTTTAATAAACAAATCTTTTTAATTAAATAGGGATGTGGCAATTTTCATTACGATGATGGTTATAATTGCGTATATACATAGTGCGTTTAGATAGCTATGTATGGAATGCAAGATTATTATCAAGGGTTATCTTCAGTATAGTGGACAAGAAATGGTGGGATTGATCCGAATTGTTAATAGTTTGGTTTTTCATATTCAAAAGGATATTTATATTGGACCTTTTGCTTTTAAAATTCTCATTATTCATGCTTTTCTCTTAGTAATATTTATTTTAATTTCAAAATAAGTTATAAAGTATTTATTTAAATTAACTATAAAAAAGATCCTTAAGGAGAAACATGGAACTTTAAGATAACATTTTTGAATTAAAAGATTAGGCTAGATAGAAATTTTTGGTGGTTACATGCTAGAATATATGAAGTCGATAGACTTGTTCATGATTGGCATTGGTCAGATTCTTGTGCTTGGCATTGGGGATGCGAAACATTTTGTTCAGATGATGAGTATGTAGAAACAAAATTTTAAATTGGTACTAATTTAAGTGTTACATAGTTATCAAGTACATTAAACTCAATAACAGAGGTTGATTTTACAATTACCGGTCTTTTTGAAGCAGTAGGATTAGAAGTAGGAGTAAATAGAATATTAATTATGATATTTAAAGGACCTGATTGGATTGATAATCCAATATACAACACTTAATACACTCTTTAGCAAATTAATTGTCTATGTTAAATAAATGGAGGAACTTTTTCATAATCCACTTGTGTAAGAAGAATTAGATAAACAGTTGCTGGTAAAGTCTATGATCCTGTAGTACTTTTCTATTTCTCAGCTAATGCTGGTATAAATGATCATAAATTAATTAATTATTTTAGCTAAAAAACTTACAATTATTTAAAAATAATTTATTTAATTAAATTACTCTATTTTGCTATTTTTAACTCCAAACTTAAAATCAATCAATATTTATTCAATTTTAGAAATATTTAAGCAAAATTAATTTGTTATTTATTCAGCCAATTTTATAAAATCATTTTAGATTTTTAAATTTTATTCAGTAACAAAATTTTAATTTAAAAATAATGAAATTAGGCGCTTAGGTTCGTTGCTCTGTTCCAGAAATAATAATAGGTTCAACTAACTCTTAAACAAGATATTTATCCTTTAAAATCATAAGGCCTTCAATTTATGAATGGTATGGTAAATATGGCGAGCAATTTAATTCTAGAATATTTACAGATTATGCTTTTGTTGTTACTGCAAATACATTTACAAATGATCTAAACGTTAGCTATGATCCTTCAGTATTTTACTTAGGAAGTTATACCACATAGTTATTTGTTGGTTATTATGATCTTCAAGTAAAAAATATTTAAAATTTAAATTAGCCTTTCTTATACTTTAGACATGCTGATATTGGACCACTAATGACAGCTGAATTGTGTTCTGATGTAGGATTGTGGGACACTCCAAATATAAAATTTTATAATTTACATTCTAAAGTATTAATCTGTTAAAGAATAAGCAGTGCTACAACAAATGCAGTTATAGGTGCTGGAAAAAATCTTTACTTTGAATAATGGAAATCTTAGTCTACTTCAGACTATATTTATTATGTATATGCATACTAAAATGGTTAATTAATATAACAATAAACATAATCTACTATACTTAACACAAACTTTTAGCCAATTTAAAGCAATGGTTTTTAGGCTTAGCATTTCTTCTACTCTGATTAGTTCCCATAGAATTCCGGTATTTTTGCAATTTAAGTAGGTTTAAGAGGTTTTCTATGGAGGGAAACAAGAGATGGAGGGAGGTTAGAAGTGTTGATACCAAGATCTTAAGTATCATAAATATCAAGAAGTAAACATTTAATTTTCTTTTGTATTGTTAAATTATTATAACAAATATTTCAAACGAATAATACTTTATTTAGAACCTTTGAAATTAAGTATAAATTGATTACTATTTTATTTATTTAGGTTGTACAGCAAGAGTTGAAAAATAATTTTAGTACACTTTATGGTGCTATGTAGATAATAGAAACTCAAAATACTATACATTAGTAGTTACTAATTTATTTACTCCATTTTAGACTCCTAATTTCATTAATATATACTTTTACATGTAAAATCCCTCTGGTGCAAAAAATAGAGTTATAAATTACATAGTTTAGTTTTATTATAATTTCAAATCTGATTCTGATTACAAATTATAGCTTAAAGATACTTGTACTTAAACTGATTTCAACTTTGATGAGTATGATGCTGGAAAGATAAGGATTCCTCCATCAATGTCATACTTCTATGGTTTTAAGGTTAAGTAATTCTAACAAAACTTCTATGAATTAAGATATTATGTAACATTCCTTACTTAAAAAAGTAATAACATACTAGCTGAGTAAAATAAATTTAAAGACTTTTTTAATTTGATAAAAACAATCAAACATTTTTTAGTTTATACAATTTTGATGGCTGTGCAATGCCTGGGTATAATTGCCTCTCTAACCTAGATGTTAGAGTCAGAGAACATGATCCTGTAATTAAAGGAAGATATAGGTATTTAAAAAATTAGTTTAAATATTTTTGATTTCATCAAATTTTATTTAAATTTTAGAGAATTTACAGTTAGAAATTTTCTAGTGTTAACTAATGGATTCCAAGTAGGTTAGTCTTATTATAGACCTTGGAAATAAAATGCTTTCTTAGAAATTATAATATCTTAAATAAATTCTAATTCTCACATAGGCTTATGGAAAAAGAGTAGCTCTTACTAATATGGATTGCTTTAATGTCTTGATAGTGGGTAATCTTAAATAATTTTATGGTATTTATAATGTATATTTTATTGTGTTAAAAGAGGTATTTATGATGACCAATAACAATGGACAAGATATATTGACAAATCTACAAATGTCTAAACAGATGCACTTTACCTAAAATACTTTTATTTCACAAATTAGATACATAACTAACCTACTTCTTTCTAAATTGGTATGTATTTCAAATATGGGTGTAATATTGATTATCCAAGAGCTTACTTTGAGCTTAAATTCCCTATAATGACTATTTCAAATATACCTGGAGCTATTTAAGGTGGAACTATTCCATGCTAAATCTCATTAAATCTAGAATAAAACTCTAACAGAGTTAATTCAGCTGGGTGCAAAGTCTTTGATATTGACAGTAATTTAATTTCTAATAAACTTTAAAATAAACCAAAATTTTAACTTTAGCTTCTTCATACAAGGGTTTAATGGTAAGGATTGAAGAAATTAATTAATTTCCAGCAAATTCAGTTTTAACATTTGCATTTGATGATTGGGTGCTACCAATTTCGACTAATTTATATACTGCTATGGATATAGAGTTCAACTTCTTTATGGGATGGGCTGGGTCATAAACATTAGAGTATGATAAATACTTTTTACTTCTCAAAGAGATGATTTTAATAGATGGAGTTAATAGCTAAATTTGGCAAAATGCAGATATCGGTATCTTTATTTTTATATATATAATATTGCAAATATTAAGAGAGTTTTTTCATTTTTTCAATCTTTCAAAAAAATTAGGTACTTTGTAAATAAGCACGCCAAATAGCTATTAGTCTGGTTAAAAAAATGTTGAATATGATAATCATGTTATAAATAACTGGCCTTAAACTACAACTGGCTATAATCCAATATATGGTTCAAGTACTTCACCAAATACAGCTGGTTAAAAGGTATTTTATCTTAAAATTTAAAAATAAATTTATTTACGAAAACTTAAAAATAGATGAGACTTATTTACTACCATGGTTTCGTTGGAGGTAACAACTATCCTGACACTCTGACTTATTTCGATTCAGTGGGATAACTAACTCTTTTGTGGTTTAATAGACACACTAATTCTGCTTACATTTCTGCTCCTGTTTTTTAAGTTGCAACAACTTCTATTACAATATCAATAAAGAATGTGGTTAATCCATATCCCTACTAATAAAATACCTGGAATTCAGATGGTAGAATAAATTATTAGCTATTTATGGGTTAATATTGGAATTTTGATGGTGATGGATTTAGATAAACAAATATTGGTAAAATAGACCTTTCTTAAAATGCATAGTGGTCTTAATATATAAAGGGAACCTCACAAATTCAGATAGATAATAGCAATTCAAATTTGGTAATTTTTCCTATTATTTATTAAAAGTTTAAATAAATGTTAGAAAATAAAGTTCAGTTTTTAAAAAATAATTTAAAAAAATTTTTTAAAAACGTGATGAAGGCAAATAAATACTTAATTATTTACTATAAAAAAAAGATTGATGTTGTACCGTCTTATAGTTTTGCAAGTGGTTAGACTATTACTATGAGATTTACAATAAAAAACACTATGTCTAATACAGATATGCAGTAATAACAAATATCTTACTTGTAATTCTCATTTACTAAAGGAGTGAAATAAATAAAAAAATGCTATATTCAAAGCTAAGGATAAAATAATAATATCTTTCTTTACCGCTATGCAGAATGTATTATTGAATATAATGGAAGTAATTATATTCTTACATGGTATAATATTGCATAATGGGATACAACTTACCCTTATTAAATGTTTGTTGAAATGAATACTAACAGTCCTATAATTGATTATATTGTTTCAACATTTGCTTCAAATGGAATTGCATTTTATTAAAATTCATATACTATTCCTCTATCATAATTTAGTAATATTAATTTCAAATTATCATATTTCAGGTTCACAGAAGGAAAATATATACCTGGTTATCATGAGCTTTAAACTAGATATTTATATTCAAATTCAGCTGTTTAAACAACTTGGAGATTAAGATTCAGATTTATTTTAGATGTCACTTTAAAATACATATAAACAAATACTTATGTAGATCCAATAACAAATGCTGATTATTTGAAGATAATGCTACCTCCTTAATAATAAGCAACTTCTTACATCTAAAGTGCTTCTAATTCATGGCTTATGTGTTACTTTATTCCAGAAATATCTGTTTATGATAAATTGGGTAATATTATTTAAAATCAAATTATTTCTATATTTACCATGAAAGTTTGTTAAAAAGTTGATATTTTTAAAATCTATTTTTTAAATATTTTATTCAAAATATTCTAAAAAATTATCCCTCATAAATTTTACTTTATTCTAAGATTAGAACTTTCACATTAAGTTCAAATAATATTTATATGTATTTTTTAAATGAAATAAATTAGCTCTTCCATTATATTCAAAATGTCAATTAAATGTGAGTGGATCACCTTATTATTATGTATTAACTGCTCCTCGTGATATACTATAATAAGGAGTACCCTATGTAGTACATATAAGAGAAAGAAAAATTTAAGGAGGTGCATTTAACCTTCCAACTATTCCAACTAGATCAGAGTTCATTTGGTAGAGCTACAGTCCGTTTTCAACAAACAATTCTTCTTTTGATACATTTATAACAAAAATAACAAATAGGTTCTTATAAGCTAAAATTAATCACTTAACTACTACCTCTTAAGACTATGATGTAGTTGAAATTACATTCACACCTTCATCCCCTTTAGATCAAAGTACTGAAACTTATCTTTAAGTTGAAATAGATAGTAAATACTTCTAAGTTTAAGGTTAAAATTTTGAAGATTTTGACATTAGAAATACATACACTCGTGATGGATTAGGTGAATTCGTAAATGGATAGTCTTTTTCATATCTGATGTATCCTGCTTTTCCTACAGGATATGCTATTGTAAATTTTGGTCAGTATGGTAATTCCTTTGCAAATATAAGAATAATGCTTGTTTAAGGCTAAGATTTTTTAGCAGGAAAACAATATGTATTTAAGATACCTATGATCAGAAATCCTTTGCTTTAACATATTTCATTGTCTTATAAAATTTCTACAATCAAAATAAATTCTATTGACTAACGAGTGTTAACTATGGATTCATATTGGTTCATTAATCATGCGTATATTGATCCTCTTCATACTGATATGACTAGTGCGAATTTCTAAATGAATTCAATAAATAACTATGTTTAATAAAATACTATGGATCTAAGTGTTTAATTCAATTATAATATCGCTTCACCATAAAGAATTTTACTAAAGTGGGATAATAACAATCCTAATTCAATTAATAGACTATAATTATTTACGATCACTATCTCTGGTTGTATTGTTGAGGTATTCCCTACCATATATCTTATAATGATCACTCCAATAAGCTATTCTTCAAATTCTTGGTCAGTTATGAGTTTAGGTACCAATTTTATTTCTAATTCTTATGTTACTGCTTATGGTTTTTGGTATGTCTATATATGCAATAATTCTTAAACACAATATTTTTATAACCCTAATAACTAATGGTTGAAATAGCTGACTGATTTAAACCCTAAAAATTTCTAATATTTGGTAGGCTACTAAACAATAAACAGTGTTTGCTAATATAGACTAACAATTAACACTCCCTAAACTATCCCAAGAGGAGGTTACATTTAAATTAATCTATCAAATCAGTTAAATTCATATGAAAATCTTTGCTACACATTAATAACTTTCCCACTCATTGATCCTACATAAAATCAAAATGCTTAGTATGGTGCTTTGAATTGTTAAAAGTCTCCTAGTAGTTCATATATTATTTCAGGTTTTGAGTAGTATATATAAACTACCTAAATTAATGTTATCCTTTATCTGAAGAATGTAAATAGTGGAGCTACTGTAAATATTCAAAGTGTAGCATTTTATGGTACTTAGAATCCTGTAAATATTATAGCAACTTCTTAACCAGTTCCTTAAACTGTTGTGTTTGCTAACAATCCTGGTATGCTATAATATGATATAATTGACTATGTTACTTATCCTGTCTACTCTAAAGCCTGGCAAAGATTCGATTTCTTATTTATCCTTCGCTCGCATGATTTAGGTAAAAAAAATTTTATATTTAATATTCATAAATAATTTTTATAAATTAATAGCAATTAACAAAAATTTTCAACTGAAATTAACTCTTCCAACTGGTTGGTAGGTAGCTTCTGGAAGTAGAATTGATATAAAAGGTAGGTACAAGGTGAATGATCCATAATAGTTCTAGTATAATACATACCCAGTTCCTCCAACTATTAATAAGGATTGGACTGCTTCGAAATACTCATCAGAACCTAATAAGATGGTATTTGATATAAATGTAGATACTCCTCCTTTATCTCATTATTCAATTCAGAAATAAATTGAATATATATTTTCTATCTAAACATAAAGAGCTGATGCTTCTTTCAATGAAGGTCTTTACAATTAAGATTTTGGACTTTATAATTTCTTCTTAGAAGCTTGGGATAATACATCACCTCCAGGTACATTATTAGAAAGAACATATAATGAATTTTATGTCCATCCTTAGGAAGATACAGCAGATACTTTTAGAGCATCTGTTTTAAATACTGCTGCTGGAGAAAAGACAATTATAAGATTTACATTTACAATGAATTATAATTAAGCTAAGCCAGGAGATTAAATTTGGATAGAATTTTAAACTTTTGACAGACTTAATTCTGTTTTTAAAGATGATCTAGGTCTTGGTTTCTTTGATCCAGTATCTTCAACAATAGAATGCTCTGAAAATATTGGTTTAAATTAAATAACCAGTAGCAGATTAGTTTGTAATATTTTCAAAGGTAACCATGGTTAAAATTATCCAAGAGGCAAACCTGCTGTAATATAAATTCCTGTGAATAAAAACTTAAGCAAAGGATAAAAAATAGATTTCTTTATTGCTTATATCGAAAATCCTCTGATCATAAATTAAGTTGCAGGACTAAAGTTAAGTATAAGAAGAAGCTGTAGAGATGACTATCCTGCTTTCCACTGTATCTTATATCATGCTGAGCATCAATACAGAACCAGTACACCTATTCCATTATCTAGTTACCAAACTGATGGTTAATTCTAAGCCTCCCCAAATATAGTTACTTAAAAAGCTTCTCATTACTTCATAATCACACCCAATTAAGTTATTAATCCTCTTTAATATATTTTGATATAATACCCTAGTAATCATGTAAACTAGAATACTTGCACTACAAAAGTAGGTATTTGCATAGAGTTCCCTAAATATAACTGGGTAATTATATTTTAAAAATTTAAATTAAATTGTTTTATTTGTTTATTTTTCTAAAATAATTTGTATTTAAAATCATTAATTTTAATATTAGGTTTTATTTTAAACTAATGCAGTTATTTAGGCTAAGGCACAAAGTACAATAGTATTAGATAATATGATAAATGGTATTTTTAGAAGAAATCCTATCCCTTCAAATTATTTCTTAATGTAAGTTTTTAGTGGCAATGGTATAATTTCATAACCTTTCAAGATTACTCATAATTATTATGATTACTACATGATAAGTAAATAAATTTAATAGATAATTATTTTATTAATAAAATTTTTGAAAAAGATACTGTCGGCTAAGTACTAAACACATAAACTTTTGACCCAATTAGAACTACAACTTCATTATTTTTAAAGGAAGGATACTTAAATATTGCATAATTAGATGTGATGAATATGGATATAGAATCACAAATAGCTTATTATAGATTAGATAAACCATCATAAATAAGCTAATATACTTTGAATTATTGTAATGCCACTCTGACTGTAGTTCCTCCTTTTTAAAGAAATCCATACCCATTAAGATTTGACTGTGAGGTACACCCTCTATATATACTTCTCATACGAACTTAGTATTTCTCTGCATGGTCTACTCCTTTTGCTACTTATAATCTTCGTATCTACTTTGAATTTGTAATAGATAACTAGATACCTCCAAAAGGTATCCCTCCAGGTGCAGCTGATCCATTCTTATTTTATGGTTGTGTCTATAGATGTGAAGATCTGATAAATCCATCAAATAACTTAGATTACTATCATTTAACTAAATCAATTATTCCTTGGAGCATTTCCTATTACTAATAACCTGATTTAAAGACTGCTGGTTTCTATACTTAATCTTTCAATGACAGATAAGCTTCAATTAATGATAATAATGTGAGCATATATATGCTAATTAAGCCTAATGATAATAACTGCCCTATTTAAACACTAGTTTTCACAATTTCTGATGACCTTGTTTATCCAAAAGTTCCTTCATTAGATAATTGTACAATTTAAGGTAACTTCAAAAAAAATTTTTTTTAATTAAAAAATAATATAATTAATTTAAATTTTAATTTTTAAAAATAAACAGATAAAAATGCATTATAAGTTACAAGCTGTTCATTAGCAAGAAGAAGTGGTTAAACTACTGTAAAAATAAATCTAGGAATTCCTTTGGGAAGTAATGCTCAGATAATTACTTTGGCTGACTCAAATAGAAATAATTTATTCAAAGCTCCACCATATCCTGGATCTTATGTATATCCAATAAAATTAGATATGTATTGTGGCCAACAATTAGCTGAAACATAATAAACTAACATTACGAATGTAAGAGGAGTAGATATGAATCTGACATTTCTTAAAATCTTAAACTCCCTTGATTCCTTAGTTAATTAACTTTATGATATTTAATTTTAAACAGGATTATATGCAACTCCTATTGGTTACGACAGATAATAGACTTCTTCTAAAAACACTAACAATTAAAGAATATATAGTCAAATTAATATTATATTTGAATGGAGTGGTGATGGGTATACAATTCATCCTGGTTATGCTTAAGATTTAGGTATGAATTAAAAAAGCGGTAGTGAAGTCGGATGTGCAGTTAAATTTGGACTTATAATTAAGGATGGCAATAGATTAAAGTGTTAAATATATAATGGTAGTGGAGCTTAAACTATGCCTTACATTTAAGTGACAGGTTATGAGGAAATCCCAGCAAATACCAAAATAGTAAAATTTTCATTAAATTCATATGATATATTAAAATATTATAAATAGGGAATATTAATTACAAATATACAATCTATATCTGCTGGATTATATACAACTATTTAAGTGGGAATACAAGTTATAAATCCAAAATTTAATTCGAAATCCTATTTTTATAATTTAGAAGCATATGTTCCTGATTTAACAACACCTCTTAATAATGTTCCAACTGGTACAGCAACTTTAATAGTAACAGGTAATAATTAAGTGGGCTAGTTTTCTAATTATTAGTTTACTCTTAAAACTAACACATAAGCTATTTAAAAAACTGATTATATTGGATTTGCGTTCCCTTCAAATTTTATCAATACAATAAATTATGATTCTTCATAAGTAAGCTGTTCTAATTGCGGTTAAATTTATATCTTCCCAGCATCTAGCATGATTTATATCCAACCTAATAATCCAATTAGTCCATAATCTACTGTGACATACAATTTGAATGGAATTCCAAACCCAAATTATGCAATCCAAGGAACTATCACAATATAAATAACTACATTCATAAATAGAAAAATAGATGGTTATTATAATGCTTAATTTGCTGCTAAATTTGTTCCTAGTGATAGATTTACCTCTGCCAATGTTGAAGCAAATTCATAGATTGGAGGTGATCCAGGTGTGACATATATCTTTACATTTATACTTGGTCATATTGTCCCTCCTAATGGCTCTGTTTCTATCGATTTTCCATAAGCGTTATATATTAATCCTTAGTAAATGGCAATACCAATAGAATGCTCTTTATAAGGAGATGTCTTTACCCAATAAAATTAATCTTATTGTCAGTTTGTTTCTCCAAGTAGACTTGCTATCATTCTTATTAACACAAATCTTTCGCCTATAAATTCTTATAAAGTAGTCCTTATAGGAGTAACCAATCCGAATATAAGCTATCAAAACTCATAAAATTCAAATAAGTTTATTTTCTCTTCTCATTTTAGCTAAGACACTGTATTAGATCAAATAATTGGTCAAACCTCAGCCCCACCTCCTCTTTATTATGTGACTTCAATTAAGAAATGTAGCCTGAATGTGAATCCTTCAGTTACCAATACTAAATTAGAATCTTTCTATTCATTTAGCTTCGTTTGTTCTTCATCTATTAAATAAAAAACATCTGTCTAAATAATTTTACCAAATGAATATAGAGAAGGAAATAGTTTAGTTAATTACATTTGCTCATCGTTTGAACCTAGTACTTTATACACTTCTAAATGTATCTTAAAAGACATATAAGGATAATGGATTCTAGCTGCAACTTTGAGAAATATTACACAATCATAACCATTCACAATAAATATATTTTTAATCAATCCATCTATCCCAAATAGTGGTTATTCATTCTTTGCAAAATTCTTTTCTTACAAAAACATGTACGCTTAATCAGATAACTCTGGAAATTGCTACTCAAATATTGTGGAATATCAATAATTAGTTGATGCAAGTAGTTTGGATGTAGGCAATTAAATAAGCTTATAGAATGTACCTGTAAATGCAGCTTTACCAGCATTCTACATTTTTTAAGTAAAATTTATTTTCATAAATTCGATGTTATTAACTTAACAATTTATATTAAAATAAAGACACCAAATGTGAATAAGATCTAGAATATACAATCAACATAAATAGTTTTCTCAAACTAATTTTAATCTAGTTTAGGAGAAAATATAAAATGTTTTGTTTACTAATCTAATGATGATAGTTATAATTTTGATATTGAAAAAATACTCTAACTTAAAGTATAAAGCAGTGATATTTCTTAAGCTCTGGTAAATGTTTAATGCTCTGTTATATTTGATTAGACAATAGGTATGTTTTTTATTATTGTTTTAATTCATATTAAATAAAATTATTTAAATAGAAATAAAAGATGTGAACTAATTGTATAGCTCCTCTTAATTTTCATGGAATTACATCTTGATATAAAATATATATAATCCTGGTTAATTCTACCTTGATAACTATAAGTAATTTATTTTAGAGTTTTGTTAAATAATTTATAGAATTTTTTTTAATAGTATAAAATAAAGAATTTTTCTTCATATAAATTTTTTTAAAGTTGTTTTTAATAGATAAATATTTTCTAAAAAATAAATATATAGATGTCTGTTTTAATAAGTAAACATACTAAAGATTTAAGATTTTTTTTTTTTAATTATTAGCTTTTAAAAAATTTAAATTATTAATCCTTCTCTTCTAAATATTAATTTATTAAATTAACTACTTAATTATAAGAAATTACAATATTAATTAAATTTAAAAAAATAGAATAATGCATAAATTAGACAAATTAGTTCTATGGTTATTTTAAGGGCCATTATACTATAAAATAACAGAAACACCCAAAAAGTTAGATATAAAAGATATTTACCCAATAAAGAATTCTACTTATACTATTTCGCCATACATTTTCTAAACTTAGAATATCTATTAGTTAAAAGCAAATATTAGGATGGGTATTATAGTAGATTTACCTGATCAATTTGATATGTCTTAATAGCAAACAAATATCACATGTTTTAGCTCAATTTCTAAAACTTTAAATGTCAAATGTAATTTATATGATAATACAATCTTAGCATAATAAAACATATCATCTATTGATGGTATATTATAAATGCTTTATATTGATTCGCTCATAAACCCAAGTAGTGTAGATCCGTGTTCTGATAGTACAATTAAAAATCCTTATTTCAAAATATCTATGGTAGATCTTACGACAAATGACATTCTTGCAACATAAGTATTTTTCATTAAACTTTTTTCCTTAGATTTTAACAAATTTTATTTGAGATACTTTAATTTTTTTCTCTTTTTGAAGCTTTAACATTTCTATTAATAACATAAATTTATTTTTAATCAATTATTTTTTAGTTTTCTGATAAATAATTTTGCTTAAAGTATGTTTCTGATCTTCTCTTTATTAAGATCAACGGTCCTAGTGATTTAATTGTAGGCTAGTCATACAATTTTCAAGTATTATATTTATAATTTATCTATTTATAATATTTAATTGTTATAATAATTTTTTAATATAATTAGATAATAATTGAAAAACCTGCAAATATTCTTAAATTGATTCCTAATTATGATAACATTTAATTTGAGCTTGTTCCTGATATTTTCTTGTTCTAAAATTACTAGTTGCCTGCTGTACTAAATTTTAAACTAAATGTTAAATCTTCAGCTAAATTGGGAACTCACAATATCACTTTAAATAAATATGAAATTAGGAGTGGATACTATTCAAAATTAAGTGATGAGTATTAGTTACCTCCACTGATAAAATTCAATGTAAAAAATAACCCCTAAATTTCGAATTAAAACCTTATCAACATTCAGTATTTCACTTAATACTCTTTAGGAGGTGCTATAACCGCATTCGTGATTATTCCTAATCCTCCTGCTTAAAACATATTCCTTTAAATTGATGCTACAAAATCATAAGTAAAATTAAATACGAATCATTTTTTAAATCAATATTTTTATATATTTTTAATAGAATGTGAAAGTAAATCCTACCAAATTATTGATTACTTCTTAAACTGCTTCATTGAATTATACTATAATATTTAATTCTTAAACTGTTCTAGCACCTATACCAATATACTTTTCACTTGTTTCAGATCAGCCAATTTATCATAAATTAAATACTAATGTAACATATATAGTTTAAACTTTAAGCAATGCTTATCAAGGGTTCAAAGTCGCAAAATTAGAGCTTACAAATATACTGCCTCCTAGTTCTTATTATCAAAACTATATAAATAAACCAATAAATTTATCTCAATACAATAATCCTAAAATTGTGCCTTAGATTTTAAATATAACTACAGTAAATTTAACACAAAGCTTAGTAGTTTTGAATGTAGTAACTTCTAAACCATGTACATTATAATACATGCTACTATATAAAAATTCAAATATACCATAAGCTTCATAGATACTTCAGTAAATATATCCTGAAGGAGTCATATTAGGCACCGGTTAAGGGTAATCAGTTGAATATTTACCAGAGGCTATTGACTACATAGCTGAGATTACAGTACCTAATTTAAATTTCTAAACATCGTATGATATCTCTTTTGTATGCTTCAATGGTTTGGGCTAATCAGCCGTTAATAGATATTAATTTACTACTTAAAGTTTAAAAAGTGGAGGAATTTTTCATGTAACATTGACTTAAGATGCTGACCCTAATCTGTTATTATAGTAGCTTTCAGAAGCATTAAGAGTGAATATAAAAGATTTAGCATTTATCACTTCTAGTTAAATTTTAGAAAACTAAGGAAAAAGAAGATAAAATACCTTATTCTCTTTTGAATTAGCTATAGCTCCTCAAACTAATGGTTTTGATATCTATTAATATTTATAAAATATGATATCTTCTGATAAAGTTAAATTTGCTAATTTGATGAAAACATATGTTATAGGATTTCAAAATTATAAAATTTAACCGTTTGCTCGAAAATTTATAAACAGCATGTCTTAAATGCGTGATATTTATCCAGTAATTTAAAGCATATAATTTTATTCTGTGAATGTTTCAGTTAAAGCTTGGGACAATTCTGTTGTTTATGGAATGGTACTATTAGACAACAATTAAACACTAATCTCTCAATAAATAATCTTAGGTATAGATTAAAACAATAAACCTATTCCTCAATATTGGTAGAGCCAAGCATATTCAAATGCTTCGAATTCTAATATAGCCTACCTCTACTTTGATAACCTTTAAGATGGAACTGATTATAAATTATATTTAACTGTTACAAACTAAATGCCATTTTCTTAGTAAATTTACTATCGTTTACCAGATGACCAATACATCTCTCTAAATTTCACAACACCTTACAATTACAGTAATTTTTTATTTTTGTTAATATAGGCTTATTGAAATTTTAGTTTATTCATTTTTAAAATTTTTACTTTTGTATTTTATGTAAGATTATCAAATAATTATATTTTCCAAATATAACTAAATTAAAAAAAATAGATTTGAACAGATGCTAGATGCTTGAAAAAGTAAGGTCTATAAATCCTAAACTTTCACAGATAATTGAATCTAGATTTGAGACTGAAAATGATTTTGGTTATTGTGTTAGATAAATGTTAAATAAAAAAACTAAATAATATCAATAAATTCACTGAATTTATATAATAATATAGCTAAAATTAAAATTGTTTTTAAAGGCTTCTAAATTTATATTTAGAAAACCTATATTATTAATTATTTGTTTTAATAGTATATTTTCTGTTTTAGTAAAAAAAAATTTTTTTTTGAAAAAATCATTGAAAATTTTAATCAAGATAGTTTTTATATATTTTTAGATATTTGATGAAAAATGTTTATTAATCTTATTTTACACATTAAATATAATTGGTCAGAAATAAATTTTAATTTTTGTATTAATTTGATGAGTTCTAAAAAAGAAAAGAAAATTGATAAGATCCTTTATTTTTAACAACATGACTAATGAATAATAATAATTATTTATTAATATTCTTAGAAACAAATATTTTCCATTTTATTTACAAACAAACACTAAGTTTATTTTTTCTTATTTTAATTAGAATATTATTAAAAATGATTTAATACGCTATAATTATTTTTATTTTTATATCTTTTTGATTTTTTAGTGTAGCTTTATGGTTAAAATAGTTAATTACTATATGTGAGCTTATTTAATAAATTTGCAAAAAATAAAATTGGTCAATTCTTAATTCTTATTTAAGCAAAAAATGATCGCCTAAACAAATTTATATTGTAATCTTGAAGATGTAATTTTATATTTCTATCAAAGCTGATGTTTTAAATATGATTATTTTAATGTTAAAAGTTCCTAAGCTCATCATTATCATCATATATTGATCTTAAAATTGACTTAAGGTAAATAAAATTGTTAAAATATTAGTAATTATTTCATAGTATCATACCATTTATTTTACCAAATGAGATAATTCATGAATGATTAAAAAATAAAGTTAAAATTCTATAGATGAACAGGGTTTACAAGATCTAGGTTCTGCTTTGAAAAAATGCACTAATCTCTAATCATTAACTCTCAATTTATTGTAATTAATTTTTATTTAACAAAATAAAAATGTTGCTTTTATCTTGATTTTTTAGTAATACTTGGAAAAATAATTATAAAAATCATTTGATTATTATTTTTAACTTTTTTACAGTTCAATTTCATTTGTTTATTAGAATAAATATGTGTATCGATATTTTAAAATAGGACTTAGACTAGTGATGAAGATAATATAATGAATTTTTCTGGATTTGACTTTAACACTAATCTTTAGGTATTGGAACTTTACTTGGCGTAAAATATAATAAATTTTTTTGACTTATTTAAAAAAGAATATTTATGCAAAAAAAAGATAGGGAATATTTTTAATTTAGTATAATTTCATCAATTGATAAAATTTTATTTCTAAATTTTTATTGATTTTCTTTTTCAAAAAAAAATTGAAATTCATCTCTGAATAAATTAATTATAATAAATTTAATAATAGCTACAATAAAATTTGTGACGAGAATATAAAAGATTTAGGTTTAGCTCTATAAAATTGCAATCTTCTTTCTAATTTGACTCTAGATCTAAGGTAAAGTTTCATATTTTTGTTAATTAAATTACTTGAAACGTTTTCATTTTGTTTAGATTTTAAAAAATTTTTTAATTACATTTCAGTTTAAAAGTTTAATAAATCATTTAATTATGAAAAAATAATTTTCTAATTTTAAAAATAATTTATATGAAATATAATAATAGTTAAAATGAAATTGGAGAAGAAGGTTGCTCTTTTTTAGGTTCAATTATTGCGAATTTCCCAAATCTTTCTGTATTGACTCTTGATCTCAGGTGATATAAGCTTTTGTATATAACACATATTTACTTAAAATTATGTTAATTACTAATATTTATTAGTTTACTTATCTTTTCTAGTTAAAATTCTTATTTAAATTTATTTAATAAAAGTGGTAATTTATTCAGTGAAGAAGGTATTTTAGGATTATGTTCTGCTTTAGAAAATTGTACTAGTCTGCTAAGTTTGACATTAGAACTAAAGTAAAATGTTTTTACAATTCTTGATTATAAGCCAACTTATAAATTAAAACTAAAAATAAATACTTGAAACGATTTTTATCCTTAATCTTTTATTTATTTATTCTTTGTGTTTAAATAAAGTGATAGTTAAATTTGGTTATAAGGTTCTTGTAATTTTGGGTAATGTTTAGCTAAATTTAAAAATATCTCGAATTTGAAACTCAATCTTATGTAAAATAATTTTTATTTGCTAAAAAATTTATTCTTTTAAAAGATTTTGCATTTTTAATAAGTTAAAAAAGAATTTTATGAAATTCAATTAATTATTATCAAGTTAATAAAAAAATAAGAAATAGTAACCTTATTTATTAAAGCTTAACATATTTATATTTAATTTACAGTCAAAATGAATTTGGGGATACTGGTGTATTAAACTTGGTGTAAGCTTTAGCTGGTTACAATAATCTCTAAGCTTTGGCACTAGATCTTAGGTAAAAATAATTTGATTAAAAAAGAATATATAAAATAATTTTTTTTAAATTATGAAATTCTTACTTCTTATTTATATCTAAATTTAAAAAATATTTTAACTTTTATTGAAAAAAATTTACTTTTGAAAATATTTAATATCGATTTATTTCTTATTTTGATTTTAAGTTTTAAACACTAACTCTTAATTTTTTAAAGTTACAATAGTATAGGCTCTTAAGGTGCTTCTTATTTAAGTTCTGGTTTAGTAAAATGTTCTAATCTCTTCGATTTAACACTAAGTTTATAGTATATTTTTTATTTAGATTCAAAATAATTTTAAGCAATTTAAATAAAATGAATTTAATATTCATTTCTTTAATGATATTTTTAACTTTCTTTTATTTTAGTATTGTTTTTTGTTATGGTTTACAATATTTTAAGGAAGAAGAAAAAACTCTACTTTTTATATTAAAAAGTTAAAATTAAATACGTGGCAGAGCAGCATTAGATTTAGTTTCTTCTATTGAAAAATGCACTAATCTCTTAAATTTGACACTAAATCTTTAGTAAAAATCTTAATTTCAATTTATTCTTTTATCATATAGTAATGTGAAATTTATTTTCTTCAATAACATATAGATCAAATTAAATTGATTAATCACAAAAACCAAAGATCTTATTAGGAGTTTCGAAATCAAAGAGATTAGTTAATAGATATATCCATGTTTGAATATTCGGCTTTAATCAATATTGCTTTTAAAAAGAAATTAATATTTTAAATGAATGTTGAATATTTTATAGAAATTCTTTCTTGTATGTTTAAAACTCAAAATGACAAAACAGATAAAATTCAAAATAAATAAAATTAATCTTGTTAAATTTTAGCTAAAATACTATTAAATTATATTAATATCTTCAACAAACAAGATAATTCTTGATTATAAAACTTTAATAATTCAAAATAGTTTTCTATGCTTTAAAATTTAATACTGTAATCAATAAAAAATAATCTGATTCAAATTATTCTTAAGTAAAAATGAGTCAAAATAACACATAACCCTATTTAAAATAGCTTAGAATTAAATGCTCGAGCAAAATATATATGTAATACAAGATTCCAATTTAATTATGTGTTAATAAAAATTTCAAATATTTTATTAATTAATTATTTTAGATTTAATTTATATCGTCATTTTTTGATATATTTTTTTAATTAATCACCTAAAATAAAATATTTTTTACTATTCTTTAGATTAAAAAATAAGAAAATATTATAAATTATAATTTGGATTAATGTAAAAAGTTTAAGTTACTTATTCAAATTTATTAAGAATATTAAAAAGAGTAATAAATATTACGGATTATTTTTTTTAATCAAAGAGTATGCATTTATTGTATACTTGAAAATGTATGGTCTATTAATTTTAGTTTTAATTTACAGTTTTTGATAGTAAATTTGGTTGGTAAATAAGATTCATTACATAATTATTGGCATTAATTGATCAAATCTGTTAATTAATTTTGATCTATTCATGATAATATAAAATTAATTTTATGTAAATAGATCTAATTGTTTCTATTAGCTATATTTTGATAACTTTTTAAATATTAGAATGCAAAAATCATATATGATTTCTACAAGATTCATGCTTAAGTATTACTTTATTCCCTAAATAAAACTATCGCAATAAAATTTAAGTATTTGCATTTAATTAAATTTCTGATTCCTGATATACTCCCTAATTTTTTTGACAAAAATGAGTAATGATAAAAATAATAAAGTATTATTAAATTTAATTAATTCAAATTAGAAAGTAAAGCTTAACTAAACCATTGTTGATGTAAAATAAATCAATAAGCAATTAATTTAAATGTAACTAACTACAATAGATAATTGAATTTAAAACTGTTATAAAAAACTATTTTGCATTTTTAACAATTCTAAAGTTGAAATGAGCAGATTTAGACTATTTAAGTTACAGTTTATAGTAAATTGTTTCTTTTAAATTTTTATGATTTTGGTTAACAAAAATACAAAATTTATGTAAATAGACTTGCTTTTTTCTTAAAAGAAATACATTTATTTTTAATCTAATTTGTTTACACCACAATTAATTGAATATATAAAAATTTCTTTTATCAATTATTTTTAATTTACTTAATTCAACTATCAAATAAAGTATTCTCTCATACTTATTGAAGTTAATATATGTTAATAAAAACTCTATCAAACTCTTCTATATCACATTTGTTTATAAATTTATTACATTTTGAAGGATTAAAATATCAAAAAATTAATTACAGTGATAAATTCAACTACTTTTTTTGATTTAAGCATATTATTTAAACTATTATGCTTTCACTTTACAAAAATACAAGAAATTAATTTCACAAAAAACAACCATTAAACAAATGTAAATTAAATTGGTTGAATATACTAATTAATAAATAATTGTAAATTAAGTTGATATCAGATATCAACCAACTATTAGTTGTAAATTAAGTTGGTTTTTGTATAAATTTATATTATTAAACTAAGTAAATCAAAAAAATATATAGTTAATTTACATTTATAAATTTACTTATGAATATTATGCCTCAATTTAGATTTAAATTTTCTGAATTTTGGTTGGGTAAAAAACTTGAAATCAAATAAAATAAAAAAAATACAGATAATTTTAAAATCTAAAATGAAAGCTCAAATTGCCATTCTTGCTACCATCCTTTTATTGTTAAGTGGTTCTGCTCTTTACCTTTACTAAAGAGAATAAGCTAGAGAATAAAACCCATTGGAAAATTACGCTATCTCTTGTGGAAAATGTGGATGGAATGCTTTCAAGATCTTCACCGCTTGCCCTGCTGCTGCTGCTGAAGATGGTTTGAATCCATGGGTTGATTACAAATGCGTATCAAGCGTCATGAAAAGTGGTCCTAACTGCAAGTCCTGCATTTGTGACTTAGCTAAAGCATTCCATAAAAGAGTTAAAGGCTGTTGATTTACATATTTAAGGCAAGATTATTGTTTTAAAATAAGTATCTCATAGCATTAATAAAAAAATTATTTGATTTAGGGTACAAATAAAATAAATATTGTATCAAATTGCTTATTATATGAAAGTATTTTTATATAAAATTATTAAAAACATTTAAATAATGAATTATTCTGAATCAAAAATTTAGAATTATAAAATATTTATAATACTTCTACTTTAGTTTTTCTTATTTTTTTTACTAAAAAGATAAAATTAACAACAAAAAATCTGCTGTTATTTATTACATTGAAGAAATAAAAAGAAAAATTTACATATAAACTCATTTATTTACTTAAAAAAAATTATTACCATTCACAAACAATTATTAAAAATAGTTTATTTTATTTAAATTATAAAATTTAATACTTATTTGCTTTTTATTATTTCAAATTTTAGCCAATAATATTTTAATCTATCAAATGTCTAGATTAATAAAAATAAAAATAATCAAATAAATTTTCTTATAGAAAATAAATAAATATATAAGCATACCATAAAAGCTTTTTTAATTTAATTTTTTTTTTAATTATTTTAATTTGTTCTAAAAAAAAGAGTAATAAATATGTTCATTCTTGAGTAGCTAAGTCTATATACTAGTTTTGATTGTTATGTTCATTACTTTAGTTGACTCTATCTCTTATTTTTAAAATAATATATTTTATAAAAATACATAAAATAGTGCAAAGTATAATTAAAGCTTAGAAGTGACCTAAAATAGCGATTATCTAAGCAACCACGTCACTTCTTTGATAGTATTAATTCTCAAAAGAGATTGCATTTAATGTATAGCAAATGATTAACAAAGATCCTGAGAAGATCAACGCTTTCTCTCTTGCTGTATAGCTGCACTTAAAAATATCTTTGATAGATTTAAAGAACTATTTTATTGTCTTAAAACTTAATTCGAAATTTGGAGGAAGATCTTATTCTTTATATTCTTATAACTCATCAATTTAATAAGGCTAGCATTTGCTAATTAGAATAAAATAAACGGCTAGGTTAACTAAGATAGGATAGCCAATAGTTTAGATGTTAGGATAAGTTGGTCTTGTAAAGAAAATAATAAGAATTTTCACCAAAAAAAATCTTATAAATTCCCAATAGAAATACACTTATTTATATTCTGCATACAAAAATCCATACAAGTATTTGACTTGCTTATCTTAGAGATTCCTTTTGTTTTTAAAGAGCTGCCATAAGAGTGTCAATGGAAATACAACAGAATAAAAAACTAGGGCAATATAATAAATTATTACATATTTCTTTCTATCAGAAGCATCACACTCTTTTTATAAATCAATACTTGCATAAGAACCTATTTAATTATAATCCTGACACGAAATGCCTGCTGTTAATTACTATATTACTACAAGATTTATTGCATTGATTGTAAATATAGAAATTTATATTCTAAATTTATTATTTTTTAAATACTTAAAAATGATTGATTTATTAGAGGAAGTACGAGTTGATTAGGTACAACAGCATGAGTAAATAAAATATGTTAAGAGAGTTCTAATTAATAAATAAACAATAATAGCACAAAAGGGTAAAAAAGCCGAAATCAATATGATTAAATGCTACACGCTGAATACATTTAAATCAAGCTACATTAAATAACACTCAAAAAAGTTCAAGTATGAACTTGAGAGAGGATTAAAACTATAAACTTGAATAGAGAATAGTATCTTGAATATATCTGGTGATTGATAATATGTGCAAACATTTATTATTTAAAGAAAGAAAAAAATAAACTTAAAATGAACGTTTGCACCTATTCTTTTCTTTTTATCTTCAATTGTTGTCATATCAGTTTGATTGTTAGAATCTTTTTTGTAGCTTCTGTATTAAAAAAATATCAAAAAATCTATTACCGCTATAAGGAGTATAGCCAATAAAATTGATAAAGCTGAGAACCATTTATTTAAATCAAAATTCTAACAAGCGTTGCATTCATAGTTGTAGCTTCTTGTATAAAGGTTTCCATTTAATCTATTATGATTACATTCAAGACAGAAACGGCTAACGTGCGATTCATAACATTATTTATCGCCATACTCAATACCACCTTTACAATTTTGTTTAATAGGGCAATCAAAAATTTATATTTGAGATAAATCTAGATTATTATTTTACTATAAAATATAGTATCCTTCTGCTAAATTTGTAACATTTCCACTACATTCATAAAATTTATTTTTATCACACATATAACACTCAGTTGAGTTTAATGATATAGATACTTTAAAGTCGCTGCAATATTAACAATAGTTTTAGATTTATTTTTTAATTTAGCCTTAAAAGCAAGTTTTAAGATAAAATAAATTAATATATTAAACAAATCCTTAAAATCCAAATCCACTTTATTATAAACTAGCGTCTTGCAAAAAAATTACTAAGTAAAAATCATTTTAAATAAAATTAAGTTATATCATATTAAAAAAACCTTAATCAATTTAGTATTAAGTTTCAAATATTTATACATTTGGATCAACTTAATATTCCTAGTATCCTACTTCTTACTAAAAATAGTTCAAGAAATTGCATTACTACTAGGACTAAGTGTTAGCTTTTTTGTCTTTACTCAATTTTTTATTAGCTTAGGGTTAATTATTTTCATAGCCTTAACACTGACTCTAAGGAAAAATATCTTTGAAGCTGAATACTTCATCATTTCTCATAACCAAATTTAATTTTAAAAAAAAATATTAAAATATGTTAAAATCATTCAAATTATAATTTATTTGTTGACCCTACTATGTAAAATTAAACGTTTGATTAACGATCATTTACTATTCACTTAATTAAGGGTTATACTAAGCATATTATGTAATTTTAATATATTTTACTGTATCAGAAACCCTATCATAATGCTATGCTTTCGTATTTATGTATGTTATATTAGGATTATCTTACATACCATTTAAGCTAATACCACCACCAATATTAGCTGTTGAATTTTCTATTCTTAATTTCGAAATATAAAACGAATTAATATTATCTTATGTTGAATATAGATACATTCCACCTCCAAATAAATTTGCTTAAGAGTTTGATACATTAACATTATTAATAAAAATCTTATTTTCAAAATATATGAATAATGTACCTCCAGATAAACCTGATGAAAAATTTTAGAATGAGCAGTTTTCTATTGTAATATTATATGCTTTTAAATAAGCGAAACCACCACAGCCTCCTATTTAAAGGCCTGAAGCAGTAATATTTTGAAAATAAATTTATCCTTTAATTATGTAAAATACTCCTCCTTGTCTTGAAAAGACTACCGAGTTACTAAAGGATTCAAATTAAAAATCTTTAATAACAATCCTACCTTTTTCAAATTAGCAATGAAAAAATTAAAAAATTCCTCCTCTTCCAAAGTTGAGATCTGTTGTGTTATTTATTATTAACTTGCTACTTATCATATTTAAAGAATTAGGGTAATTAATTTAAATCAAACCATTTTAAATATGCAATGTTTCGTATGTTTCGATATCTACTTTGAGTGTGACAGACTAAGCGAATATAAAAAGCAACGGAAAGACTCCAACATAATCACTATTTTTCATATTTATCATGAAATATTAGGAATTTTCAGATTGCTAATCTTGATAGATATAGAGCATTGTGTTTTTCCAACTAGATGACAGCATATTAAATTCATTTAGCTAAAAGTTAATATCATTATTCTAATTTTTAAGCTACAGGACGTAGTAATATTAAAAGCTTGAAGATCTGAAAATATTTATTTTATTTAATACTAAATATTTTACTTGAGTGTTGATCAGGAGGACACTTCTTATGAAGCCTACTTAATTTACTAATAAAACTTCCTCAAATAAAGAATTAACATAATTTAGTTCTTGGAGAATAACTCTATACTAGTTTTCAAATATTAACATGTTTAATATTAAATTTTTATTGATAATATTTAAAGTTCCTATTTGTATTTCCCCACACATTATATTACTATATTTACAAGTAAATTATATAAAACCACTTGTTTATACAAAGCCTTATTCATTTTTTATAGCAGACAAATTAATATTGACTTCTTTCATTTAAATTAAATTATCATAATTATCTGCGTTGAAAACATTGATAAGAAAATTGTTATTAAATTTTACTTGTTATTTATTATAGTTGATCAAAATATTTAGTTTTTACAAAGTTGTTGAACTATTTGATAAATACAATCCCACTATATCATTAAACTCTTTCAAAATCTCTTTGCATTAATTGTAATTGAAAGAGTATTCCAGTATTATGACTTCCTTATTATTTATCAATTGCGAAACTAATTACTTTCTTAAGACAGATGGGTTTGATTCATACAAATATGGTGCATACCCATTCAAAAAATTTAGAGTAAAGTTATTTATTTAGACATTAGAGTTGTTTTGAATTAGAAAAGAAAATATATTATTTTCCTATTCATAAAATATTTGGACATCTTCAATTATGATGGTATTACTATTTTAAATTTGAATAAAAGCTAAATTATCAATAAATGACCTATCAATTTTATTCAAAGCTATTTTTTTAAAACTTAATTGGTCAAAATTTGTGAAAATGATTCTATTTGTTTAAGTAATTACACTTTTACTAAGCTCTAAATAAACATCATTCTTCTATTAATTGATACCATCCACAACAATATTATTTTGATCATCACATTCAGGATTGAACCCTTAATTTATTAATAGCCCTATTAACTAATCCTCGCAACAGCATGCGCGCTTCAATAGAAGCAGCAATAAAATTATTTTTGATAAAAATCTAAAATTTTTAGTTTATAAATTCATGAAAATGCTTGAAAGGAAGGTTTTGTTTTTGCTTTTATTAAATTATAAGATCTTAAAAAGAGGTAATCAGTAATAAATTTAGATAGTATTAAAAAGATATTAGAAGGCTAATATAAAATATATTCACAAATTAATATTAAGATTTTGTTTTGTTTTGTCATTATTTGTATAGTACAAATTTAATATTACAATATATTATATGTAGGAGAAAATAAGAGAGAGGTAATATTCTAATTAACTCAAACTAAAACAAATTATTTTGGGTTTTTTTAATTTTTTAACACTAATTATAGGTTTGCTGATTTTATTTTATACAACTTCAAAATTTATATACAGCTAACCATTTTGTTAAAATTTAAGATATGTCAAAGTTAGTTGAAGATTAATTTTAAAATAATTTTAACAAATCTTTCTTTAAATTTTGTTACAATCATTCTTGGCGAATCTAAATATTTTAGTGTATATGTAATTCAAATCAAAAATTCTGATTTTTTAAATGTAATTAAAGTTAAGCAGACTCTTAGTTATTGTCTACAGATCTACAGTTGCTGAGATAGAATATTATAGTTTGTAACCAATCATGCTTAGCAAAAAAAATTATTGAATATGAAACAATTATAGATAAGTAACGATTTTGAGAGTTTAATGCTAAAAATTTATTTTAATCCTACCTCATTTTTTAATTTTCATGAGTATAAATATTATTGAAATAATTTAAAGCTAAATTCTATTATTTAAATTTAAAAAGAAATTTTTTTCAGAACTAATTATTTAAATCCTTGAATTTTTAGATGGGAAAAATATCAAATTTCTTAGTTTTTTTCTGTATGTAGCTCCTAAAAAACATCAAAAGTTCATTTACATGAAAAAGAAAATTCGAAAGCATAAATTTATGTGTTTATTTGTTTTGATATTACATCATTAAAATAATTCATTGTAATTAAAAGTTCTTTTTATTTAAAATTTTTGCTTACTTAACTATGAAAATAAACAAAAAATTTAAAAAATAAAACCTAACTTCCTATCAAGAAAATTTTAAATAATTTATCAGGATGCCTTTAATATTAATAATTATATGACTTTTTAAATTAAATTTAAATAAATCAAACAAACAAATATTTTAGAAAGTATAAATACAACCAAGTATGAAAGTTTTTGAAAGTATTAAACTTGTTTAACTAATTTTGTTATCAATCATCATAAAAAGCAATATCTGTATGGAATTGTTGGAGATAAAATAACAGCTAGATAATTAAAATATTAATTACACTTAGATGTAAGGAACATTTCAAATAATAGGTCAATAACAAAATTTGGCCATGTATCTTAATATTGAAGAGATAGATGTTGATTAAACTCAATTTAAAATGATCTTTTCAAATTTTACGATCCTCGAATTCTCCTCCTTACAGATAATAAATAATAAATACGAAGGTAAAGGCTTGTTATTATCATAAGATGAATAAAATATATCAAGTAATGATTCAATGGTGATGATAACAAATTGCGCAAATTTGATAATAGCTAATATAACTATTATTCAATAGGAAAAAATGTTTGCTATGGATTTTTTTAACTTCTAGAGTTAGAGGTTTACACTTAAATAAGGTAAAATAATATATTCTATGCAATTTAAAAAAGAATTAAACGAGCTTAACATGTTTTTATCTAATTAAAATGATGATTACAATGAAATATTTGTGGAAAATATGTAAATTAAGTTAAGCTTATTTCAAAACTAAACCAACTAATTGGTCTTATTCAATATAAATAGAGGGAAGACCGCCCTTTTTAGAAATTTTGAAATTCAATTAAATATATCAGAAGTTTAAAATATAGGAGAGTTTAAATACTAAGTAATTAAATTATCCTAATATTCTAACTCAGTCTAAATAAATAACATTAGAATGAGCAGTCATTATGCTTTACCATTAACACCTTCAAGTGACTATTTAGCAGTTATTTAGATTGACTCTCCATTCGTATAAGTTGATTTACTCTAAATAACATGTGAAAATGTTTTCTTGTATGCACTTTTTATTCAAAATTCATTTGTCACTAGCTTAAAAAATGTTTATATTGCCAATACTAACATTAATAATCCAGACGTAGAACTCATAGCGAGAATAATAAACTATCAAAATATTTAGCAATTGCTAATAGACACCTTGTATATTTAAGATACTGTAATTACTAACGTATCCTTTATTTATTTTACAGATGTTCTAAACACAGCCATTTAGAATGTATTTTTCACTCGCAATAAATCTCTAATTTGGGATAATGATTAAAAATCTTGCTTTCTTTAAGAAAATTTTTCTAACGTTACTTGGGTTGATGCAATATTTACTGTTTAAAGAGTCTACAATCTTACTGCAAACTAATTCAAAATATGCGCTTTGAGTTCAATAGGAAATGTTAGAGGATTATTTATTTTGAGAACTTTAGAAGACCCGTATAAAATGGATTTTACAGTTTAAAACATCAATTAATATATTGATAAGAGTAATAGTTATAATGCAAGAATAATTTATACTATTGCCACATAAAATCTAAATCTGCTCATTAAAAATTATTCATTATTTATCGATTAATAATCATCTATAAATTTAGATTATGCTTCATTCTTCTATATTTATATTTAAGGAGATGGTGCTTTAAATCTTTAAGTAGATTCTTTCTATTTAGAAGGAACAAATATTAATAAAGACTCATCCTTTATTACTAGAAAAGGAACATTGTTTAGAATTATTTCTAAATTACAAGGAAATTATTATACTACATTTAATAATTTTACAGCCATTAATATAAAATGTACTGGTTTCGGAGGTGTGATTTACATAACTAGCGCAAATTTAATAATCCTAAATTCATAATTCAGAAACATTTATTCTGGTAAAAGCGGAGGAGTGTTATATACAGAGACTCCAAATATTCGTATTAAAAATACTATATTTAATCAAAATTAAGCTAAGTATTTTGGTGGAGCAATTTATTTTAAAAATAACTATCAATTCAAACTTAATATTGATTTCCAAGAAACCAGCTTTTTAAATGGTTAAGCCTCTATTGGTGGTGCTATCGTTGGTCCAAAAATAATTAAAAATATTCCTAATATTAATTATTCTAACAATTTTGCTTCTTTATATGGAAACGACTACTCAGAAGACATTTAGAGCATAAAAGTAAAATAAATAAATTGGATTAACAGTCAATTCAAAGACACTGTTTATGAAAATATTACAATTTAAAATGATCCTATTTAATATAACATATAAGATTTAGAGAGTTAAAAGCAGCTTGTTTACATCGAATAAGCTTATGCTAACTATTTATATCAAGTAAGCTTTAATTTTGTTATTAATAATAAAGAAATTGAATTACCTGCTGATTAAGATACTTCAATCCTAAATTTCTCTAGTTATATTCAGCAGTTTAGTCTTGATAACAAAAATATTGACTTAACATCTCAGTTTAAGAGCACATCTTATTATTTTCTGATTAACTTTCCACTTCTTGCATAATACCCAGGACAAGTATACTAATCTCTTACTTTTAATAATTTATATCTTGAATTTATCATATAATAAAACAAAACTTGTTCTTCTTATCAAGGTTTAATATTAAATAATAACAAGTGTTAGTTTTGTACTGATTTTAGTGTAACAAATAAAACTAATGCTGAATAGCAGCTAAGCTGTTTAAGTTGTAACTCTAGATAACACAAATCTTGCTTTTGTTCTTAATCTATACTTAATGAAGGATTTATAAGGTATGGTGATTACACTGTTCAGGAAAATTAAACTATTTATTGTAACTTTAAACCTTAAAATTGTATAGGTGGTGAGGGCTTTGGGAACTAAAATTGTAAACCTTCTCAAATTGGACCTTAATGTCTTTCTTGTGATACTTACAATAACACTGGATATGGAAACTTTTTATCAAATAATAATTACTCATGTGTAAAGTGTTATTCTTAATCATTTAATGAAGTATTTTTTATTTTGTAGTTTTTTTTTGCAATTATGATTGCAGCTATTTTCTTCTTTAGTATTAACACAATTATGGAGTAATAGACACGAATTCAACTCTAAAGCTAATAAAATTTATCTTAAGAATAATAAGACACGAGGAAACACTTTCTAAGCATTGCATACTTAAAAATCTTAATTTTTTACTTGAATATTATATACATAGGTTCATTTTATGAATCTTATTAAATAATAGATGAAGTAAACAATTATTTAAGATTTAATGAGATTTTTACTTTCTAAATAAACATTTACAACCCTCTGTAAAGTTCTTACTTTTCCTATCTTCAATGTTATTTAATACAGATGTATCCTGAGACCTTTAGTATTAAACATATATAGACAATGATTGTTGCTTGCTCCTCCCTTTTGGTAGCACCAACGTTTGGATTATTGATGTATTTTTTATATTCATTTATTTATATTTTGTCTATTATAAAAGAAAAGCTAGCTAAAGCAAAACCCAAAAAAAATTCCTAAGAATAATAATAAGAAATCAAATATTTAATAGAAGAATAAATAGAAGAAGATGCTTAAAATTAAAATTACTTAAATTAATAGTAATAGTAACAGCAATAGTAAAATAAAACTTATAAAGAATTCATCAAAAGCAAGTTATTAAATCTGAATTAACTAATTTACTTTTTCATAACTTCTTTTAGTATGCAATAGTTAGAAAGCTTGATTTAAGGTTTAATGTGTTAGGAATTTAATTAATATGGAATAGTTTCACTAACAGACCTAACTTTATAGTGTGGTTAATCTGAAGAATTAAATATTTTTAAAATTATTTATTGGTTTTTAATTGTGCTATTTTTAATAGTGCAGTTTGGATGGCTTTTATTAATTAAATTCAAGTATTTTTATTTTTCCAATAACTTGAGATTTATTCTAGAAGAATACAAAGAATCAGTTTGTTATTGGGATAGCTGTAGAAATATTGCTAGAATACTAATAGTTTTAAGTATTAACTTTAATATTCCAAGTAACAAGTAAATTGCTTTCTTTGTATTAGTTATATTAATATTGTATTCTATTATCCTGAACTACGTTAAGCCCCACAAAAGTACTTTTACTACTTTTGTAGAAATTTAATCACTAATAATTGGATGTTTCTTGATATTTTGCTATTTACTCAACAGTGCTTATAATAGCAATTTATTTGTATAGCTGCTATTTGTTGCTGCAAACTCTGTCTCTTTTATCTAAGTTTTATTTTTAGCTTATTTATATATTAACTGTTTAATAAAAAAGACTTGATTTTTACTAAAAATAGATTTTTATTGAAATAAAAAAAATGTTTATAAAATATGTTCTAGTTTTTTTTAATGTTGGTAGCTACATATATAATCAAATTGATTTTGTATATAATTAAAATTTAGAATTTTTTATCCTAGATGATAATATTTTAAAATTTAAATTAATTTTTTAAAATTTTTGAAATTTATTTAATCGAAGAAGAAAAAATGTTAATAATTTTATTTTATATATTTTGAAATCATAAAACAATAAAATTTAACAATTTACATAACTCAAAGGATAAACTAATTAATGAAAAATAAATTATTACAAATTAAATTAATTTTAAATTAGAAAATGCTTTAATTTTCAACCACCTGTAGCTTATTCAACAAAATAAAGGGAACTTATAAAACCAACGCCTACCATAAAGAAAATAAATTTAGCTAATTAATATCTGTTTTTACTGAACTCTTAAGCTATAACTTCCTAAGTGGCTATATAAATGAATGTTCCTGCGCTTATACTCATAAGTATTCCACTTACTAGATCCCCTGCATCGCTAAGTGCCCAACCTATACCAATTCCTATAGGATTCATAGCAGCTTAAATAGCAAGCATTACTGTGGCTCTTCCTAAACTCATACTAGATTATTTCAAAGCAAGTCCTAAAACCAAACCTTCAGCCCATTTGTGAACCAAAACAGCAAGTGAGATAGTTATGCATTATGAAAAATCTTACTCAACTCCAATAGATAAACCCTCAAGAGTTGCATGAATACCTAAAGCTATTTATAGTATAAAAGGAGTTATAATATTCATCTTATTTTCATCATTTTATTTATTTAATTAGATGTCGATTTGCTCAAATACTTGTTTGATTTATTATTTTTATGATTCAAGATTAGATTCTTCAAAAACACTCCTTTAAATTATTTCTTGTTTATCATTTTCGCTATTTAATTCACTATCAACTTTATGCTATTTCAAATCTTTACATTCCTCTTGTCCTGATAATTAAACTTAAATAATTGAGGCTCTTATATTTGGATTAGTTTAATGCTATTAAAATTAATCAATCTCAAATTATTCGTTTAAAGACGAAGATTTTTTTTAATGAGTTACTTATTCAAGTTAAAATTAGCAAACGATTTATTAATTTTTATTTTATGAATTTTACTGAGCACTTTAAATTCCTATTTCCTCATCTAATTTTTGGTTGTTATTATCATTACCAATATTTTAATTCTTATTATCTTCTAATTAAATTGAGCAATGGCTGTGGTGAAAGTGATGCTAGAATTATTCTCCTAAAATTTTTTCAAGAAAAAGCACAAATGAGAAACTTATCACAGTTATGAACATTTAAAAAGGAAAATGAGAAGATTAAGAATTGTAATAATTATCAAAGTCATCACCTGCATCAGGAAGAATATGAATTAAACCTATTGATATGAACAAGCCTCCAGAAAAAGCTGAAGCAATAGAAAGAAATTTTTAATTTTCCTTGAAAGATTTTATTCTGAGAGGTATGCTTCCTGTTATCAGGACTATGATATACATGAAAAGGATGGCTAAAGATTTTACTAGAGTGCTGTCATTCATTTTGTTAATTTTTATATGTAGTTTTATTGTGGTGATTAGTTTTTATTTAAATAAATTTACTTTTATATTAAAAAGTTAATCACACCTTTAAGAATTTGTAGGTAGGTATTTGAGTTGTCAGAATAGATTAATATTATTATCACTCTTAAAATTTGTAATAATTTACACTTAACAAATCGTTCATTTTTAATCTAATGTGATCGAAACATCAAAATTTTTACTTTTGTTAATAGGGATATTAATTAATTTAGATATAAATAAATCCCTTAATTTTTTTCATTACTAGAATTCTATTATTATTACTCCTGAAATAAATAATTGCATATTTGTGAAAAAAATCAACATATTTTTAAGTTATTATCTTTAAGATAAAGCTAATTTTTTCAAGTAATTAAATAATTAATCATAATTTTGTGACTCTAATATTCTTTAGTCGATTTTAATTTAATATTTAAAACCTTCATTTTATTTTGAAGTCAAATCTAATTGAATATTATTTAAAAATTTTTGAAATAAAATAAAAATTAAATATTCATAAAATATTAGATTATTAAACTATACAAAATAAATTAATTTTCTCAATCTAATCACCAATATTTAAGCAAATATTAAACCAGTTAGTAAGGATGAATTTTTGAATTAGATTAAATAGTAATAATCATATTAAAATTTTTATGATTTTTAGTGTTCAAATGTTCATTTAATAATCCTTATTATTATAATCTATTAATATATTTATTAATTCAGGTTAATACAGAATTGATAAAAATCAAATAATACTTTGATATTAATTAAGTATTAAATTTTTATAGGTTTTAATATTCGTGAGAAAGAGAATGAAATACAAATATCTTAACTATATAATTTTTTTATTCTTACTAATCATAAAAACTTTTTAGAATTTGATTTTTAATGAACAAAAATATTCTGATGTAAAGTATTTTTATTTTAAAAATTAACCTATTAATTAACAAATTTATACTGATTTTTATATTTATTTAATTATTATATTTTTAAAAACTCTTTACTTCTGTATTCAATTTAAGTAAATAAGAGCATATTTATTTAGTAAGAAGCATAATTTCTAATAAATTAAATTATCAGAGCAGTGAGATAATATTTTTTTTAGTTTAGATAATCTCTCAATTTTTAAATATGATTTGAGTTGTTTTAGGTGATTTAATATATTTATTTTTCTAAAAATATTTTTGATAAGTAAATTATATAAGAATTTTTAAAATTAATTTTTAGAAATAGATATATAAAATCAAATATATATAAATAATATAAATAAATATTAAAAAATGAGGTGTTTATTTAATTTACCATAAAAAATTAATTTTGATCAATATTAATTTTATTTAATTCATCTATTTATTTTTAAAAAGTATATTTTCTTTCTACTCACCTTTAAGTTAATATATTTATATATTTTTTTAGATTTTATGGTTATATATAATTTCTTGATTTTTGAATAACTCAAAGATTTTACAACTTTAGTGAGCAGTCAACACTCAGCTATTTTAAAAGGCATTGAAATAAAATCATCGCATTTTATCTTTAATAATTCTTTTGATACCAAATACTAAATATAATTGCCATAGCAAGAGGGTTAATTGAGAACCTAATTTAAAAAAATAAAACCAAAATTATTTATTTAAAATAGAAATAGAAATTGAAAAGTAAAAAATAGTTTTTTTTCATTCTTAAGAAAATAAAAAATAATGGAGAACAAAAAGTGTTTGATTAGAGCTTTATAATACGGCCTAGTTAGAAATTACTTAATTTTAAAAGAAGAAATGATTGACAAAAATTAATTTAAGATATGCTTAAAGAAAAATCAATAATAAATATTTTTGGCAAGTATTAATTATAATTAATTAATAAAAAATAATTTAGATACAAATAGATAGATATTGATTGATTCATTGAATTTTAAGAGATAATAAAACAAAATAAATAATAATTTGATTAATAAATTTTATTCATTGGTTTAATTTGATTTTGTATTTATAATTTATCTTCTACTATTTTATAAATAATTGTTTGTTTTTTAATATTATGGTTTATAAATAAATAAGTTATAATTATTATCATTATTTTTTATATAGCTCCTTTTATGGATTTTGTTATTATATAAATTAATAGTATTTCTTAAAAGGCAGTTCAGCCACCAGTTGCTTATTCTACAAAGAAAAGGGAGCTGATAAAGCCAACTCCAACTAAAAAGAAGAGGAATTTAACTATTTAGTATCTATTTTTGCTAAATTCTTAGGCTATAACTTCTTAAGTAGCTATGTAAATGAATGTTCCGGCACTAATACTCATTAGAATTCCACTTGTTAGATCTCCAGCATCACTAAGCGCCCAACCTATACCGATTCCCATTGGATTCATAGCTGCTTAAATTGCCACCATCATTGTGGCTCTTCCTAAACTCATTTTAGATTATCTCAAAGCAAGACCTAAGACCAAGCCTTCAGCCCATTTATGTACCAAAACAGCAAGCGCAATAGTCAAACATTTTGAGAAATCCTATTCTACTCCAATAGCTAATCCTTCAAGAGATGCATGAATACCTAATGCTATTTAGAGTACAAATGGAGCAATGAGATTTACTTTGTTGTCTTCGTCTTTCTTGTTTAATTAAAGATCAATGTGTTCAAATACTTGCTTAATTTACTTTTATTTTTATTCAAGCTTATCTTCTTTTTCCTAAGAAGGACACTTTTCGCTAATTTATTATTATTGTTATAATTGGTTTTCAACGTTTAATTCGCAACAAGGAGAATGTTGTTTCAAATCTTTACATTCGTTTTATTCTGATTAAATTTAAACAATTGTTGTATGAATGCATGGATTTGTAGAAACTTATTAATATTTTTACTCAGTAGGAGAATTTTCATTCTAAGAATTTGAAGAGATTTTTTAGCAGCAATCACCTTCTTGCTAAAGTTAGCAAGCAATTTATTTATCTTATTAGCATTATTTTTGTTAGCTTTACTATTTTTCTACATCTTCATCAGATTTATGGTTGTGGTTTTCATTATGAAGATGAGATTACTTTTCAAAATTTTCTAATTGAATGGAATCATCATGATGATGGTGGTGATGGTGGGCAAATTATTCACCAATAACTTTCTCAATAAAAAGTACAAATGAAAAACTTATCACAGTAATAAACATTTAAAAGGGAAAATGTTCTTCTGAGGAGTCATAATATTTATCAAAATCGTCTCCTGCTTCTGGAAGTATGTGAATTAAGCCTATCGATAAGAACAATCCCCCTGAAAATGCTGAGGCTATAGAAAGAACCTTTTTATTTTCCTTAAAAGTTTTTACTCTAAGAGGTAGATTTCCTGTAATCATGATTATGAGATACATGACTACCATCGCCACAGATTTAACTATTACTGTATTGTCTGTCATTTTAGTTTTTTTTAATGAATTTAAAAATTTGTTTTTATTTAAATAAAATTGTTATAACAACAAATCAAAAGTTATTGATGCATTTATACTTAAACTGCAAGGTGAATCAGAATTCATAGAAAGTATAAATATATCATATAAATTTTGTATTTTTAAATAAACATCAGAAAATAGTACTACTTAATTAATTATGATTGCTTTAATAACATCATCATAAATAATTACATAATCAAGTACCTTAGCTATTAAATTTTATTGAGCCAATAATTAGGAATCTTCTATAAGCAAATACGTCTTTTTCTTTTAGCTTTGTAATCATCTATTCTTTTTACCTAATTAAATTTATACTTTTATCAATCTTTTATGATATCCACTTGAAAGAAATGTAAATATCTTAGAGATTTAAATTGTGTTTCCTAATAAACTTAGCAAATTCTTCAGATAGTTTAGATATATTTGCTCTAATTCAACAATTTATATCAAAATAATCATTATAAGTATTTCATTTATTTTATAATGAAAATACCTATTTAAATCAATTAACATTTTTATTAATTAAATTAAAGAAGGAGCTCATGAACTGACAAATGAGTCACTCTTACAAAATTATCATTTTTAATAAATCCTAATTAATGTACTTAAATAACAATAAAACATACTCATAAAGTCTGTTACTTATAGGATTTATTAATTTACTAGACTTTTTTTAGCAGAAGCAGACCTTTAGCTATGGAGTTTTTAATTTTTCTCCTCATATTTAACCTTCGCACTCATGATCATAGGTGGATAAAATGATAAATTTGTTTGTTTATAAAATAAGCTTTTCTTCTTTATTGGCTAAAAATTCCTGATTTAATTTTACTAAACACACCTTATTCGTAAACATTTTATCATAAGCTCAATGTAAATTATATCCTAAAATATGTATCATTTTTATTCCTTTATTTATTGAAACCATCTCAAAAAATTGAAGACCTTATCTTAAATCATTTAAAAAGTTAGATATTATTTTTTGTGTAATCATCAAATTAGCAATTCTATCTATTCTGGATTTAGAGTAAAATCTTCTTTATATGTTTTATAAAATTAAGTTAAAAGGTATAATTTTATAATTTTTTAACAGGTTAAATGTATCAAAGCATTTTTTTGTATATGAAAGCATAGTATTTTTACAATAAAAGTTCAAAATAGATTTATTTATTTATATAGACAGTTTAAAATACATAAATTTTGTTTAAAGAACGACCTTAATTTTGACGTTTTATCAAATTAAACAATTTACAATAGCTTATTTTTTATTTTAAATCAATGGTTATATCGTTTATAAGTATGCAAGTGCGAAAATATTAAAATGCTAGCTACACAAAATAAAAAGACTTAGTTTGAAATATATCTGAAAATTTGACTGATATTTACTATTTAAATTTAATGATTATTAAACATTATTCACAAAAATTTATTTTAAGCAAGAAGGTTTTTCATCTAAATTCTTTTTATTTAAAATAAATTCTATATAAATCATTTAAATTATATTAATTTTGCAAAAAATGGAATGTTTTTAAGAGTTTTCATGAAAAATCTAAATTTGCATTTCATTTGAAAGGCTTAAAATTATATAAATCTATTTCAAGGCTCTTCTTGATAAGAAGACACCGAAATATCATATTTTGTTTTAATTAAGCACAAAAAATGTGTATTTTTATAATTATCTAATTAAAAACCCCACAATTAAAAAAACAAACAATTTATTAAGATATCAAAGGGATTTTAGTTTTGATATTAGTAATTTAAATATCATACACTCTATTTTAAACAGCAAATTCAACATTTGTATTAATGTTTCAAGTAAACATAAGACACTGTTATCATATAAAAAAAATCCCTATTAATATTGATTTTAAAAAGACATAGTTAATCTTTATGTAACATAAGAATAGAGATTGAAAGGTTATATTGATAATCAAGAGAAAATATAATTTGAAATGAATAAGAACATTCTTTTAACATTTAGAAGGCAATTATTTATATTATTTACTTGACAGTATAATATTATTTAAATAATATTTTTAAAAAAATAAATATCATCAAAGTATTGAAATTAAATTAAAATTAATTTATAAATAAATAAAAATAGAAAAAATTAATATTATTTTTATTATTAAAACTATAATTAATAGAATTAATCAAATTTTATTTTAAAATTATATTAATCATAATCATATGGTAGAAAGATGCTTATAATTTTTATATTTTTTTAAAAGTATTTCATAATTTTATTTTAATCATATTTTTAAAACAGTTTTTAAAAAATTAATTGAAAAAAAATACTTAATAATAATAATTTACATTATATAAATTATATTTTGATAATAATAATTATTTTGACAATCTGATGTAATTAATTTTACAAATTCTTTCTAAATAAAGCGAGTGTATATAGAGGAAGTATTATAATTGAATTTTTAAACAATATATTGAAATCTATAGATTCAAATAGCAGAATATTTTTTATTAATAAGTTTTAATATCAACCTCCTTTTTCTTAAGTAAATTAAGCTTTTCAAATGATAATTGTTGAATATTAGCATATAAAAAGTTTACTAAGATGCTTTTTATAGCATACTAGTTATACATATAGTCAAACTAAATTATAGAATATCTATTTTAGTCAAATTTAATATTGTTGTGAAAAAAATTCTTTTAAAACAGCAAAATAGCATATTTTGGCTATTTTAAATCATAAATATCTTATGTAATTATAGATATTTTAAAGATTAAAGGATAGTAATGAAAATATATTAAATATATAAAAATACTCCCTCAATAGTAGGTATTTTTAATAGAAAAGAAAAACTAAAATGGAATATTGTAGAAAGAAAATTATATCTTTATAATCTTAAAAATTAATATATAAATATTTTTAGCATAAAGGGGGTTAGGAAATAATTGAATCAAAATAAACAAAAATGATTGAGTAGCTTTATGTTACTATAAAAATTAACATTTAACAGCATGTTTACTGTTTTTTTTTTTTTCAAATGTAAACATAAATGTGATATAATTCTTATATTTTTGTATATTAAATAATTGTTATGATAAAATAATTAAATACTTAAATTTGACTATTTTACCTTCAACTCTATTTTTTTATATAGATTTTATTCATTTGTAATATTAATTTTTTTAAATAATAATTATGAAGAACTTTTATAAATTAATCAATTAATCCTACCTAATATTTTATTACTATATTTTGTAAAATTATTTTGGTTGGATAAATCTATTTCATAAAAAAATATATCATATTATATATTTGTTATATTATTAATAATCACTAAAGTACAATAATTTTAAATAATGTATTTTGAAAATAAACAAAGAAAATTAAAATTTTTCAATCCTTTTTCGTGTTTCATCTAGCTCAATCATTTCCATACTCAAATTTCTATTGAATTTTAATATTAATTAATAATTAATTTGAGTTTCACATAAAAATATTATTGCCAACATCTTAAATTTTTAATTTAAACATGAGTGTTTCAGTTTATTAAAAATTATGCAAAAATGACTTTTATTCATTAGGAGCATTTTTTAATTTTGATTTATATTTGAAGAAAAACTTCAAATTTTATCCCTAGTTTTCATTCTAATAAATAGTATTTATAATGTGTGAGTAAGTGAATTGAATATTCTTTTTCTTTAAAAGTGTGAATAGTTTTACTTAACTTGATGATAAACATAAGTGAATTCAAAACAAATAAAACCATCCAAAAATATTTAATTACTTCAATAAATTTATTTAAATAGTAATCAAAATTATTAACAGAATTCTTAAGAATTTATTAATTTTAAACAAATATTTTAAGTTTCTTATTAATTATTTATCTTTTTATAATCTTGAAGTATGAGATATCGTATAATTCAACACTTAGTTTTAAGTAAAAAATTTACTTCTAGTTTTATTTTTTAAACTCTATTTAATTATATTCTAATTTATTAATTATTAATATCTTTTTATAAAATCCTTTATCTTAAAAAACCTTACAAATATTTAAATATTTAATAAAATATAATTAAACACATAATTATTTTTCATAAAATTAATAACATTAAATACATTTTTCTAATTGCAAATTATGTTTTTATGCCTTTCAATATATAAGAAAATTTATATAACTAGTTGAATGCAAGATTTTGATAAATTCAATACAAATAATACAAATGAATATTGTTTAGAGTTTTTTTTCAAATAAATAAGATTATATTGATTCTAATATTAGTGTATTTTTTATTAAAAAGTTCTTATGTAAAATACATATTTGTTAAGTTAAATTTAAAACTTTTAAAATAGTTTCAGTAAGGGATTAGCGTATAGCAAGTTTATTAAGACTAATAGTTTCTAAAAATTACATTTTGTTTGAAGCTAGTTATAATTTAGAAAGAGTAAACTATACAAATCATTTTGAGAAGAATATTATTTTGATGCGAATAAAAAAAAGACTAAAAAAACAATAAATAAGCTAAATTTAGATGTTTTAAAAATGAAAAATTCTTAAAGGGCAATGTATGTTTTAAATATTGGATGTTATTTATATTAAGCATTTTAAAAATTATAGTTGTTTACAGTTATTTATTTGTATAAAGAAGTATCTATTTTCTTATTTTTGTAGGAAGATTCGAAATAATATTTTTAACAGAGATTTAAGAAAAAATTGTTAAATATTTTTAACTTTAAGAAGAATCAGCAAGTAATTGAAGCAGAGCATATAAAAATTAGACAATAATTTAGCTTTATGATAAAAATAGTCCTTTGAATAGTACATTTTTTATATTTATTTCTCAAATAAGGGTTATAATCAACAATATAATTTTTTTAAAGCATTAGGTTATTAATTTATCATAGGGTTAATGGTTTTTAAATAGTATAAATATGATTTTTATTTCTATTTTTAAAATTTGATACTTATTTTTCAAAAAATAAAATTTTATTCCCATCTCTTTTCTGATAAATAATATTTAGTGAGAATGAATTTACTTTTTTATTTAAAAGATTCTATATATATATTGTTTCTGATAAATAAAGATAAATAGAAAGCAAATTAAATAATCTAACTAAAGATATTTGATTACACCAATAATAAACCTCAAAAATCATATCCCTCAATAATACAATAATTTACTACTCTAAAATTATCAATTTAAAAATCCAAAATTGTAGATTTTTTGTAAGTTATTCATATCATATTTTCATGATGCTTATGCAATGAGATGCCATATTACTCAACATTTATTTAGTTATAGATTTTAAAATAATTAGAATTTGTATTTCTTTTATTATTACTTTCTTTTGTTATCATAATTTATCAAACAGATATTTTGTATTATATATAATATATAAAATACCCTTATTATTAATTACTGCTTCAATATATTTACTTTTAATTGTTTTAATATAATTTTTCTATTAGAGAGGAAGGTTTTAAAAATGAAAAATACTTAACATAGAGTTGTATTGTAAATAAATCAGCAATTCATTACTATTTTATAAAAGTTAATAAAATATTTTTAGTTAATTTCTTTATATCATTTTACATATTTTTTGGAGGAGAAATTCTGTTTTTGCATACAATGCTTTGTTACCAATTTGTAGTTGGTGATAAGCGCATGTTAATCAATAAGAATATTTTCAGATTAATAATCGAGCGAAGATATTGTATATCTAAAAACTCTCAATTTATTAATTAAAGATTTTAAGAAGAATTGATTTTGAATTTTGATAAATAAGGGTTTATTGATTTCTGATCATTGATTTAATTTTAATTTTACGTAAATTAATATATTCTCCACCTCCCTCTCAATTACTTATACTATGATTTCTTTTAAAATAGAAGCATTTTCTGAAATAGGTATAATTATTAATTTATTAAAAAAAAGAAAAAAAAAATAAATTGAAAAAAATGTTTAAAATACTCATCCTTTTAATATGTAAATAAATATTTTTAAGATATTTAGTTTAACATATTTTTATTTAAAGTAAGCGCTTAAACTACACACGGAGAATTTTCTTGTCAAATTTCTTCATATAGTAAATTAATACTGATCACCTTTCTAAAAATAATCTTATTTAATTAACAGAAAGTCAGCACTGCGTATTTTCCTCAGAAAACAAAAACTTAAACTTTAACTAATTTCTCTCAAATGTAACAAGTATTCTTCAAGCACCAGCAGCAGCTAATATGTGTAGTCAAGATATCTTTTAAACTCAAGATAATAATCAAAATATTGTTTTGACTACTACTTTGTAAGCAATTTCAAATTAATAAAATGATCTTCTTAAGTTATTTAAAAATATATTGAGTACTAAGAACTATTTTTAAAATAAATATTACTTTCTCATTTCATTTATTACTGAGATAATAAACACAAAAACAAAAATATTATTTCTTTCAAAATAAATTTGAAGCAAAGCAAATATTTATACAAATGAACGTTTTTCAAAATTAATAATTTTAAAACTATATTTATTATTAATTTAATAAGTATTCATAAATATTTTTTTATTAGAAAAGAGCAAGCAACAATGATAGGAGGAGAAATATTATTTACATCTTCTATAAGTTTCACTCAATTTGATAATCTTTAAATAGTAGTTAATGGATTAAATTATTAATACCCATTCAGCAGCTAACCAGGCACTCCATATAATAATAATAATTGCAAATATTATTAAACAATATATCGTTTTAATTTTTTCAATTATAATTTTGGTGATTATAAAAAAATTTAAATAGTAATATCAAATTCCAAAGTAGTCTTTCAAAGTATAAAAATCCTCTATCTAGTAATTAATATTTTTAAAAATTATTTATATTATATAAATTTAAAATATTAATATAGGTTTGTGATCAATCATGTATGACTTGTAATAATGAGGGTCCAGAAAATTGTTTGAAATGTAATTTTGGTTTTTATAGGTATGAGAATAATTATTGTTAGAATACCTGTGATACCTAAAATGGTTATTATATTTATCAAGATACTTAACTTTTTTGTAACAAATGTGATTAAAGATGCTTATCATGTAATGGGTCTGGCTATCAAAATTGCTCAAAATGTAAATCTCCTTATTATCTGTTTAAAAACTATTGTCTTGAAACTTGCCCTAATGGGTATAAAAAGGATGAATAAAATAGTTTATGCATAGAGTGTGATAAAAGCACACCTTGCATAAACTGCTCAGTTTAAAACTGCGAAATGTGTTTATCTCCGAGTAGTAATGTATGTGATTCTTGTTCAAGTACTATGCAATTAAAAAATAATTAGTGTGTTTGCAAAGACTCATAGGGTATTATATCGGATTTTGGTGGTTTTTATCAATGTAGCTTAAATAATGTTGCTGTTTTATCTATAATTTTGAGCTAGGATAAGCGCTTATTATTCATTAACTTTGGAACTTAGCTCTATAATTCTTTTGCTAACGAATATTCTCCTTAAGTTTGCTAAAAAATTTAAATGATTTACCCTTGGTTAGGTAGTGTTTCATGCATTATTTTAAATTCGTCAGTTTAAGTTAGCATAGGTAATTTTAATATAAACTTGTTTTTTAAAAATAAATTTGAGCTTTGAATTAAATAGTTTTTATTCACATTGATTTTTAAAATAAAGATCCTTCTTCTAACATAGCTCCAGGAATGGAGGTAAGTTTCATAAATCTAGCATACAAATATAGTCAAACAGTGCTTATAACATCATTTTACAAGAATAAAATTATTTAATAACCATTTACTGCAATAGCTCAATTCAATTGCGATTCTAATATAAACCCTGGTTAACAGATTGTAATCCAAATTACTGATAATATTGGTGACCCTTCACAATCAGGTTTTGTTGATATTCAACTTTTATTTGTACCTGTTTAGGGATAATTAACAACTGATTAATAAGCTTTAGTTTCGAATGCTATATAAAATGCTTTAATAACAAATAATCAATAAAAAATATAAATTGATATCCCAATGTTACCAACTTGTTAGCTAGTCATAAGAGTCATTTATACTTTAAAATATGATAGTATTTAAAAAGTCTAAGATCTTACATTTAATATTTAAGCATCAACTTTCATCAATATTAATTCCATTTAGTCAAACTATAGCCCTATTTATAGGTAATTAATTTTTAAAAATCATTTTATTAATTTTATTTAAAAATATATCATTATAATTAGATCGATGTATTTAAGATTTTTTGTTACTGTTCTTGTATAAAACTCTGATCCTCAACTTGGAACATTTACTATAAATTAACCAGTAGATATTTAAGTTAAATCTCAGTCAATACCTACTATAATTTCATCAATAAAAAACTTCAGTAATTAACGGTTTGAAATAGACATACCACCTTACACTCTTTCCCCTAGTATCTCAGATTATAGTTTTAGTGTAAAAAAAATGTTTTTAATTATTAATTTAAATACTTTTAAACCTTTTTTATAGTATGAATTAATTTCTTAAAATAAATATAATTTAAATAATTTCTTTTATGATTAATTTAAGATTGAAGCTATTTTGACACAGAATAAAACAATTACTAATACCAAAACGATTTAATTTAGTACTTCAGTTTCAGCTTTATTTGTATAAATTATTGGAGGATAAACATAATATAGTAACTATAAGAAAACACTCTAGATAAATACATTATCTAGAGACTATGAATTATAAGATCCTTCTTCCCCTTAATACATTATATTCACATGGTAATGCAAAAATTTATTGACTACTGATGGTGTATGTAAAAACACAAATAATGTTCCTATTTAAATTACCCAACAATTAAGTACTATCAGTTTTCCTCCTAACACATTTAATCCTTACTCTGTATTATAATTTACAGTTTAAGCATAAAAAGATAATAGAATATCAAAGGATATTTCTGTTTATATGCTACAAGAGTTAGATATCCCTCCTCTAATAATTGAATCTAATATTCAAAATACAAATTTTGCAGCAAACTTATACTAAGATATTTAGTTTACCCTTAATTATGATTCTAAAAATACATGTTAAGACATACTTTCATACACTCTTTCTATTTTATATGATGATGTAGTTGTAAGCACCATGCGATTTGATTATTACTAAATCAAAATTAGGCTAATTAATTATTTATTATAGATAAATCCCTCTAATAATCTACTTAAATTTAGATTTTCTGTCTGTACATAATAAAACCAGCTTCCAAGTGTGAGTACAATTTTGGTTTCTTTTAATCTACCACCCACTTAGTGTATTCTTACTGTTTCTCCAAACACAGGAGTGGCTCTTTAAACTTTATTTACTTTGTCTATGACTCAATGTCAAACCAATAATTCTCCTTTATCCTATCAATTTTACTATTACTTAAGTGAGAGCGATATGGAATTAGAAATTAGCAACCCAAGCATTATCTTAAGAAGATAAATTTTAGATCAAACCTAAATGTAAACAGTTACAAGTATATTACCTCAAGGAAAATTAATAGTGATGGGAGTTGCTATTGATTCCTTACTTGCCATGTAAAATGTTACTTTCTCGATTACAGTTACGGCATAAACAACAACACCATAGAATTATATGACATAGATCAAAAAACAAATTTAGTTATTCTAAGATCCTTAATAAACATCTGAAATTTCAAAACAGATCATTAATTTAAGTATTTTAGGAGAAGACTTAAGCATCACTGCTTAAGTATTAAAATTAGAAGGCATAAATGACATAACATTTAATCTTATATAAAGCTTATTCTAAATTTAGATTTAAATTCCAAGCTATTCAAATTTAAGCACATTTGCAAATAAAGTAGTAATTTAATTGCTATAGTCAACCCTTTTGCAAAGTTCAGATTAAAAGAACTAAATACTCACATAAATTTAAAATGTACTTTCTAAAAATTAACCTAACTTGTATAATAACAATTAATATGATTTGAATTTAATGAACTAAATGATGCAATAAAACTTATATGACGCCTTTAAAATGCTAAATTCTACTATCTATGACTATACTGCTACAATAATTCAGTATGAAGCATTTAATAACCTTACTTTTTGGATAGGTAGTATGATTAACTATTTAAATACACCAAATTAAGGCTAGTAAATTTTATAATCTAACATTATGACTTTATAAATTGATTCTATAACATCAAAGTACTTATATAAGTATGCTCAAACAAATAATCCTTAACCAAACAATAATACTTATTCAGTTGTCCAATCGTCATATTACAAAAACTTTTATGAAAATTCTACTGAGTTTTAGAATTATACAAATAAACTAAATAATCAGACTTTAAAAAAAACTATTGTTAATAATATTAAGAAATCCACTTATTCTTCCAATAAGTTAGTGATATCTAAAGTATCCAACTCAAATAATAATGTAAGTCTAGAAAATCAAACCCTTCTAAAAGATTCAAATTTTATTTACAATTTTACTAATGCAACTGTAATTCCTAGCAAAAACTATACGTGCTTTTAAAAAGATAATAAATCTTGGTCAAACTCCTAATGTTCATTGGTAAATAGAAGCAACAATAATTTTATGTGTTTATGCTAAGATCAGAAACCTACAACAATTATTGAAGCTTTGAAAGATGTAGTACTTGATAATAAAAACATTCAAACTATCTTAGGAGACCAGGGGATCAAGAATATTGTTAACTTTGATAAATTTTATTACTTTGCAGTTTTTTATGTTCTTTCAATTTTTACATTACTCCAAATATTTTTGTGTATTTTTGGAAGAAGGTTGGATAAGAAAAGTAGATAAAAAATTAATTAAAATGAAAGCAACCAGAACTAAACCTAAGGAGAACAGAAATAAATAAACTCTTAAAATAACTCTATAATTTAGTTGAAAAATATAATCATTAATAAAGCTGATTAAAAAGAAATTGGAATCTAATAGTTAGAAAAAGGTGAACAATAGAATTTGTTAAAATAGCCTAAGTTAAATTTATAAAAAATTGTCTCAATAAAGAATGCAATATAATAATAATAATAATAGGAAGATAAACAAAAATAGCTATAAATTAATTCGAATATATAAAAGAAAGAGAGTATAGAATTATTATAATCTCCTTATGCTTTTGAATAAAATCTTCTTTAAAGTTTAGAATCAAACTTACTTTAAACAGTTTAATAGTGTCAATCAGAAGAAAATAACCTAATAACACTTGATAATAAATAAGATGCCCATTAAGAGGCTTTAATAAATCAGAATTAATATGAAAATTTAATAAAAAATTAATAAGAAGTTTTAGACTGTTCAGCTACATCTAAAAATGAGCTTGCTTAAAACCAAAAATAAGACTTTTAGAGTGCTACTAAAGTTTTAAATCAAGAATAAATTGATGATAATAAATAATAAGAACTTTAAGATGCTTTAATTAATTAAGAATAAAAAGAAAATTAAATTAAAGAAAAATCTAATGAAAGTTTAGATGTTGAAAGAATAGAGCATGCTTAAAACGAAAATTAATAGTTTTAAAATAATATTTAAGTTTTAGATTTAGAATAAATTGAAGAAAGTAAATAAATAAAACAGGAAACTATTTGGTTTAAAGATGAAAAACATGAGATGTAAAATGAGAAAGACTAAGTTATTTAAATAGAAACTAACAATGACTAAGGATTATTAAAAGAATTAGAAATATAGGTAGAACTTATTAAAATTCCATCAGATGAATTTTTAAAAGAGGAGTCGGATGAAGAAAATGGAAATAACGACAAAAATAAAAGCACAGAAAAAAGAAATGAAAATTCAGATTTATAAAAACGAAATATTTTAAGTGACTGTGATGACCCAATAAAATTTCCTACTGAATCATTTATTGAGGACTAAATAGAAAAAAGAAATTAAGAAGCATAAAATTTAGAATTTAATAACTAAGATGATTAAAATAAAAATATTTTAAACTTAAGCATTGAAGTTAAGTTAAATAATGGTATACTTAAAAATGAAGAAAAATAGCATATATCAAAAAGTTAAAAAGGTACATAACTACATATTTAAAACCATTAAACATAAGAATAGAAACAGGAATAGTTAAATGTATAAGATATTCAAATAAAATTAGATAATTAAGATAAATCAACTTTAGATGATTAAAATAAGTGCAATTAATAAAATTAACCAAAAACATTTATTCAATTAAACTAAATATAAGATGATTAATAAGAATAAAATCTATAAATTAATAAGTTTGATGAAACGCCAATCTCAACTAATAGAGCAAATATAGACTTTAATCTATTAAAATGCTTTAGTGAATATGAAGCTTAGTCTAAAATTGATTTATAAAGTAGAAATAATGAATAACTAATAATAAATAACAGCCCAAAAATTGAATTACAGAATGTTTAATAAGCATCTTCCTTCATACTAAGTAAAAATGGTCAAGACTAATCAAAAAATACTGAGAAAAAAGTGCCTAGAAAAAAGAAGAAAGTTTCAACCTTTGCAAAACTTAAAGCATTTAAATAATAATTAACATTATCTAAAAATTTAACTGACAGTTTATAAATTTATGATAGCAATAAAAATAATGGTTCAACAAATAAAATTTCTAATTTTTCGAATGCCTTAAAAGATGATGAAAAAATCATAGTTACTAAAACTGATGCTGTTGAGTTAAAAGAGACTTAATTTTTTGAGAAAAATGCATTCTTGCTTCAGGTTTTATATTTCCACCCTTTCATGAGTATTTTCTTTATCTATTGTGATGAAATCTCTAGGTCAACTAGATTTTAGCTTTTCTATCTTTAAATTCTTCATTCTTTATCAATTTCTATTGTCTTTGCTGGGTATTAAGAATTCTACTAGTAGCTAGTCATTTCAATTATCAGCGCTGTTTTAATATTTGTAATCAAGTTGTTGATCGAAAAAACTCATATATGTAGTAAAAAAGGAAAGTGTGTTTCTGTGTTCCTATAATTAGCAATCACAATTTCATACTATTACATAATTCTAGCTATTACCAGTGGAAAAGAACCAAGTGAATCGAATTAGTTTATATTCCTCTTTTTCTTTATGCTTATTGTAGATTTTGTGATATTTCAGATACTCTCAGCTTTACTTTTTACATACATAGCAAGAAAATATGTACTACAAGACACTAGTAGTATAGTAATAGCTTTTTTATTTAATATGTTGAGTTTACAGCTTATTATATAAGGTGTTAATTATTGATATTTTTTTAATGTTTTTCAATATTTTTTTAATGTAGTTTTTTTATTATTTTTAAAAGAACTCTATCTATAAATTGCTTTCCATAATTAATATAATTTATTTTCTATTATATAATTTATACTTAAAAATTCATGATTTATTTGATTATTTGGTTCTATTAAATTAAAGAAAAAATAATGAATAGTTTTCTAAGATTTAATGTAATTTTTATTTGTTAATTAAAATAACTATAATTTAATTAAATACATTATCACTTTACTTATTTATTTTTGCTAGTTTTTAATAAATGGAATGATCGAGAAAGGTAAAGGAGTAAAAATATTAAATTATTTTTTATAATCTTGATTTGAAATGGATTATTCTAACTAAAAAAATAATGATAAAATATATGGAATTAGTGGATTTTTTGCATATGGTATTAATTGGCGAGTTTTATTAAAATTTATTTAATAATTTAATACAAAAAAAAGATATATGCTTATAATAAAATACAATAATCTAAAAATAAAAAATAAATAATTTTTTTTTTTTCATTACTTCTAGATATTATTAATTGTCAGCACTCAGATAATAACAGAAAAATCTCAAAAAGACTATTTAATTTTCAATGCTATTTTATATTTGCAGAATTATAATTTTGGATTTAGAAATCTTAACAAAAGTTAAGCAGATTCTAATTGAAATATAGAGACTTAATCTTTATTGTCTGTAAATATATTAAAATATGAAAAATATAATAACCTGAATAAGATAAAGAAAAAATTTAAAAGAGATTTAAAAACATTTTTACAACTAAAAATTACTCAAAGAATCTTAAATTTACTATTTTAAATCTTAAATTGTTTAAAATTGTATTCTTCAAAAAAGCTAACACAGTTTAGAGCTATGAGAGGATTCATTTTTCTTTTCGCTGCTATATGTTACATTCTTGAAGATATTTGCTTTGCTGTAGCCCAAGAGAGATCTACTATAGAACCCATATTCATTAAGAATACTAATACAGAGTAAGGAGAGAATACATTCTATTAACTCAAATTCTTCTATGGCAAAAGCATAATCGATGGAAATGCTAACATTATGGTTTCTTTCCCTGAGTAAATAGAGCTACAGTACTTCCCTCAATATATTGAGTGTTTATTCAAAATAGATATTACTGAGCATCAAACCGTACCTTGTGAGTATAATAATGAGCGCCAAGCTTTTATAAATGTAAAGAATATTATTTAAGGTGAATAAAGCATAGCTATAGGTCCTATATAAAATCCAAATAATTTGTCTGGTACTTCATTTTTCAAGCTATGTATCCTATATAATGATTACCCGACAGAATGTAATGATACTTTTGGAAAAGTCTATTTTGGTAGAAAGCCAGGTAAAATTTAATCTTTTTTTGATTTTTTGAATTTTTTAAAAATTATAACGCCATTTTTATTTTTAGTAAACACCTTTAAATTGCCCATTTTTAGTTTTATAAAATAATTTCTAAAAAATTATTAAATGATTTAAAAAGTTTTTTTCAATTAATCACAACAATTTGTATATTTATGAAGGAAAAACATATATAAACACATCTGTTACAATAAAAAAAGTGTCTGTGAAGATTTATTTAATCTTACTTTAATAACTAAGATTATAAAAACTGTTTTTATTTTGTTACTTGATCTTTTAGAGCTATTAAAGACAATTTTATTAATTTGAATCTTTTCTTTAAACCATCAAAAAATAAGAAAAAATTTAACCATATAAAAATAGAACTTAAGAATTTTTATTAATTAATTTGATAATTAAATCTATGGATCATAGTTATTAATATAAAAATTGAAATCCAGTAAATAGAAAATTTTTCCATTAAAGCGTAAAATAAAAATTTATGAATGATATTAGTTATAATGCATTAAAAAGAAAGGAAAACATAAAATTATTTTCTTGATATCTTTCAGCAAAGGAAAGAAATCATAAGTCTGAGTTAATTATTTTTTTATCTAAATAAATTTTAAATAAAAAACATCTTTAATCTATCTTTTGTTACTTTAATTTAAATTAATAAGTATTTTTTAAGTTTGAATTTTTAATAATTTCATGATTGAATCTACTTTTCTAAAATCCGCTATTCCATTAATTAAAATATTTATAATATATTTAAAAAAGCCCTTATGCCTTTTGCTGATGTGTAATATAAAAGTTCACTTTAAGTTAATTAAGGAAGCTCTTGGATCTTTGATTTTAAACTACAAGGAATATATGAAACTAATTTGTTTAGTATAAGAATAACATTTCCTAACGGATTTAAAACTAAATCTGCTTTATGTGATCTTGAAGGCAGCCAGACAAAACCATAGACTATAATACTCTACAGTTAAACAATGATTGAGTGCTAAAATATTGGAAAATAGCTTAAAGGAAGTCTTCAAATTAGAATAATTAACATGATAAATCCAAATAATTTTGGAGACTTAAAGAATTTCTAAATCGAAATTCTATAGCAATCAAATAGCTTAATTTTTGAAAGAATAATCTTTAATCCTACAATTAATATTTAGCTATTAGCGGGAAATATGAAAGCTAATCTAATTTAAGAAAACAACTTCAAATATTCTAATAGCACTCTCACTTTCTAAATTAATCCTACAAATTAATTAGGAGAAGGCGGTTCTCTTTAAATCGTATTTGGAAAATAATGGAAATTATCGGCTCTTAATTGTACAGTAATTAAAGGATTTATCAGATATTCTGGATAAATTCCAAATTGCTACATAAGTTCAGATAATAATAGCTATTATATTGAAAATTTCAAAGATATTGATTTCACTTAGTAAATACTAATCAAAATAATTGCTTAATCTCCAAAAAGTGAAGGAAATTTTCCTATTACAGTCCAGACGCTTAATTTTAGGTAAAAAATTGTAGACTAGTCTACAGTTACTGCTCTAGTAAATTCCACATGTAAATTTTTTATTTTTTTCTTCATTTTTTTCAATTAAAAACCTAAATAAAATAATAAGAGAAAATAAAATGAATTTTATTTTATTGAAATAAAAAAAATGAAAAAAAAAAAGTTAAAATATTTGTAAAAATGCAAATGTGATAACAAAATAGAATTTTTAGAAAAAATGTACAGATAAATAATTTCTAATTAAAATTTGTAAACAAAGAATTAATGATATAAATATTAGATTTAATTAAACCATAAAATCAAATATTAAAGGCTTTCAGCAGTAAATAGCAGTGGTTTACATAAAACTTGAACTCATAATTAATTTTTATTTTGATTTGTAAAGATATTTTAATTAGAAGTGTGGTGGAAAGTGCTTACTTACTAAAATGAATAAGAAAAATTGGATTACTTTTTAAATTTCAATTTAATTTTGGTTTTTTAATATTCCACAAAGTTTCATTTAAATAAATTAATTTTGATAGATAAATATTAAATAATTACTTTTTGAATAAATTTAAACATTACAAAGATTTATAAATTAGCACTATTACTTGTCTATTAACAATTTACAGATTCAATTATTAATATTAATCTATTTATATTTGATAGTTGGGGGTCTCAAAAAGTTTAATGCATATGCTGTAAGAGATTCAATCAAATTATAGTCAGGGAAAGCAGGTCCTTTAGAATCAATATTCTTCTTAAAGCATAATCTTCCAGCCACTAATTATAAATCTGTAGGAAAGGTTGTGATTGATATATTTCCAAAAATACCTCAACCCTCTACAAACTATGGAATAATTAAATGCTATTTCTATGGAAATATTTTAGCCTCTAGCTGTAATTTTGATGATAAAACATATGCTGACCGCACAAAAATTATAATTTACACTCCTGAAAATTTCGATTATCAAGAGAGCGAAGTTCCAATTACTGTTACAACCGAAGGATCCAAACCAAATTTTAGTGATGGTATTTTATTAGATCCTCTTGTAAAGAGATATTTACTTCACTACCACTTCTATGATAATGATTTACCAAATTCTGAACCTACCGAAGTGTATTATCAAGAATGGGTCCCAAGTGCTTTTGAAATACCAGATACCGACTTTAAATATTCTATATTGATAAGAGAAAAAAATGAATATACTCATATGCAGTAGCATTTTAAATTTTTTAGAAATTTATCTAAAAATTTATTATACCTTTTTTAATTTAAAAAAATATTTTATTAATATCTTTAAAATTATTAATATCAGTTTTGAAATGAAATAATAAATATCTCTCTCCTATGGCGATAGAAATTACTTACTTAGAGTTACATTTGTGAAAGATCCAGTTAATGTATGGCAAATAGGATAAACTTATGAAAATAACTATAACATTATTGAAGATTATCCTTGTTATTTGCAAGAAAGCAGTGGAGTTGCAAATTCTTTTTCTAAATGTGATTTATATTAATAGAGTTTTAGAGATCCGTTTATTCAAGCTTATGGATTTGAAACTCTCAAAGTTTAACAAGGTAATTGGATAATCTTAGATATTCCTTAAATAAAAATAGCAAATGTGCCAGCTGGTTCTAAAGGAAATTTAAGGTTTTCATTGATGGAGGAAACACCAGGTATGATTAATCCTGAGGTTGAGTTATACTACAAATAAATATCTGTTGAAATATTAGAATAATCTTACATTGATTATTCATTTAATCCTAACATAGCTACTACTTTGATACCACCAATAGTAAATCAGCTAACAGATCTAAGATTCTAATGGAGTGCAGCTGTTTATGATCCATAATACCTAATTTATGAAATAGATTAAGTGGGTTATTATGATATAGGAAGAGGAATGATTCAACCAGCTAATTGTGATGGTAATCAATGTATTAAATTTTAAAAGCCAATTCAATAGATTGTAGTTTACCCTAATACTCCTCTTAATCAGTAAATAGTTACAAATATTCTTGGTGTATTTTAAAATCCTAATTATGCTGATAAATTCGTTTTTAAGGTTAGAGCTATGAAAAATGGCGTAGTTGTAAATAAGCATACTTTTAATGTAAAAGTAGGTCCAGCAGATATTTAAAATAAAATATTCGATATCTGCAACCCAGCTCATGTCCTAAATTCTATAAACAGTTTAATAAGAAAAAATGAAGAGCATGAATACTATATAAAATTCACTACAAGAACTTCTATGCCTAGAAACTCTCTGATTCGTTTTAGTTTTAAAAATGTTAAAACTTAAATTTAAACTGACCGCCATATTAATTATTGTAAAATCATTAGCGGTTTAGTGCCTTTTGATAAAACACCTATTTAATGCAAAACAGTAAGTACAAATATAATTGAAATTTCTCGTTTTGAATAGGTTCTACAAAATGTATAAATTGAAATTCACTTTAGACTTCTTAACGATGGGTCTGCCACAATAAATCCATCTGTTGATATTGAAACTTTTTATGGTCCTAAAAATGATAAATTAATTGATAGCACTTATTCCATTCCATCTAATACTCTAAATATTTCTACAAATAACGTGGACTCATAATTAAATTTCAAAGTTTTAGATGAAGCTGTAAGATCAGAGAAAAGAGAAAAAGGTTATATAGGGCCAGTGATTATTGATTTTTCACCAAATATTATAACAAATCTTAAATATATTAAGGTAATATCTATTATTTTATTAAATTTTTAAAAATATTAAATTTCTTTTAATTACTTTATCTTAAAAGGTTTAATTTGAAATAAGCTTTACTACACCAAGAGATTATGGATAAGATTCCTTAATTTGCTTAGTAAACGAAGTAAGGTTTAATTGTCAATATACTATTAACCCACTTTATGTTACAATGGATCTTACTTCTAATAAATTATAAATTTCTTCTGCTTATAGATTATCAATATCTACAGAATATGTTTCTCCTTTAGATGGCTTAGTTCATCCTAAAACTGAAGGTTTTTATCCTATTAATCTTGAGCTATAAGACATAAATGGATTTACAAATTAAGCAACTAGGTGGATATTTATAAAAGCAGCAAAACTACAGTTTATATATATAGAAAGTGCTATTAGAAATTAAAATAGAGCCAACATGTTTTATGTAAACTTTAAAACGGCTTTACCAGTTTAAAAACATAGCTCTGGAGGTAGAATTCATATAGAATTTCCTACTTTAGACCCTATGGGTAATCCTTTATTCGATTTAGATTTGGGGGGTTACAAATAAAGTGGAGATGAAGTAGGCTGTAGATTTATCAAATAAGGTGTAGCAACTGGAGATATAGGAGATATTAATGAAAATAGATGCCGCCTTATAAAAAGTTAAAGAAGAGGTAATCCAGCCATAGTTGAAATTATTAATTTTCCTCTGTTACCAGCTGGAACGGAAATATAAATGTGGATAGCTAAAATATTTAATCCACCAAACTTCAATAATCCTGGTTAACCATCTACTATTTAAGTTATGGATGCTAACATATCTGTTAATATTTTTGAATAAAACCCTTAAACAGGTAATTTTAAATTACATATTTTTAAACTTTTTAAATTAAAATTTTTGAAATAAGTTATTGATTGAAATAATATTTTTTAAATAGGAGATTTGAAATACATTCATTATGATACTTATAATATATTTATGGATATAAGAGATGATCCAACTCTTCATGATGCTATTCATCCTTTTAGCTCTTAAGCAATTAATTAAGTTTGGGAAACTGGATCTTAAGTGAATAGCAAATTAAAATCTATGGTGAACTAAGTTTGGTATGATATTACTCCTTTTGCTCCAGGTGATTTCTATATTGTAGAACTGCCTAATAATTTCCCTGATATTCTTAAGCCTGATTGGAAAATGGCTTCATGTTTAACACATTATGATTGGTGCCTAACCTTTCCTTAAATTAATTGGGTAGTTTTTCATATAAGCACCAGTTTAGCTGCTAATACTATGTATGCTAACAATGATGTTTTAAGTAACTTAAATTAAATAAATAAATTCATTAAAAAATTTTTAATAATATTTAAAATAATAAATAGTTTAAGATTTACCTTAAAGTGTGCCTTAAATAACTACCACCTATTAGTCTTATGTTTGGTAAGGAAGATTGTTTAGAGGATACGTCACTCATTAAATTACTCCAAAATAATGGCTATAATTGGTTGGAACTATTTTAAACTATGGATTGACTTAAATAGATTCCCCATAAAAACTAGTTAAAGGTAGGACTAGAGTAGAAGTTAGCTTTAATTTTACAAATTCTAACTTTATTCCATACTAAGGTGCAATACAGATTAGATTTCCACGAAGAATAGCTTCTATTTAATCTCAATGCAGAAGCACCATAACGGTTGGATCAGGATTAAAATCAAAAGCAGGATCGTTTGGAAATGTTGGATGTCTAGTTCAAGATTAGAATACATGGGTCATTTATGGATTCAGTGATATAAACCCTCTAACCAATATCAAAATTTAAGGAGTAATTGATTTACCTAATGATGGAAATGCAGGATATATTGGAAATTTAGATGTCATAACTTATGGAAGCCATGAATACGATAACATTTTTAATAAAGGAAGAATAATTGATAAGAGTCAAGCACTTCCAAAAAGTGGAATTGATATAGATAACTTTTAAACAAAGCAAATTGAAGATATCGACCTTTTACATATTGAAACAAAGACATTAAGAAATGGCTATAGAGTAATTTTTTAAATATTCAAATAACTTTCTAATTTTATTTATTACAAAGACACCTTTAAAATTTAAATTTAAAATTGGAGACAATATATTTGCTAACAGAGGTAGAATTAGAATAATGTTTTATCAGTACTCCTAATTATCGTTCAATGATTTCACTGGAAATTCATTTTAATATTACCCTACAAGTTAATACGTTTGTAATATCCAAGTTGCTACAACATAAGAAAATTATGGCTGCAAAATGGAGTCAATTCAATTAAAAAATCAAGGATTTAATTAAATATACTATCTCTTCTAGATGATTCCTAACAGCGATTTATAGTCAAATATAGACTATCTTTTTACTTTAACAACAATTGATGGAGATGGATAGGATGAAGGACTAACCTTTCCAAATTCAGGTTTACCTTATAAAGTAAAATATATTTTATTTATATTAAATTGAATGATATTAATTAATTTTTTTTGAATAGATTGATATTTCTATGTCTGTTGAAGAACCAAAAGGAGATAGTGATTATACATTACACTAACATTTATATTATTAAGTTTATGGATAGCCTTTTGCTTATTTAAAGTTTACAAGTTACATAACTTTGAAGAATGAGATGAACTTATTTATTATAGAATTCTAACCTGGACAAACAATAAGAAATGATGATACTTTAGTTATTGAAATTCCAACAGCTTCTATTGATTTATAATATAACTTGTTTGCAGACGACGGAGGCTTGCTGCTAAATAATTAAGACATAGTCTAAAACGATATAATTGATATGTCTCCATCGTACCCAAAACCAACGATGGAGTGCAGAATTTCAAAAGGACTCTAGATCAAAGGAATTCCAATTAAGTTTCTCTGCAGCAACTTTAAATCTTCAGGTATTTTAAAAGATATAGGAGCTAATGATAGAATGAAAGTTGCTTTTAATATTTAAAATCCTGATGTCTCTGCTAATCATTACTCAATTCCGGTCTAAATTTATGTCAAAAGAAATTACAACAATGCCAATGAGAAAATTCTATATGATTTTGTTGAGAATGCCTTCTATATCCATTTTTGGAGTAAATTTTTAAAAATTATTTGATATAAAAATTTTGATAACAAATATATTATCAATACCAATAGATCCTTAGATAATATCTTTAGTTAATGGAGATTTTAATGTTGGTCCTCTTGCATCAACAGTTTGCAACACACTTACAGATTTTAAATTTAGAGTGAGAAATAGTCAGAATTTGGTAGGTAAAAATGAGGATGCTTACATTTTAAGATTTAATTTTGAGATAAGAGATGATGATTATCTTCACAAAAAAAATTGTGCCTACATTATTACAGGAAGTCCTAATCATAATTGTGCAACTTTGCCAAACCTTAGAACTTTTATCGCCTGGCCTCATGATGCATATGATTTAGTATCTCCTATACAAATTTAAACATTAGGAAATAAGTGGTTAACTAGTTTTTATAGAGAATAAAATGATATTAAGAGGTAAATAGTAGGTTATGCTTGTTATGTTAGAGAACTTTGGAGTGAAAAAGTTATTTATTAAGATTTATATCCTGATATATAACCAAGCAGAGTAGATACTGTTTATTTTGATCTTAGATTTAAGAATGCAGAATATCATTTCGCAAATGAAAGACTGGATTTTATAATGGAGGTAATAATTTTTAATAATTTGTTTGATATCCTTTTTGATTTTGAACAGAGTATTTAGAATAAATAAAAAATAAATTTTTTTTAAAAAGGTCACTGCTCCTTATTGGTATTATACTGAAAAAGTAGCTATAACTTTCCCTGCTAATATTGGATGGGTTCTAGTAGGTGATATGTGTTTAGAAAGTCCTGGTTCTGATATATAAGTAACGAAATGCTGGTTTGTAGATAACTTAGGTCAAATCTAAGTTTGGATTGATATCGCTCGCAAAGTAATAAAACTGACTGATTAATTTGATAATAAATATTTATAAAAATAATAGGATAGCTATGTTAATGGAGATTAAAATACTAGATAAACACTACTCATAGAATCTCATATGGAGACATTCTAGGTACCTTCAAATAAAGTTTTGAATCCTAGTTTTAATTTATTTAGTATAAAATTCTACTAATGGTCTAGACTTCCTTCTATGTAACCAAGTCCTTGGAGTAGTAATCCTCCAATAACTTTAAATCCTTCAACAGAACAATATGCATGCTTCACTAATAGTGGTTCTATGAGAGCAGGGTAAAACTTTGCAGTAGCACCCAGCCAAACCTGGGATATTAATTGGTAAAGTGAATCAAACATAGAATTTGACTACGAATATCATAGGTAAATATGGATTTCTATAATGAAAATTATTTTAAAAAATATAAATTAAATAAAACATATATTATTTTCTAATAATAAATTATTAATTATTTCATATTTTATTTTTCCTAAAATTTAAGGTATTTAGATGAATTTGTCCCTTGTTTTAAAACTCAGAGAGCTCCTATTAAAATGGATATTTATTCACCAACAACTTTTATTAGCTTAAAAGGAACATAAAACTATCACACTTTTGATTTTTATTATGGAAAAGATGTTATTATCCCAACTCCAGTTGAAATAGAAGATTATGTTTAAAATAAATTAATATGTTGGGTCAATAATGATAGAGTTAAATGTGAGAATGATTAAATAAATAATAAGATTAAACTTTACTTCTAGAATTAAATAGCAGCTAATGGTTTAATGTTTATATTTATTACTTCTCATGATACTAATGATATAACTAATGAAGGTTTTAGCTATTAAGGTGATTAATATCAATACAAATGGCTATATGAAATATCATAATTTGGAGGATAAATATATTATGGTTATACAGACCCTTTCCCTATTATGTATAATACAAACGGAGGCATTAAATGCCCTCACAGAGGTATCGAAGATGGAGACTTGGCAGAAAGTTCTACTGCAATATAAAATCATCTTACTGGGTTTTGGTTTTGGTTTAGATTTGCAAGACCTGATATTTTAGGTATCACTTTTAATTTTAGACCAAGGGATTTTAATAATAATGATCTTTATACTCCAAATTTTTTTATGGGTTTAGATAGCGGCGCTTAATATCCTTGCTCAAGAGGTATTGCTGGTGGTAAAAGAAATAATGTTAGGTGTATTTATGAGAAGGGTGATAATACAGGATTTGGTATATCTCATCGTGTTCATATTTTTGATTTTAATTACCAAGTTGGTAATAATGAAATATTTGGATTGATATTTGATGAGTATAATTACGTGTTTAAGATAACAGTAGAAGCTTGGGGAGGTTAAGCAACTTTTAACTAACCTTATGGAAATTATTTTATGGGTTCTTTAATTTTCGATGCGTAAATTTACTTTTTTCTGATATGAGAAGAAATTTTATTTATTTTTTAAATAAAAGTTGGTGGGGTCCTTGGAATTGCATCTGCTAATTGTCCCTTGGTTGTAATAGTTGTACTGATTGCGATAATACATAAAATAACTGCAACTTTTAAGGGACAGCTTTTATGAAACCAGAAAGACCAGCTTTTATGGAAAAAAATATTCTTCATTTTTAAAATACTTGTTAACTTGGTACTTAGACCAATGTTTTTGTAGAGGTAGTATTGTAAAGTAAAAATTTAACATATTTTTTTGTAATTAAATATTTCAAAACAATTTATTATTTTTGAATAGAAAAAAGCTCTTTTGATTCTAGCTATGAAGAAGTGTGTTAAGTTGACCCTTAAGTTCATGTTAAAGATATATTTATTTATGAAAAATATGAGTGGGCAGCTAATCCTGCTTAAAATGAATACGTCAAAAAAGCTTATTTGTATTATGATTTTAGTGACGGAAAAGTGAATGAGTAAGTTAGTTACTTACATTTTTTATTCAATTAAAATTATTTCAAAAATTAATTTAGTTTGATAAAAAAAATTTATCATATTAACATAACCTATTTTTCTAAAAATAATTAATATTAATTTTTATTTTAAATTAGTCTTACCATTGGGTATTTTAAATGCAAGCATTATAACCAGAATATTATAACATACTACTAATGTGGTGATAAAAATAATATGAATCAAAAGCTTCATACTAGATTTGAGACATATACTAATAGAATATGTGAGAATAGATATGGAGCTGCATTTCCAGAATGTAATACTACATCAACTACCACTAACGAATATGCAGCAGAAAAATACACAGTAGATTTAAATCATTTTAATAGTGACTATGATTTTAAAATATGGAAGTTTGATGAAGATAATTGGGTTACTCTTGCAGTAAGGTTATTCGATGTTCATAACAGTGCGTTTACAACTCCCTACTTTGATTCTGTGTTAACTTTAAACTATGAATATTTCTTGAATTTTCCTAATTATGGTATCCCTTCAGACTGTTATATAATAGAAGGTTTGAGAATGTCAGATAGAAGAAAACTAGGAGAAGAACCATTATGTTAAGTTTTACCTAATCCAAATAACCCTTCACCATAAGCATTTATATTTAAAATCACTAATTGGGACACTATTGTAACTAATGAATATGTAAGAATATTATTTAAGCATCATGTTATGAAATACGTATGGAATTAATACAATATCCCTACAGTTTCTCCTTTTGTGATGAATATATATGCAAATAGTGAAGCATATGGAGATGGTAAGAATGGTCATATGAACTCTAGAAAGTGGATTAATCCATATAATTTTATCTTTTGCTGGAATATAAACCATAATTTTGTAGTACTTGATTTCAATCATTAAGGCCCTGATACTGTCGTTCTTACATAAGCTTCAGTAAATTCAAATGTAACAAATTTTAAAAAAATGGTTGAAAATTTAGTTTCTTGAAAAAAATTCAAATAAATTACTCTTTATACTTTTAAATTAAATTTTAATATTCCAATTAGATTAAAAATTATATAATGTTTCTTTTAAATAATTTATAATAGCTAGCATTCCATATAAATGATAGTAATTGCTAATATAGATAATGTTTTAACTTAGCAATGTATGGTTTATAAAGTTATGCTATGAATGCTTAAATTAAAGTTGAATGGTTTGTTAATGATTAACCAAATGTCTGCAAAGATTGGGTAGAATCTAAAATGGATGGGATACATAATTGGCTTTTGTGTTTTGATTCAAATAAGAGTTGTTTAGCAAACAGTAAAATTTTTTTAGTTATTAATTTATATTTTAAAAATGTATTATTATATATGAAAGGTTGGAATACAAACTAAATTTTAAAATTTAGAATAACTTTCTTAGGAGTTTAACTCCCTTTAGATAGAAATTTTTGGTGGGTTCATATTAGAATGTATGAAGATCTAGTTGGTGGAACTGGATGTTCTTTTAATGGTTATGAATATATGTGTTAAAATGATGAATGGGTGAATAATTTTTAAATAGGAACTAATTTAGATGTAAATCTATTATCATTTACTTATAACTCGATTACAGAAGTAGACTTCACTATTACTTCAATACAATAGTCTATAGGCTTAGATGTTAATGTTAATAGAATACTTATAATGGAATTAAGTGGTTCAGATTGGCTTGATAACCCAATTTATGCAACATAGTATGAACTATAAGAAATTAATTGTTCATGTGGAGTAAATACTGAAATTTTAACTCCATAAATATGTGTCAAACGAAATAGAAGAGTTGTAGCAGGTAGGATATATGATCCAGTTGTTCTTTTTTACTTTTCAGCATCAAAAGGTAGAGCTTACTTACTATATTTTAATAATAAAAATTAATAAAATATTTTATATTTGTAACTCTAATATTTTATTTTTATACACAAATAGGTTCAACTGTGAGATGCTCTGTTCCAGAAATTATCATTGAAGCTTAAGCAACTCCACCTAGACCAAGAAAGCTAAAGTTCAAGATAATTCGTCCTTCTCTTTATGAATGGTATGGTAAAAATGGTGAATAGTTTAACTCAAGAGTAAAATCCGAATATTCATTTACTCCAACTGCAAATAGCGCCACTTCTGATTTAAATATGTAATACAATCCCCCTGTATTTTACTAAGATAGAACAACTACAGAATTATTTTTAGGATATTATGACTTACAGATTTCTAACATAAAAAATTTAAACACTCCATACATTTATATAAGGCATAGTGAAATTGGTCCGCTCATGACTTCTGAGCTTTGTGATGATAAAAGTCTTTGGGATCCTAACTACACTAAAGTTTATAACTAGCACACTAAAGTATTAATTTGTAAAAGAGTAGCATTTGCAACAACGACTGCTGTAATTGGTGCTGGAAAGTAAAATAAAAATTACAATATTAGCATAATTAATATTAAATTTTAATAATTTTTTTAGGAATTTATATTTTGAGTAATGGAAATCTCAAATAGCTTCTGATTATTTATTTTATGCATATGTTTATCAATCAGCAGAGCTAAAATAATATCAGTAATCACCTCCCATATTAAATAGTATATTTTAGCCAATAAAAACATCCTCTTTTGTTGTAGATCATTTCTTCTATTCATATAATAAATCTTCAGATTAGTCAATAATTGCAATTCAAGTCGGTTTAAGAGGATTTATATGGAAAGAAATAAGAGATGGAGGAAGATTAGAAATTTATTTATTAAGGTCACAAATTAATGGAATCACAGCTGGTAAATTTTAAAATTAACTATTTTATATTTCAAAATTAATAATTTTAATTAGCATGTTCAGCAAGAATTGAAAAAGAATTTTAACATTTACTATGGTGCTATGTAGACAATAGAAATACTGATTATTGGGTAATAGTTGTGCATAATTTATTCACATAAATACAAACAAACAATTATTTGAATGTTTATTTCTCTATGAAAAACCCTTCAGGAGCTACAAATAGATCAGTACAATACATAGTCAAATTTTATTATAATTACAAATCTGATGGAGATTATAAGGTTTAAATACAAGATTCATTTACTCAAACTAAATTTGACTTTTCTGAGTACGATAAAGGCTATACAAGAATTGGTAATTCGATGACACATTTTTATGGATTTAGACCAAAAATATTTGTTGATAGAAGATATGAATAAAGATTTTATGGCAAAATTTTATCACCTAAAGTTTTTTAAGAAAGAATAGAGTATATAAATATTTTATTTTCTTAATTTAAATTTTATTTATTAATTTTTCTTACATAAGTATTCATACTAACGAAGTTTGTGTAGAGTAAGGATTCGACTGTAATTTCTTATTAGATATTAGAGTAAGAGAATATGATACAACTATTCTTTAAAGATATCAGTAATTCGATTTAATATTTTTTAATGATTTTTTAAAATGCTTACAAAAAATAAAGAGAAATTGAAATAAGAGGCAGATCATGGCTTGGATATGGATATTTGATTTAACAACCAAACTATAGAGTTTATAATCAAGGTTCAAAATTAGAATTCATTATTTCTACTAGAAGGTCAAATGCGCATATCGGATTATGGAAATAAAATATTCCAAATAAAATTGGTCATATGTTTGTCTATGATAATGCTCAAGATCCGTAATTATTTTATATAAATACTTAAAATTAAAAATATCTGATAAAAAAAATTCATCTTCAATAAAATTAATAAAAAGAAAAACAATAAAACCCAACGATCATTAATCTAATACAAAATATAATGACTTCTCTACTGATAAATAAACAGATGAACTAAGACTTTAATATTTCTATTTTACCAACTAAATACATAATTAGCTTACTTCATTTGTAATTGGAATGTTTGTTAAAAGTGGCAGTACTATCGATTATCCAAGAATATATTTTGAATTAAAATTCCCTATCTTGAAAGTCGCTAACATCCCTGGCGCTACTCATGGTAATACCATCCCTTGTTAGATTTCACTAGTTTTAGAATCTCAAAATCCAAACAGAGTCAACTCAGCTAGGTGCAGAGTCTTTGATATAAATAGTAAATAATTTACATTTTTATTAGCAAAAGTAAAAAATATTTAATATTTTTAATAGCCAAATCATATTAAGGTCTTATGGTAAGAATAGAAGAAGTAAATTAATTTAACCCTTAAGCAATTTTAACATTTGCTTTTGATGATTGGCTTTTACCTGACTCTACTAATGGTTATACTCCTATTGATATTGAATTTAACTTATATAGAGCAAATTCACCTATTTCTGCATCTCTTGATTATTCTAGATACTTTCTGCTCTTAAAAGAAATGATTTTAGTAGATGGTATGAATCCTTCTATTTGGGATAATTCTGCAATAAGTAAAAAATTATTGCTCTTTTTTAATAATTTAAATTATTTTCTTTAATTATAAAGCTCCAATTAAGTTAAAACCTCCTAACAGCTATGTATATGGGAAAAAGAATATTGAATATAACGATAATATAGTTAATCCTTGGCCTAAACCAACCTAAGGGTATGTTGATACTTGGGGATCACAAAATACTGCTGGATAAAAGGTTTTGAATTATTTTTCATTTAAATAAATGTTTTGATATTTTAGATTTTTTTTATTTGAATTTTTCTAAATAAAATAATAAAGATGAGATTAATATTCACAAATGGTTTTATTGGAGGAGATAATACTCCAGATTCTTTGGATTATTATGATGGTTTTGGACAACTAAAATTACTATGGTTTAATAGAAAAACTAGATCTGCATTCATATCTGCTCCAAAAAGAGATAATAGTAATTCTATCAGTTTTTCCATTAAAAACGCTATTAATCCTTATGCCTATCAAAGAGATACTTGGAATTAAAATGGTAAAATAGATTACTAATTATACATGGGATAATACTGGAATTTCGCTGGAGATGGGTTTAGATAAACTAATATAGGTTCAATAGATCTATCTTCTAATGCATAATGGTCTTAATTCATTAAAGATTTTCCTACTATAAATATAGATCTTAGCTAGTCACATCTAGTAATTTTTATTTAAATATTAAATTAGGTTTAACTTTAAAAATTATTATTTAGACTGATATAATTCCTACATATAACTATGCAGCTAATCAATATATAACTATGAGGTTTAGAATAATACATTAAATGAGTAAAGCTGAAAGAGCAAAAAGACAATTAACAAAAGTTGTTTTTGATTTTACATAAGGAGTTATAGCTATTCATAAGTGTTACATATAAAGCGAGGGTCAGAAATAAAATTTATTTATTTATAGATATGCAGATTGCTACATAGGATTTGCTAATAATAGATATAATGTTTAATTAATAGGAATAGCTAATTGGGAAGATACTACTCCCTATTAAATGTTTTTGTAAATTTAGATTGACAAAGATACTATAGCTTATACTATAATGACATACACATAAAATGGCTCTATAGATTAGTTCAGAGATGTTACTTTCCCATCTACCAAATTTAACAAATCTCATTTTACTTTTAACTATTTTAGATTTACTGAGGGGAAGTATATTTCTGAATTTCATGAGTTAGCATAAAGAAATATTTACACTAATAGTGCTATTAAAACTACTTGGAGGTTAAGATTTAGATTTATATTAGACGTTACACTTAACTATAAATAAACTACAACTTTTATTGATCCTATGACTAATGGAGATTATTTACAAATTAAGTTACCTCCATTTTTAATAAATGGGTATATTCAAAGCGATCCAAGCCAATGGCTCATGTGCTATTTTGTTCCTGAAATATCAACTTATGATAAATTAGGTAAATAATTTTTCAATTCAATTTCACTTTCTATTTACTAATAAATTTAACTATTTTCTAAGCTAAATAATATTTATTTATTTATTAAATAGCGCTACCATTATATTCTAAATGTAAAATTGATACAAGTGGAAATCCTTATTTTTATATACTGACAGCTCCTAGAGATATTTTAGTGAATGGTAAAGCTTATCTAGTTCATATTACAGAGAAGAGAATTTAAGGAGCTTCATTCATTCTTCCTCCAGTACCATAAAGATCGGAGTTTATCTGGTATTGTTATAGTCCTTTAGGAACTACAACACCTTCTTATGATACATTTATAACAAGAATAACGAACAGATTTACGAAAGCTAAAATCAACCATTTAACAACAACTTCAGAAGATTACGATGTTGCGGAAATTACTTTTACTCCTTCAGTATCTCTTAGTTAAATGTAAGAGTCCTATTTCTAGGTTGAAATAGATAGTAAATATTTCTAAAAGATAGGATTAAATTTTGAAGATTTTGATTTAATCAATTCATACAAAAGAGATGGACTACCTGAATTTATTAATGGATATGATCATTCTTATTTAATTGAACCTCCTTTTACAAATGGATATGCTTTAGTTAATTTTGGTTAGCATAGCAATTTTTATGCTAATATTATGATTAATTATGTTAATGGATAGGATTTAAACGCTGGTTAATAATATATTTTCAAAATTCCTATGGTTAGAAACCCAAAAGATTAGCATACTTCTCTTTCTTACAAAATTTAGACAGTTTTTATAAATAACAAAGATATGAGAAAACAAATTTTAGATGAGTTTTGGTTCATCAATCATGCCTATGTAGACCCAACACACAACGATATGACAAATGCTAACTTTAAAATGAATTCTATAAACGATTATGTCCAGTAAAATATTATGGATTTAAGTATATAATTTAATTATGATATAGGTTCTCCTTAAAGAATTCTATTGAAATGGGATAATAATAATAATTTAGCATTTGATAGGTCATAATTAAATGCTATTTAAATTTCTGGATGCAAAGTTGAAGTTTTTGATAAAATTTATTTGATTATGGTATCTCCTTTAAGTTACAAATAAAATGCATGGTCTGTAATGAGCTTAGGAACTAATTTTAAATCAAATACTTTCTCAGTTTAATATGGATTTTGGTTTACATATATAACTAACAAATCGTTAACGTAATATTATCATAATCCTCAATAAAAGTGGCTAAAACCTTTATAAGACCTTACCCCTAAAACATTTATTTAAAAAATAGGATTCAATACAATAAATAGTGTTTGCCTTTACAGGTTAATTATTTCTACACCAAATAGAGTTCCTATAGGAGGGTATATTGAAATTAATCTATCTAACTAGCTAGATGGGTATGAATCATATTGTTATACATACACAACATTCTAATTAGTTGACTCTACAGACCCAAAAAAAGTAAAATTTGGTCCACTTGAATGCCAAATGAAAAATTCTAAGCAATACATAATAAAAGGTTTTGATAGTTTTACCTCATCTACAAGCATAAATGTAGATTTATATCTTAAAAATGTCAATAGTGGAGATGTGGTTAATCTTTAAAATGTTAGTATGTATGGAACATAGAATTCTTAAAATATAATAGCTATTTCAAAACCTGTACCTTAAGTAACAATTCTTTCTAGTAATCCAGGAATGAATTAATTTGATATATTAGACAGGGTTAATTACCCTATTTATGCAAAGGAGTGGTAGAAATTAGACTTTATTTTTACTTTAAGGTCAAATAATTTGCTGATTAACTAAAATTACAAACTTAAATTTAATCTTCCTTCTGGTTGGATTAGTGCTATTGGATCAAGACTTTAGCTAAAAGGTAGATATAAAAGAAATGATCCATCTATCATGCCATATGACACTTATCCTTCACCTCCTTATAAATATAAAGACTGGACTACTTCAAAGTTTAGCTTAGAAGGAAATAAGCTTGTATTTGAAATAAAAGTTGATGAGCCTTTATTATTACATTATTCAATAAATTAATAAATTGAATATATCTTTTCAATAGACTCTGAAAGAGCTGATATTGCTTATCAAGAAGGCCTTCTGAATGCAGACAGAGGATTGTATAATTTTTATTTGGATGCATATTAAGGTAACACATTACTTGAAAAAACGTATAACGAATTCTATGTGAAACCTAGAGAAGATGTATCTGACACACTAAGAGCCTAAGTTTTAAATACAGGTGCAGGATAAAAGACTGTTATTAGATTTAGTTTTACAATGAATTATGATAAAGCTGTTCAGGGTGACGAAATTTGGATAGAATTTTAAACATTTGATAGGATAAATAAAGTATTTAAAAATGATCTTGGATTAGGTTTTAGTGATATTTCAGCTTAAATAGGTTGCTCAGAGAGGTTTGGATTTAACAAAATTTCGAATTAAAGGATTCTTTGTTATGTTTTTAAAGGAAACTAAAACTTACAAGTACCAAAGAGAGGAATTCCTGTTATAATAAAAATTCCAATCTAAAAAGATATTCCCAGTACAGAATTAGTTGATTTTTGGATTGCTTACATTGAAAATCCAATTACTGTTGGGTAGGTTGCTGGTATTAAATTGAGTGTTAGAAGAGACTGTAGAGATGATAGCCCACACTTTAATTGTATCCTCTATCATGCTGAGCATCAATATTATGTAACATAACCAATACCTCTAAGTCAGTATTCTACAAATGGAGCTTTCACAGCAGATAAAAATATTGTAACAATCACTGCTTCTCACATATTTACTATTAAACCATAGAATAAAATTTAATCTAACTAATACATTTTAATTTAATACCCTTCTAACCATAAAAATAAAAATACATGCTAATCTCTGGCTGGACAATGCATAGAATTTCCTGAATATAACTGGGTAATTATTTAAACTATTTTTACTAAATTTCTAACTTTTTATTTTGAAATAGAAAAATTAAAAAATTTTTTTAATAGAAGATAAAAAAGATTATTTTTCAACCTTTACCTTTTATTTAATTTATTTGATTTTTTATTTAATCATATTGTGTTAATTACTTCAATATTTATTGTTTATTTATATCTTTAACAAAAATAGATTTTATTTAAACCAAGTGCTTAAATCATAGCTGGGTTAGAAACCTCAATAAAATTAGATAATATGATTAACGGTTGGCATAGAAGAAACCCTACCCCAGATAACTATTTCCTTATTTAAGTATTTGATAACAAAGGAAATATAGCGTAGCCTTACAAAATTACTCATAACTACTATGACTACTACATGACAAGTAATTTTCTATTTTTATTCTTAAATAATTCAAAACTCATTGAATATGTATATCTCTTTAATAAATATAGATATCTTTGGATAGATTATCAATACTTAAACTTAAGATCCAAAGTTCCATATAACCACAGTTTTTCTCAAAGAAAACTATATGAATTTAGCATAATTAGATGTAATAAATATGGATATTGAAGAAGAAATTAACTTCTTTAGATTAGAGAAACCTAAAGAAATTTCAAAATTTGATTTAAATTATTGTAATGCTACTTTAACTTTAATGCCTGAGACAGTAAGGTATCCATATTCTCTTAGATATGATTGTAAAGTTCATGAATAATATATACTCCTTATAAGGACAAAATATTTCTTACCATGGGATTCTAATTTTACTAAATTTAACCTAAGAATTTACTTTAAGTTTATTATTGATGAAAAAATTCCTCCTAATAATGGAGTCTCTCCAGGACCAGCAAGTCCTTTTGTACTCTATGGGTGTGTAGTTCAATGTGAGGATCCCTCAGATTCTAAAAATAATTTATCCTGGTCTCATGTGACATAGTCAAATGTTGCATGGGACATATCTTACTACTAACAACCTAATCTAAATATTGCTGGATTCTATACAGAATCCTTTTATCAAAGGTAAGCTCATATAGATGAACAAGTAAGCTTATAAATGCTGATTTAACCAAATACTAATTCAACAACTTGTGAGATCAATTAGTTAGTGTTTACTGTACCTGATGAGTTTATATATCCATCTACACTAACATTAGATAAATGCGCTGTTTAAGGTAGAATATTTAGGAATAAATTTAATGATTATGTTTCAAAAATATTTTAAAAATAAATTTTAATTTATTAAATTTTCAAATTATTTATCAAAAGGGGCTAAACTAATTTCAGTAGATTCATGTTCTGTATCAAGAAGATATGGTTAAACATAAGTGAAATTGGTTTTAAAAGAAAAATTAGGAGATTTAGCTAAAATTGTAACAATAAGTAATACAGATGAAAATTAGTTGTTTGTAGCTCCTCCTTATCCTGGTACGTTCTATCCAATAAAGCTAGATATGTACTGTGATTCAAACCTTGCTGAAACTTAATTCACTAACTTCACTAATGTAAGAGGTGAAAACTTAGATGTAAACTATTTGAAGATAATCAATTATTTAGATGAATTAACACCATAACTTTACGAATTTTAATTTAAAACTGGAAAACATACTATCCCTCTTGGTTATCAAAGAATCATTTAAGGTCAACTTTCTTAAAATATATATTCAACAATCAATTTTGTATTTGAGTGGATAGGCGAAGGATATTCTGTTCATCCAGGATATGCAAGTGATTTAGGCATGAATATTTAAGACATGTCAGAAGTTGGGTGTACTATTAAAAGCGGATTAACTGTATCATAAGGAAATAGATTAAAGTGCATTTTAAGTTATGGAAAAGGAACTGAAAAAATGCCTTAAATTTCAATATCAAATTACGAGCAAATACCTCCTAATACTTAAATATCAATATTAATTACAAATATCTAATCTATAGCTGCTAATCTATTAACTACAATAAAAATTGGTAATTCTTTTTAATTTTAATAATTTAATTAAAAATAAACTAATAATTTTTTTTAATTTGAAGGCGTAATCATAACAAATCCAAAATTCAGCTCAGATGCTTATTATTACAGTTTAGTTGCATATATTCCTGATAAAACTAGTGAAATAAATTCACCTATCATTCTTTCAAGTAGTGAAGTTATTATTACAGGTAATAGCTAAATCCATTCTACATCAAACTACCAATTTACATTTACTTTAGGAAAAAGAAATCTTAAGACTACTGATTACTTTTGTATATAATTCCCTGATAATTTTATAAATACTTTGAAGTATGATACTTCAACTATAAACTGTAGTTCTACTTGTAGCTCTATTTATGTTTTCCCTGCTTCAAGTATGGTATATATTTAGCCTAAAATAAACTTAGTAGCTTAGAGTTAAATTGTATTCTAAGTTAATGGCATTCCTAACCCAAATTATGCAATAATAGGATAAGTATCTATATAATAATTTACATTTATTGATAGAAAAATAGATAGTAAGTATGTAGCTTAATTTTCAGCTAATTTCGCTCCTTCATCTCTATTCTAAAGCGCTATTGTTGAAGCTTCTTCTCAAACAGGAGGTGAAATTAATGTTTAATATACCTTCTAGTTTTAATTAGGACATATAATACCAGCTTATGGAGCAATTTCTATTGATTTCCCTGCTGAACTTTATGATAACCCAAAATAAGCCTCAGATCCTCTCAAATGTAAACTACAAGGTGATGTTTTTACCGAATTTAACCAATCAGTTTGTAAATTTGTTGCTCCAAATAGACTTGTTGTTGCATTAACTAATACTTAATTACTCCCCAATTCTATTTACAAGGTAATAGTTGATGGTATTACAAATTCTAATAAGAACTATAATTAAGCTAATAAATAATAAAACTTTATATTCTCATCTCATTTCAATAATAACACTGTGCTTAATTAAATAATTGCATAAAAAATGGCTCGCCCTCCTACATTCTATGTTACAGTTTTAAAAAAATGCAATATCCAAGTTACCCCATTCATCAAAAATACGAAATTAAAATCTTTTTACTCTTTTAAATTCACTTGTAATGTATAGATAAAGAATAAAAGTTTAGTAGAAATAAACTTCCCAATAGAATATAAAGTGAATAATAAGCTAGACACACAAGATTGTTCAAGCTTTGAATAATCTACTCTATATACAAAATAATGTTCTCTCTAAGAGATTAAAGGATAGTTAATTCTTACTGCTTAATTAAGAGAAATAACAAATTCCTAATAATTTACTATTAATTTAGAGTTATTCAATCCTAGTATAACAAATAATAATTATATCTTCTCAGCTAAATTAAGATTGTAGAATCAATACTATGCAGACACTGAAAATACAGGAACTAATTTTGCCAGTATTTTTGAAAATTCAAAAATAATGTTTGCTAACAATAAAGGTAGTTATTCTTAAATAAAATTGTAAAATGTACCAATCAATGCAGCTGAGCCCGCTTATTATATTTTTAAGGTAAAATAATATAAATAGGTATTTATTATATATTTAATCATTATTTTTATTAAACTTAAAAGACTCCAAGTTTAAGAAACACAACATAGATCTAAGAAACATCTATCACTTTCCCTAATCACTTTTCTAAAAACCTAGGGGATAACCTAAAATGCTTTATATATAATTCAAACAACGAAGCATATAGATTTTCAATACATGATATTCTAAAATTAAAAGCAAAATAAATAAGTGGATATTAAAATTTTATTTAATTGCCTTGCTCTATAAACTATGATTATACAATAAGTATTTCAATTACATAAATAACTTAAAATAATATATTTTTTAATAATAAGCATTCTCAAATATTGGTAGCTTTTATAACTAAAGTTTATATGAATGGAACTATTTAATAGTTTAAAATGTTTATAATCCTGGAAAATTCTATTTAGACACTTACAAGTAATGTCATTTTTAGATTGATAAAAAATATTTTAAAATATAATTTAATATTAGAATTATTCACACTAGTAATCACGTAGCATCATGGATTTTTGAAGATAACTTATACTATGAAATAAGTGATGTTGCTAAATAGCTTGATATTAAAAATATAGAAGCAAAGATAAATAGCACAACCGTTTAATCTCCTTACATTTTTGAAATTTATACCCTTTAGTCACTAAAAATAAGTACAGTTACAGCTATAATGATAGATTTGCCAGATTAATATGATATTGCTGTTTAAAATTAAGATATCTCTTGTTATGGCTCAATTAGCTAAACAGTTAAAACTAATTGTAAACTATACAATAATACAATCCTCTCATGGTCAGAAATATATAAAGTTGAAAATATTTATCATTACTTGTATGTAGAATCGCTTATAAATCCTTCTATTACAGATCCTTGCAGAGATAAATAGTTTAAAAATACTAATTTCAAAATATCTATATTTGACCTTTCAACTAATCAAATTCTAGCAACATCTGTAAATTAAATATAATTTATAATATCTTATCTTTATTATTAAAATAAATTTAGAAACCTTCAAAATAAGCATGCTTATAATACTCCAATGATCTTCTATATATAAAAATTGATGGACCTACTAAATTAGTTAAAGGTCTTTCGTACGATTTTAAGGTAAATTAATTAATATATTATATTCTAAAGTAATTGTTTAACCAAATTTAAAAAATTAAAATTTAATAAATCATAAAAAATAGATGATTATTGAAAAACCAGCAAATGTATTAAAGCTAATTCCTAAATATAATAACTTATATTTTGATTTCATTCCTAACATTTTGGTTTTTAAAGATTATGATCAACCATCAGAAATAGATTTCAAAATTATAGTTAATTAAAATGCTTAAATTGGTACATATTCTATAAGTTTTGATAAATTAGAAACTAGAGAAGATTCATCATTAAAATTAAATGATCAATACTAACTGCCTCCAATATTAAGATTTGATATTGTTGATAGTTAAAATGCAGACTAATTTCCAAAGTATGTCTTCATTGAAGACTTCAAAGCATATTCAGTTGGAGGCTTAGTAACAGCCTTTGTCAATATTCCAGAGTCCCCAGCTTAAAATATGTATCTTAACATTGATATCACAAATTCTAAAGTAATATATTTAAAATATTTTTTTAATAAAAAAATAACAAATTTTATTTACTTTTACAATAAAATTTGATAACTTTTTGTATTTAAAGTAATTTTAACATAATAGTCACTAAAAAAAAAAAATAATTTAAGGAATAATATTTATTAAATTATTTAAATTAAAAACTTAGAATATAAAGGTATAACCATCTAAGATTTTGATAACTCATCAATAAAACAACTACAATTTCACAATTTAATACTTATCTGAAAAAATTATTGATCCTATACCTTTCTACTTTAGTCTGCAGTCAAATTAATAAGTGGTACATTAACTTAAACCTCCAGTTAAATATTTAGTTATTAGTCTTAGCAGTTAACATTAAAAAAACAATGTTGCTAAATTAGAATTCGTGGATAACATACCTCATGAAAGTACCTATAAAAATTAGCTGGGATAAAGTATTGACACTCATTTAATTTAAACGAATTAATATAAACCTGAAATATTATCTATAAAAATTGCATCACTACAATAAAATAAGGCTGTTATCTTTGTAATTACTAGTTAACCTGGATCAATTAAATATATTATTACTTACAAAAATTCTAAACCACCTAGTTCTAATTTAGAAATTTTCACTTTAAATTATTCAGAAGGTATTGTAATCAAAATGGGTGAAGCTCATACTAAGTCATTTTTCCCTGAAGCTTAAGATTTCACTGCAGAAATAAAAATTGAAGAATTAAGTTATTCTACATCTTACGAGATTTATGCAATTTGCAATAATGGCATGGGAATATCAAGCATAAAAAGTGCTAATTTTAAAACTTCTTATTTAAAGGCAGGATCTATATTCCATGTTACTTTATCTTATAATACAAATTCTTAAGAATTAATTAAATAACTCTCACAGGCTCTTAGAATCAAGTAAACTGATATGGGTTTGTTAACATCCAAACAGATAATTAATAGGTAAGGAGAAAGAATAAAGAACGATTTGTTTTCGTTTGAAATAGCTATAGCTCCTCAGTCAAATGGCTATGATATGAATGAATATCTTTAAAATATGACTCAAAATAACCCACAAACCTTCATAAAATTAATGAAAACTTATGTTTAAGGATTTGAAACATATAGAGTAGAACCTTTTTCAAGAAAGTATATTAATGGAATGACTAAAATTACTGATCTATAACCGAAAGTAGAAAGTGTTAGTTTTTATTCAGCAAATATTACTGTAAAATTATGGGAAGATTCAATAGTTTATGCAGTAGTACTGGAAGACTAAAGTTACTAAAATATTACATTAATTTCTTAACAAATAATTTTAGGCTTTGATTAAAATAATAATCCAGTCAAAGAATTTTGGTCATCTAAGTCGAATTCAGACTCAAGCAACTACAATTAAGCAAATCTACATTTCGATAATTTAAATGATGGTACTAATTATACTGTTTACATGACCGCAACAAATGTAATGCCTTTCCCTGAGTAACAAAAGTACTCACGTTTATAAGATAACAATGTGATAACATTTAAATTTGGTACTCCTTTTAATTACAGTAATCATTTGATAAAATTCCATTTTTAATTATAGCTATTCTCCATATAAAAATACTGCCATAGCTGGTATGGCGTATCTTTATATGGAGAATTAAGCATTTTATTATTTATTAAAATTAAAATATGTATTTTTGTTAAATGAAGTGAAGTGAATGTTTTAAAAATGATTGTTTTAAATTAAAAAAAATATATAATGAATATAAAGCAAACGAACCCAGTTTAAAAGTTTATTAATTAAGATTTAATTTTTTTCATTAATTTTTTAATGTTATTCAGTATTTTATTAATTTAGTTTTTTATTATTTTTAAAAGAACTTTATATATAAATTGCATTCCATAATAAATATAATTTATTTTCTATTATTTAATTTACACTTAAAAATTCATGATTTATTTGATTATTTGGTTCTATTAAAATTAAAGAAAAAAAAAAATGAATAGTTTTCTAATATTTAATGTAATTTTATTTGTTAATTAAAATAACTATAAATTTAATTAAATACCTTATCACTTTTCTTTTTAAGTTTTGCTAGTTTTTAATAAATCTAATAATCAAGAAAGGTAAAGGAGTAAAAATATTAAATTATTTTTTGTAACCTTGATTTGAAATGGATTCTTTTAAATAAAAAAAATGTTGACAAAATATTTAGGATAAGTGGATTTTTTTGTATAGAATACTAATTGGCTAGTTTTGATTGAAATTTATTTAATAATTTAATACAAAAAAAGATAAATACTTATAACAATATACAATAATTTATTAATAAAAAAGAAATCATTCATAATTTTTTTAAATTACTTTCAGATACTATTAATTGCCAGCACTCAGATTACAACAGAAAATTCTGAAAATGACTAATTAATTTTCAATGTTATTTTATATTTGTAGAGGATTTTTTTTGGATTTAGAAATCTAAATAAAAGTTAAGCAGATTCTAATTGAAATATAGAGACTTAATCTTTATTGTCTATAAATATATTAAATATGAAAAATATAAAACCTGAATAAGATAAAGAAAAAATTTAAAAGAGATTTAAAAACAATTTTATAACTAAAACTTACTCACATAAACTTAAATTTACTATTTTAAATCGTAAATTGTTTAAAATTGTATTCTTCAAAAAGCTAACACAGTTTCGAGCTATGAGAGGATTCATTTTTCTTTTCTCTGCTATTTTTTACATTCTTGAAGATATTTGTGTTGCTGTAGCACAAGAGAGATCTACTATAGAACCCATATTCATTAAGAATACTAATACAGAGTATGGAGAGAATACATTCTATTAACTCAAATTCTTCTATGGCAAAAGCATAATCGATGGAAATGCTAACATTATGGTTTCTTTTCCTGAGTAAATAGAACTACAGTACTTCCCTCAATATATTGAGTGTTTATTCAAAATAGATATTACTGAGCATCAAACTATACCTTGTGAGTATAATAATAAGCGCCAAACTTTTATAAATGTAAAGAATATTATTTAAGGGGAATAAAGCATAGCTATAGGTCCTATCTAAAATCCAAATAATTTATCTGGTACTTCATTTTTCAAGCTATGTATCTTATATAATGATTACCCTGCAGAATGTAATGATACTTTTGGAAAAGTCTATTTTGGTAGAAAACCAGGTAAAATTTAATCTTTTGTTTGATATTTTTAATTTTTTTAAAATTATAACACCATTTTTATTTTTAGTAAACACCTTTGAATTACCCATTTTTAGTTTTATAAAATAATTTCTAATAAATTATCTAAATGATTTAAAAAATTTTTTAAATTAATGGCAATTATTGCTATATTTATGAAGGGAAAAACATATACAGACACATCTGTTACAATAAAAAAAGTGTATATAAAGAATTCCAGATTTATTTAATCTTACTTTATTAACTAAAATTATAAAAACTGTTTACATTTAGTTAATTGATCTTTTAGAATTATTAAAGACAATTTTATTAATATGAATCTTCTCTTTAAACCATAAAAAAATAAGAAAAAATTTAACCTTATAAAAATAGATAATTAATTTAATAATTAAATTATGGATCATAGTAATAAATATAAAAATTAAATTTCAACAAATAGAAAAATCTTATTAAAGCGTAAAATAAAAATCTATGAATGAAATTTGTTATAATGCAGTAAAAAGAAAGGAAAATATGAAATTATTATCTTGATATCTTTCAGAAAAGGAAAGAAATCTTAAGCCTGAGTTAATTATTTTTTTGTCTAAATAAATAATAAATCAAAATTTTTTTTAATCTATCTTTTGTTACTTTAATTTAAATTAAGTATCATAAAGTTTGAATTTTTAATAATTTAATGCTTGAATCTAGTTTTCTAAAATTCGCTATTCCATTAATTAAAATATTTATAATATATTAAAAAAAGCCCTTATGCCTTTTGCTGATGTGTAATATAAAAGTTCACTATAAGTTAATGAAGGGAGCTCTTGGACCTTTGATTTTAAACTACAAGGAATATATGAAACTAACTTGTATAGTATAAGAATAACATTTCCTAATGGATTTAAGACTAAATCTGCTTTATGTGATCTTGAAGGTACCCAAATAAAACCAAAGACTATTATCCTCTACAGTTAAACAATGATTGAGTGCTAAAATATTGGAAAATAACTTAAAGGAAGTATTCAAATTAGAATAATTAACATGATAAATCCAAATAATTTTGGAGACTTAAAGAATTTCTAAATCGAACTTCTATAGCAATCAAATGGCTTAATTTTTGAAAGAATAATCTTTAATCCTACAATTAATATTTAGCTATTAGCGGGAAATATGAAAGCTAATCTAATTTAAGAAAACAACTTCAAATATTCTAATAGCACTCTCACTTTCTAAATTAATCCTACAAATTAATTAGGAGTAGGCGGTTCTCTTTAAATCTTATTTGGAAAATAGTGGATATTATGGGCTCTTAATTGTACAGTAATTAAAGGATTTATCAGATATTCTGGATAAATTCCAAATTGCTATATAAGTTCAGATAATAATAGCTATTATATTGAAAATTTCAAAGATATTGATTTCACTTAGTAAATACTAATCAAAATAATTGCTTAATCTCCAAAAAGTGAAGGAAATTTTCCTATTACAGTCCAGACGCTTAATTTTAGGTAAAAAATTGTAGACTAGTCTACAGTTACTGCTCTAGTAAATTCCACATGTAAATTTTTTATTTTTTTCTTCATTTTTTTCAATTAAAAACCTAAATAAAATAATAAGAGAAAATAAAATGAATTTTATTTTATTGAAATAAAAAAAATGAAAAAAAAAAAGTTAAAATATTTGTAAAAATGCAAATGTGATAACAAAATAGAATTTTTAGAAAAAATGTACAGATAAATAATTTCTAATTAAAATTTGTAAACAAAGAATTAATGATATAAATATTAGATTTAATTAAACCATAAAATCAAATATTAAAGGCTTTCAGCAGTAAATAGCAGTGGTTTACATAAAACTTGAACTCATAATTAATTTTTATTTTGATTTGTAAAGATATTTTAATTAGAAGTGTGGTGGAAAGTGCTTACTTACTAAAATGAATAAGAAAAATTGGATTACTTTTTAAATTTCAATTTAATTTTGGTTTTTTAATATTCCACAAAGTTTCATTTAAATAAATTAATTTTGATAGATAAATATTAAATAATTACTTTTTGAATAAATTTAAACATTACAAAGATTTATAAATTAGCACTATTACTTGTCTATTAACAATTTACAGATTCAATTATTAATATTAATCTATTTATATTTGATAGTTGGGGGTCTCAAAAAGTTTAATGCATATGCTGTAAGAGATTCAATCAAATTATAGTCAGGGAAAGCAGGTCCTTTAGAATCAATATTCTTCTTAAAGCATAATCTTCCAGCCACTAATTATAAATCTGTAGGAAAGGTTGTGATTGATATATTTCCAAAAATACCTAAACCCTCTACAAACTATGGAATAATTAAATGCTATTTCTATGGAAATATTTTAGCGTCTAGCTGCAATTTTGATGATAAAACATATGCGGACCGTACAAAAATTATTATTTACACTCCTGAGAATTTCGATTATCAAGAGAGTGAAGTTCCTATTACTGTTACAACCGAAGGGTCCAAACCAAATTTTAATGATGGTATTTTATTAGATCCTCTTGTAAAGAGATATTTACTTCACTACCACTTCTATGATAATGATTTACCAGATTCTGAACCTACTGAAGTGTATTATCAAGAATGGGTTCCAAGTGCTTTTGAAATACCAGATACTGACTTTAAGTATTCTATCTTAATAAGAGAAAAAAATGAATATACTCATATGCAGTAGAATTTTATATTTTTTAGAAATTTACATTTAAAAACTTTAAAATTATTAATATTAGTTTTGAAATGAAGTAATAAATATCTCTCCCTTATGGCGATAGAAATTACTTACTTAGAGTTACATTTGTAAAAGATCCAATTAATGTATGGTAAATTGGATAAACTTATGAAAATAACTATAACATTATTGAAGATTATCCTTGTTATTTACAAGGAAGCAGTGCAGCTGCAAATCCTTTCTGTAAATGTGATTTATATTAATAAAATTTTAGAGATCCATTTATTCAAGCTTATGGATTTGAAACTCTCAAAGTTTAACAAGGTAATTGGGTAATCTTTGATATTCCTTAAATAAAAATAGCAAATGTGCCATCTGGTACTAAAGGAACTTTAAGGTTTTCGTTGATAGAGGAAACACCTGGCATGATTAATCCTGAAGTTGAGCTATACTATAAATAAATATCTGTTGAAATATTAGAATAATCTTACATTGATTATTCATTTAATCCTAACTTAGCTACTACTTTGGTGCCACCAATAGTAAATCAGCTAACAGATCTAAGATTTTAATGGAGTGCAGCTGTTTATGATCCCTAGTACTTAATTTATGAAATAGATTAAGTGGGTTATTATGATATAGGAAGAGGAATGATTCAACCAGCTAATTGTGATGGTAATCAATGTATTAAATTTTAAAAGCCAGTTCAATAGATTGTAGTTTATCCTAATACTCCTCTTAATCAGTAAATAGTTACAAATATTCTTGGAGTATTTTAAAATCCTAATTATGCTGATAAATTCGTTTTTAAGGTTAGAGCTATGAAAAATGGCGTAGTTGTAAATAAGCATACTTTTAATGTAAAAGTAGGTTCAGCAGATATTTAAAATAAAATATTTGATATCTGCAACCCAGCTCATGTCCTAAATTCTATAAACAGTTTAATAAGAAAAAATGAAGAGCATGAATACTATATAAAATTCACTACAAGAACTTCTATGCCTAGAAACTCTTTGATTCGCTTTAGTTTTAAAAATATTAAAACTTAAACTTAAACTGACCGCCATATTAATTATTGTAAAATCACAAGCGGTATAGTGCCTTTTGACAAAACACCTATTTAATGCAAAACAGTAAGTACAAATATAATTGAAATTTCTCATTTTGAATAGGTTTTATAAAATATATAAATTGAAATTCACTTTAGACTTCTTAACGATGGCTCTACCACAATTAATCCATCTGTTGATATTGAAACTTTTTATGGTCCTAAAAATGATAAATTAATTGATAGTACTTATTCCATTCCATCTAATAAACCAAACATTTCTACAAATAATGTGGACTCATAATTAAAATTCAAAGTTTTAGATGAAGCTGTAAGATCAGAGAAAAGAGAAAAAGGTTATATAGGGCCAGTGATTATTGATTTTTCGCCAAATATTATAAAAAATCTTAAATATATTAAGGTAAAATATATTATTTTAAAATTAAAAAAATATTAAATTTCTTTTAATTTATTAAAATTACTTTATCCTTAAAAGGTTTAATTTGAAATAAGCTTTACTACACCAAGAGATTATGGATAAGATTCCTTAATTTGTTTAGTAAACGAAATTAGGTTTAATTGTCAATATACTATCAACCCTCTTTATGTTACAATAGATATTGCTTCTAACAAATTATAATTTTCTTCTGCTTATAGGTTGTCAATATCTACAGAATATGTTTCTCCTTTAGATGGCTTAGTTCATCCTAAAACTGAAGGTTTTTATCCTATTAATCTTGAGCTATAAGACATAAATGGATTTACAAATTAAGCAACTAGGTGGATATTTATAAAAGCAGCAAAACTACAGTTTATATATATAGAAAGTGCTATTAGAAATTAAAATAGAGCCAACATGTTTTATGTAAACTTTAAAACGGCTTTACCAGTTTAAAAACATAGCTCTGGAGGTAGAATTCATATAGAATTTCCTACTTTAGACCCTATGGGTAATCCTTTATTCGATTTAGATTTGGGGGGTTACAAATAAAGTGGAGATGAAGTAGGCTGTAGATTTATCAAATAAGGTGTAGCAACTGGAGATATAGGAGATATTAATGAAAATAGATGCCGCCTTATAAAAAGTTAAAGAAGAGGTAATCCAGCCATAGTTGAAATTATTAATTTTCCTCTGTTACCAGCTGGAACGGAAATATAAATGTGGATAGCTAAAATATTTAATCCACCAAACTTCAATAATCCTGGTTAACCATCTACTATTTAAGTTATGGATGCTAACATATCTGTTAATATTTTTGAATAAAACCCTTAAACAGGTAATTTTAAATTACATATTTTTAAACTTTTTAAATTAAAATTTTTGAAATAAGTTATTGATTGAAATAATATTTTTTAAATAGGAGATTTGAAATACATTCATTATGATACTTATAATATATTTATGGATATAAGAGATGATCCAACTCTTCATGATGTTATTCATCCTTTTAGTACTTAAGCAATTAATTAAGTTTGGGAAACTGGATCTTAAGTGAATAGCAAATTAAAATCTATGGTGAACTAAGTATGGTATGATATTACTCCTTTTGCTCCAGGTGATTTCTATATTGTAGAACTGCCTAATAATTTCCCAGATATTCTTAAACCTGATTGGAAAATGGCTTCTTGTTTAACGTATTATGATTGGTGCCTAACCTTTCCTTAAATTAATTGGGTAGTTGTTCATATAAGCACCAGTTTAACTGCTAATACTATGTATGCTAACAATGATGTTTTAAGTAACTTAAATTAAATAAAAAATTCATTTAAAAATTTTTAATAATATTTAAAATAATAAATAGTTTAAGATTTACCTTAAAGTGTGCCTTAAATAACTACCACCTATTAGTCTTATGTTTGGTAAGGAAGGTTGTTTAGAGGATATGTCACTCATTAAATTACTCCAAAATAATGGCTATAATTGGTTGGAACTATTTTAAACTATGGATTGACTTAAATAGATTCCCCATAAAAACTAGTTAAAGGTAGGACTAGAGTAGAAGTTAGCTTTAATTTTACAAATTCTAACTTTATTCCATACTATGGTGCAATACAGATTAGATTTCCTCGAAGAATAGCTTCTATTTAATCTCAGTGCAGAAGCTCCATAACGGTTGGATCAGGATTAAAATCAAAAGCAGGATCGTTTGGAAATGTTGGATGTCTAGTTCAAGATTAGAATACATGGGTCATTTATGGATTCAGTGATATAAACCCTCTAACCAATATCAAAATTTAAGGAGTAATTGATTTACCTAATGATGGAAATGCAGGATATATTGGAAATTTAGATGTCATAACTTATGGAAGCCATGAATACGATAACATTTTTAATAAAGGAAGATTTATTGATAAGAGTCAAGCACTTCCAAAAAGTGGAATTGCTATTGATAACTTTTAAACTAAGCAAATTGAAGATATTGACCTTTTACATATTGAAACAAAGACATTAAGAAATGGCTATAGAGTAATTTTTTAAATATTCAAATAATTTTCTAATTTTATTTATTACAAAGACACCTTTAAAATTTAAATTTAAAATTGGAGACAATATATTTGCTAACAGAGGTAGAATTAGAATAATGTTTTATCAGTACTCCTAATTATCGTTCAATGATTTTACTGGAAATTCATTTTAATATTACCCTACAAGTTAATATGTTTGTAATATCCAAGTTGCTACAACATAAGAAAATTATGGCTGCAAAATGGAGTCAATTCAATTAAAAAATCAAGGATTTAATTAAATATACTATCTCTTCTAGATGATTCCTAATAGTGATTTATTGTCAAATATAGACTATCTTTTTACTTTAACAACAATTGATGGAGATGGATAGGATGAAGGACTAACCTTTCCAAATTCCGGTTTGCCTTATAAAGTATAATCTATTTTATTCATATTAAATGAAAGATATTAATTTTTTTTTATTAGATTGATGTTTCTATGTCTGTTTAAGAACCAAAAGCAGACAATGATTATACATTTCACTAGCATTTATATTATTAGGTTTATGGATAGCCTTTTGCTTATTTAAAGTTTACAAGTTACATAACTTTGAAGAATGAGATGAACTTATTTATTATAGAATTCTAACCTGGATAAACAATAAGAAATGATGATACTTTAGTTATTGAAATTCCAACAGCTTCTATAGATTTATAATATAACTTGTTTGCAGACGACGGAGGCTTGCTGCTAAATAATTAAGACATAGTCTAAAACGATATAATTGATATGTCTCCATCGTACCCAAAACCAACGATGGAGTGCAGAATTTCAAAAGGACTCTAGATCAAAGGAATTCCAATTAAGTTTCTCTGCAGCAACTTTAAATCTTCAGGTATTTTAAAAGATATAGGAGCTAATGATAGAATGAAAGTTGCTTTTAATATTTAAAATCCTGATGTCTCTGCTAATCATTACTCAATTCCGGTCTAAATTTATGTCAAAAGAAATTACAACAATGCCAATGAGAAAATTCTATATGATTTTGTTGAGAATGCTTTCTATATCCATTTTTGGAGTAAATTTTTAAAAATTATTTTATATAAAAATTTTGATAACAAATATATTATCAATACCAATAGATCCTTAGATAATATCTTTAGTTAATGGAGATTTTAATGTTGGTCCTCTTGCATCAACAGTTTGCAACACACTTACAGATTTTAAATTTAGAGTGAGAAATAGTCAGAATTTGGTAGGTAAAAATGAGGATGCTTACATTTTAAGATTTAATTTTGAGATAAGAGATGATGATTATCTTCACAAAAAAAATTGTGCCTACATTATTACAGGAAGTCCTAATCATAATTGTGCAACTTTGCCAAACCTTAGAACTTTTATCGCCTGGCCTCATGATGCATATGATTTAGTATCTCCTATTTAAATTTAAACATTAGGAAATAAGTGGTTAACTAGTTTTTATAGAGAATAAAATGATGTTAAGAGGTAAATAGTAGGTTATGCTTGTTATGTTAGAGAACTTTGGAGTGAAAAAATTATTTATTAAGATTTATACCCTGATATATAACCAAGCAGAGTAGATACTGTTTATTTTGATCTTAGATTTAAAAATGCGGATTATCATTTTACAAATGAAAGACTAGATTTTATAATGGAGGTAATAATTTTCGATAGTTTGTTTGATATACTTTTTGATTTTGAACAGAATAAATAGAATAAATAAAAAATAAAATTTTTTTAAAAAGGTGACTGCTCCTTATTGGTATTATACTGAAAAAGTAGCTATAACTTTCCCTGCTAATATTGGATGGGTTCTAGTAGGTGATATGTGTTTAGAAAGTCCTGGTTCTGATATATAAGTAACGAAATGCTGGTTCGTAGATAACTTAGGTCAAATCTAAGTTTGGATTGATATCGCTCACAAAGTAATAAAACTGACACATTAATTTGATAATAAATATTTAAAATAATAATAGGATAGCTATGTAAATGGAGATTAAAATACTAGATAAACACTACTCATAGAATCTCATATGGAGACATTCTAGGTACCTTCAAATAAAGTTTTGAATCCTAGTTTCAATTTATTTAGTATAAAATTCTACTAATGGTCTAGACTTCCTTCTATGTAACCAAGTCCTTGGAGTAGTAATCCTCCAATAACTTTAAATCCTTCAACAGAACAATATGCATGCTTCACTAATAGTGGTTCTATGAGAGCAGGGTAAAACTTTGCAGTAGCACCTAGCCAAACCTGGGATATTAATTGGTAAAGTGAATCAAACATAGAATTTGACTATGAATATCATAGGTAAATATATATGAATTCATCATCAAAAATCAATAATCAAAGTTTTATAATTCAAAAAATTAATTTTTCCTTTAAATCATAGATTATTCAAATCAATACTAAATCCTAAATATTTACTTAAATTAATCTGAAAAATTATTTTTTTAGCTTGAATACTATCAAAAAAAATCAAATAAAATACAAAAAGTGAACTTTAATCTGCTTTTTTTTTTTATGTGAAAATAAAATTTTCAAAACAGTTTAAATATATTTTATAATGTGAGTGTTGGATTTCTGTAATGAAAATTATTTTAAAAAATATAAATTAATTAGAATAAATTTAAAAAAATGGTCTATTATTTTCTCATAATAATTATTAATTATTTTATATTTTATTTTTCCTAAAATGCAAGGTATTTAGATGAATTTGTTCCTTGCTTTAAGACTCAGAGAGCTCCTATTAAAATGGATATTTATTCACCAACAACTTTTGTTAGCTTAAAAGGAACATAAAACTATCACACTTTTGATTTTTATTATGGAAAAGATGTTATTATCCCAACTCCAGTTGAAATAAAAGATTATATTTAAGATAAATTAATATGTTGGGTCAATAATGATAGAGTTAAATGTGAGAATGATTAAATAAATAATAAGATTAAACTTTACTTCTAGAATTAAATAGCAGCTAATGGTTTAATGTTTATATTTATTACTTCTCATGATACTAATGATATAACTAATGAAGGTTTTAGCTATTAAGGTGATTAATATCAATACAAATGGCTATATGAAATATCATAATTTGGAGGATAAATATATTATGGTTATACAGACCCTTTCCCTATTATGTATAATACAAACGGAGGCATTAAATGCCCTCACAGAGGTATCGAAGATGGAGACTTGGCAGAAAGTTCTACTGCAATACCAAATCATCTTACTGGCTTTTGGTTTTGGTTTAGATTTACAAGACCTGATATTTTAGGTATCACTTTTAATTTTAGACCAAGGGATTATAATAATAACGATCTTTATAATCCAAATTTTTTTATGGGCTTAGATAGCGGCGCTTAATATCCGTGCTCAAGAGGTATTGCTGGTGGTAAAAGAAATGATGTTAGGTGTATTTATGAGAAGGGTGACAATACAGGATTTGGTATATCTCATCGTGTACATATTTTTGATTTTAATTACCAAGTTGGTAATAATGAAATATTTGGATTGATATTTGATGGGTTTACATAAATGTTTCAGATAACAGTAGAAGCTTGGGGAGGCTAAGCAACTTTTAACTAACCTTATGGAAATTATTTTATGGGTTCTTTAATTTTCGATGCGTAAATTTACTATTTTCTGATATGAGAAGAAATTTTATTTATTTTTTAAATTAAAAGTTGGTGGGGTCCTTGGAATTGCATCTGCTAATTGTCCCTTGGTTGTAATAGTTGTACTGATTGCGATAATACATAAAATGACTGCAACTTTTAAGGGACAGCTTTTATGAAACCAGAAAGACCGGCTTTTATGGAAAAAAATATTCTTCATTTTTAAAATACTTGTTAACTTGGTACTTAGACCAATGTTTTTGTAGAGGTAGTATTATAAAGTAAAAATTTAACATATTTTTTAGTTATTAAATATTTCAAAACAATTTATTATTTTTGAATAGAAAAAAGCTCTTTTGATTCTAGCTATGTGGAAGTGTGTTAAGTTGACCCTTAAGTTCATGTTAAAGATATATTTATTTATGAAAAATATGAGTGGGCAGCTAATCCTGCTTAAAATGAATATGTCAAAAAAGCTTATTTGTATTATGATTTTAGTGACGGAAAAGTGAATGAGTAATTTAGTTACTTTAATTTTTTATTCAATTAAAATTATTTTAAATTTAATTTAGATTTATAAAAAAAAATTTATTGTATTAACTAACCTTTTTTTCTAAAAACACTTAATATTAATTCTTATTTTAAATTAGTCTAAGCATTGGGTATTTTAAATGCAAACACTACAACCAAAATATTATAACATACTACTAATGTGGTGATAAAAATAATATGAATCAAAAGCTTTTAACTAGATTTGAGACATATACTAATAGAATATGTGAGAATAGATATGGAGCTGCATTTCCAGAATGTGGTACTGCATCAACTACCACGAACGAATATGCAGCAGAAAAAAACACAATAGACTTTAATAATTTTAATAATGACTATGATTTCTAAATATGGAAGTTTGACGAAGATACTTGGGCTACTGTTGCAGTAAGGTTATTCGATGTTCATAACAATGCGTTTACAACTCCCTACTTTGATTCTGTGTTAACTTTAAACTATGAATAATTCTTGAATATTCCTAATTATGGTATCCCTTCAGAATGCTATATAATAGAAGGTTTGAGAATGTCAGATAGAAGAAAACTAGGAGAAGAACCATTATGTTAAGTTTTACCTAATCCAAATAACCCTTCACCATAAGCATTTATATTTAAAATCACTAATTGGGACACTATTGTAACTAATGAATATGTAAGAATATTATTTAAGCATCATGTTATGAAATACATATGGAATGAATAAAATATCCCTAAACATTCTCCTTTTGTGATGAATATATATGCAAATAGTGAAGCATATGGAGATGGTAAGAATGGTCATATGAACTCTAGAAAGTGGATTAATCCATATAATTTTAACTTTTGCTGGAATATAAACCATAATTTTGTAGTACTTGATTTCAATCATTAAGGCCCTGATACTGTCGTTCTTACATAAGCTTCAGTAAATTCAAATGTAACAAATTTTAAAAAAATGGTTGAAAATTTAGTTTCTTGAAAAAAATTCAAATAAATTACTCTTTATACTTTTAAATTAAATTTTAATATTCCAATTAGATTAAAAATTATATAATGTTTCTTTTAAATAATTTATAATAGCTAGCATTCCATATAAATGATAGTAATTGCTAATATAGATAATGTTTTAACTTAGCAATGTATGGTTTATAAAGTTATGCTATGAATGCTTAAATTAAAGTTGAATGGTTTGTTAATGATTAACCAAATGTCTGCAAAGATTGGGTAGAATCTAAAATGGATGGGATACATAATTGGCTTTTGTGTTTTGATTCAAATAAGAGTTGTTTAGCAAACAGTAAAATTTTTTTAGTTATTAATTTATATTTTAAAAATGTATTATTATATATGAAAGGTTGGAATACAAACTAAATTTTAAAATTTAGAATAACTTTCTTAGGAGTTTAACTCCCTTTAGATAGAAATTTTTGGTGGGTTCATATTAGAATGTATGAAGATCTAGTTGGTGGAACTGGATGTTCTTTTAATGGTTATGAATATATGTGTTAAAATGATGAATGGGTGAATAATTTTTAAATAGGAACTAATTTAGATGTAAATCTATTATCATTTACTTATAACTCGATTACAGAAGTAGACTTCACTATTACTTCAATACAATAGTCTATAGGCTTAGATGTTAATGTTAATAGAATACTTATAATGGAATTAAGTGGTTCAGATTGGCTTGATAACCCAATTTATGCAACATAGTATGAACTATAAGAAATTAATTGTTCATGTGGAGTAAATACTGAAATTTTAACTCCATAAATATGTGTCAAACGAAATAGAAGAGTTGTAGCAGGTAGGATATATGATCCAGTTGTTCTTTTTTACTTTTCAGCATCAAAAGGTAGAGCTTACTTACTATATTTTAATAATAAAAATTAATAAAATATTTTATATTTGTAACTCTAATATTTTATTTTTATACACAAATAGGTTCAACTGTGAGATGCTCTGTTCCAGAAATTATCATTGAAGCTTAAGCAACTCCACCTAGAGCAAGAAAACTAAAGTTCAAGATAATTCGTCCTTCTCTTTATGAATGGTATGGTAAAAATGGTGAATAGTTTAACTCAAGAGTAAAATCCGAATATTCATTTACTCCAACTGCAAATAGCGCCACTTCTGATTTAAATATGTAATACAATCCCCCTGTATTTTACTAAGATAGAACAACTACAGAATTATTTTTAGGATATTATGACTTACAGATTTCTAACATAAAAAATTTAAACACTCCATACATTTATATAAGGCATAGTGAAATTGGTCCGCTCATGACTTCTGAGCTTTGTGATGATAAAAGTCTTTGGGATCCTAACTACACTAAAGTTTATAACTAGCACACTAAAGTATTAATTTGTAAAAGAGTAGCATTTGCAACAACGACTGCTGTAATTGGTGCTGGAAAGTAAAATAAAAATTACAATATTAGCATAATTAATATTAAATTTTAATAATTTTTTTAGGAATTTATATTTTGAGTAATGGAAATCTCAAATAGCTTCTGATTATTTATTTTATGCATATGTTTATCAATCAGCAGAGCTAAAATAATATCAGTAATCACCTCCCATATTAAATAGTATATTTTAGCCAATAAAAACATCCTCTTTTGTTGTAGATCATTTCTTCTATTCATATAATAAATCTTCAGATTAGTCAATAATTGCAATTCAAGTCGGTTTAAGAGGATTTATATGGAAAGAAATAAGAGATGGAGGAAGATTAGAAATTTATTTATTAAGGTCACAAATTAATGGAATCACAGCTGGTAAATTTTAAAATTAACTATTTTATATTTCAAAATTAATAATTTTAATTAGCATGTTCAGCAAGAATTGAAAAAGAATTTTAACATTTACTATGGTGCTATGTAGACAATAGAAATACTGATTATTGGGTAATAGTTGTGCATAATTTATTCACATAAATACAAACAAACAATTATTTGAATGTTTATTTCTCTATGAAAAACCCTTCAGGAGCTACAAATAGATCAGTACAATACATAGTCAAATTTTATTATAATTACAAATCTGATGGAGATTATAAAGTTTAAATACAAGATTCATTTACTCAAACTAAATTTGACTTTTCTGAGTACGATAAAGGCTATACAAGAATTAGTAATTCGATGACACATTTTTATGGATTTAAGCCAAAAATATTTGTTGATAGAAGATATGAATAAAGATTTTATGGCAAAATTTTATCACCTAAAGTTTTTTAAGAAAGAATAGAGTATATAAATATTTTATTTTCTTAATTTAAATTTTATTTATTAATTTTTCTTACATAAGTATTCATACTAACGAAGTTTGTGTAGAGTAAGGATTCGACTGTAATTTCTTATTAGATATTAGAGTAAGAGAATATAATACAACTATTCTTTAAAGATATCAGTAATTCGATTTAATATTTTTTAATGATTTTTTAAAATGTTTACAAAAAAATAAAGAGAAATTGAAATAAGATACAGATCATGGTTTGGAGTTGGATATTTGATTTTACAACCAAACTATAGAGTTTATAATCAAGGTTCAAAATTAGAATTCATTATTTCTACTAGAAGGTCAAATGCACATATTGGATTATGGAAATAAAATATTCCAAATAAAATTGGTCATATGTTTATCTTAGATAATGCTCAAGATCCGTAATTATTTTATATAAATACTAAAAATTAAAAATATCTGATAAAAAAAATTCATTTTCAATAAAATTTATAAAAGAAAAACAATAAAATTAAACGAACACTAATCTAATACAAAATATAATGACTTCTCTACTGATAAATAAACAGATGAACTAAGACTTTAATATTTCTATTTTACCAACTAAATTCATAATTAGCTTACTTCATTTGTAATTGGAATGTTTGTTAAAAGTGGCAGTACTATCGATTACCCAAGAATATATTTTGAATTAAAATTCCCTATTTTGAAAGTCGCTAACATCCCTGGCGCTACTCATGGTAATACCATCCCTTGCTAGATTTCACTAGATTTAGAATCTCAAAATCCAAACAGAGTCAATTCAGCTAGGTGCAGAGTTTTTGATATAAATAGTAAATAATTTACATTTTTATGAGCAAAAGTAAATTTATTTAATATTTTTAATAGCCAAATCATACTAAGGTCTTATGGTAAGAATAGAAGAAGTAAATTAATTTAACCCTTTAGCAATTTTAACATTTGCTTTTGATGATTGGCTTTTACCTGACTCTACTAACGGTTATACTCCTATTGATATTGAATTTAACCTATATAGAGCAAATTCACCTATTTCTGCATCTCTTGATTATTCTAGATACTTTTTGCTCTTAAAAGAAATGATTTTAGTAGATGGTATGAATCCTTCTATTTGGGATAACTCTGCAATAAGTAAAAATTATTGCTCTTTTTTAATAATTTAAAAATATATTCTTTAACTATAAAGCTCCAATTTAGTTAAAACCTCCTAACAGCTATGTATATGGGAAAAAGAACGTTGAATATAACGATAATATAGTTAATCCTTGGCCTAAACCAACCTAAGGGTATGTTGATACTTGGGGATCACAAAATACTGCTGGATAAAAGGTTTTGAATTATTTTCCATTCAAATAAATGTTTTGCTATTTTAAATTTTTTTTTATTTGAATTTCTCTAAATAAAATAATAAAGATGAGATTAATATTCACAAACGGTTTTATTGGAGGAGATAACACTCCAGATTCTTTGGATTATTATGATGGTTTTGGACAACTAAAATTACTATGGTTTAATAGAAAAACTAGATCTGCTTTCATATCTGCTCCAAAAAGAGATAATAGTAATTCTATCAGTTTTTCCATTAAAAACGCTATTAATCCTTATGCATATCAAAGAGATACTTGGAATTAAAATGGTAAAATAGATTACTAATTATACATGGGATAATACTGGAATTTCGCTGGAGATGGGTTTAGATAAACTAATGTAGGTTCAATAGATCTATCTTCTAATGCATAATGGTCTTAATTCATTAAAGATGTTCCTACTATAAATATAGATCTGAGCTAGTCACATCTAGTAATTTTTATTTAAATATTAAATTAGGTTTAACTTTAAAAATTATTATTTAGACTGATATAATTCCTACATATAACTATGCAGCTAATCAATATATAACTATGAGGTTTAGAATAATACATTAAATGAGTAAAGCTGAAAGAGCAAAAAGACAAATAACAAAAGTTGTTTTTGATTTTACATAAGGAGTTATAGCTATTCATAAGTGTTACATATAAAGCGAGGGTCAAAAATTAAATTTATTTATTTATAGATATGCAGATTGCTACATAGGATTTGCTAACAATAGATATAATGTTTAATTAATAGGAATAGCTAATTGGGAAGATACTACTCCATATTAAATGTTTTTGTAAATTTAGATTGACAAAGATACTATAGCTTATACAATAATGACATATACATAAAATGGTTCTGTAGATTAGTTCAGAGATGTTACTGTCCCATCTACCTAATTTAGTAAATCTCATTTTACTTTTAACTATTTTAGATTTACTGAGGGGAAGTATATTTCTGGATATCATGAGATAGCATAAAGAAATATTTACACTAATAGTGCTATTAAAACTACTTGGAGGTTAAGATTTAGATTTATATTAGACGTTACACTTAACTATAAATAAACTACAACTTTTATTGATCCTATGACTAATGGAGATTATTTACAAATTAAGCTACCTCCATTTTTAATAAATGGGTATATTCAAAGCGATCCAAGCCAATGGCTCATGTGCTATTTTGTTCCTGAAATATCTACTTATGACAAATTAGGTAAATAATAATTCAGTTCAATTTAACTTTCTATTTACTAATAAATTTAACTATTTTCTAAGCTAAATAGTATTTATTTATTTATTAAATAGCGCTACCATTATATTCTAAATGTAAAATTGATACAAGTGGAAATCCTTATTTTTATATACTGACAGCTCCTAGAGATATTTTAGTGAATGGTAAAGCTTATCTAGTTCATATTACAGAGAAGAGAATTTAAGGTGCTTCATTCATTCTTCCTCCAGTTCCATAAAGATCGGAGTTTATCTGGTATTGTTATAGTCCTTTAGGAACTACAACACCTTCTTATGATACATTTATAACAAGAATAACGAACAGATTTACGAAAGCTAAAATCAACCATTTAACAACAACTTCAGAAGATTACGATGTTGCGGAAATTACTTTCACTCCTTCAGTACCTCTTAGTTAAATGTAAGAGTCCTATTTCTAGGTTGAAATAGATAGTAAATATTTCTAAAAGATAGGATTAAATTTTGAAGATTTTGATTTAATTAATTCATATAAAAGAGATGGACTACCTGAATTTATTAATGGATATGATCATTCTCATTTAATTGAACCTCCTTTTACAAGCGGATATGCTTTAGTTAATTTTGGTTAGCATAGCAATTTTTATGCAAATATTATGATCAATTATGTTAATGGATAGGATTTAAACGCTGGTTAATAATATATTTTCAAAATTCCTATGGTTAGAAACCCAAAAGATTAGCATACTTCTCTTTCTTACAAAATTTAGACAGTTTTTATAAATAACAAAGATATGAGAAAACAAATTTTAGATGAATTTTGGTTCATCAATCATGCCTATGTAGACACAACACACAATGATATGACAAACGCTAATTTTAAAATGAATTCTATAAACGATTATGTCCAGTAAAATACTATGGATTTAAGTGTATAATTTAATTATGATATAGGTCCACCTTAAAGAATTCTATTGAAATGGGATAACAATAATGATTTAGCATTTGATAGGTCATAATTAAATGCTATTTAAATTTCTGGATGCAAAGTTGAAGTTTTTGATAAAATTTATTTGATTATGGTATCTCCTTTAAGTTACAAATAAAATGCATGGTCTGTAATGAGCTTAGGAACTAATTTTAAATCAAATACTTTCTCAGTTTAATATGGATTTTGGTTTACATATATAACTAACAAATCGTTAACATAATATTATCATAATCCTCAATAAAAGTGGCTAAAACCTTTATAAGATCTTACTCCTAAAACATTTATTTTAAAAATAGGATTCAATACAATAAATAGTGTTTGCCTTTACAGGTTAATTATTTCTACACCAAATAGAGTTCCTATAGGAGGTTATATTGAAATTAATCTATCTAACGAGCTAGATGGGTATGAACCATATTGTTATACATACACAACATTCTAATTAGTTGACTCTACAGACCCAAAGAAAGTAAAATTTGGTCCACTTGAATGTCAAATGAAAAATTCTAAGCAATACTTAATAAAAGGTTTTGATAGTTTTACCTCATCTACAAGCATAAATGTAGATTTATATCTTAAAAATGTCAATAGTGGAGATGTGGTTAATCTTTAAAATGTTAGTATGTATGGAACATAGAATTCTTAAAATATAATAGCTATTTCAAAACCTGTACCTTAAGTAACAATTCTTTCTAGTAATCCAGGAATGAATTAATTTGATATATTAGACAGGGTTAATTACCCTATTTATGCAAAGGAGTGGTAGAAATTAGACTTTATTTTTACTTTAAGGTCAAATAATTTGCTGATTAACTAAAATTACAAACTTAAATTTAATCTTCCTTCTGGTTGGATTAGTGCTATTGGATCAAGACTTTAGCTAAAAGGTAGATATAAAAGAAATGATCCATCTATCATGCCATATGACACTTATCCTTCACCTCCTTATAAATATAAAGACTGGACTACTTCAAAGTTTAGCTTAGAAGGAAATAAGCTTGTATTTGAAATAAAAGTTGATGAGCCTTTATTATTACATTATTCAATAAATTAATAAATTGAATATATCTTTTCAATAGACTCTGAAAGAGCTGATATTGCTTATCAAGAAGGCCTTCTGAATGCAGACAGAGGATTATATAATTTTTATTTGGATGCATATTAAGGTAACACATTACTTGAAAAAACATATAACGAATACTATGTGAAACCGAGAGAAGATGTATCTGACACACTAAGAGCCTAAGTTTTAAATACAGGTGCAGGATAAAAGACTGTTATTAGATTTAGTTTTACAATGAATTACGATAAAGCTGTTCAGGGTGACGAAATTTGGATAGAATTTTAAACATTTGATAGAATAAATAAAATATTTAAAAATGACCTTGGATTAGGTTTTAGTGATATTTCAGCTTAAATAGGTTGCTCAGAGAGGTTTGGATTTAACAAAATATCGAATTAAAGGATTCTTTGTTATGTTTTTAAAGGAAACTAAAACTTACAAGTACCAAAGAGAGGAATTCCTGTTATAATAAAAATTCCAATCTAAAAAGATATTCCCAGTACAGAATTAGTTGATTTTTGGATTGCTTACATTGAAAATCCAATTACTGTTGGGTAGGTTGCTGGTATTAAATTGAGTGTTAGAAGAGACTGTAGAGATGATAGCCCACACTTTAATTGTATCCTCTATCATGCTGAGCATCAATATTATGTAACATAACCAATACCTCTAAGTCAGTATTCTACAAATGGAGCTTTCACAGCAGATAAAAATATTGTAACAATCACTGCTTCTCACTTATTTACTATTAAACCATAGATTAACATTTAATCTAACTAATACATTTTAATTTAATACCCTTCTAACCATAAAAATAAAAATACATGCTAATCTCTGGCTGGACAATGCATAGAATTTCCTGAATATAACTGGGTAATTATTTAAACTATTTAACTAAATTTATAATTTTTTATTTTGAAAAAAATTTCATTATTTAAATATTTTTAATTCAATTTTTTTTAAACCTCTACCTTTTATTCATTTTTTATGATTTTTTATTTAAAAATATAATTGTTCAATATAACCATATTTATTGTTTACTTATATCATTAAAAAAATAGATTTTATTTAAACCAAGTGCTTAAATAATAGCTGGATTAGAAACCTCAATAAAATTAGATAATATGATTAACGGTTGGCATAGAAGAAACCCTACCCCAGATAACTATTTCCTTCTTTAAGTATTTGATAACAAAGGAAATATAGTGTAGCCTTACAAAATTACACATAATTACTATGACTACTATATGACAAGTAATTTTCTATTTTTATTCTTAAATAATTCAATATCATTGGCAATTTATATTTCTTTAATAATTTAGATATCTTTGGATAGATTATCAATACTTAAACGTTTGATCCAAAGTTCCATATAACCACAGTTTTTCTCAAAGAAAACTATATGAATATAGCATAATTAGATGTAATAAATATGGATATTGAAGAAGAAATTAACTTCTTTAGATTAGAGAAACCTAAAGAAATTTCAAAATTTGATTTGAATTATTGTAATGCTACTTTAACTTTAATGCCTGAGATAGTAAGATATCCATATCCTCTTAGATATGATTGTAAAGTTCATGACTAATATATACTCCTTATAAGGACAAAATATTTCTTACCATGGGATTCTAATTTTACTAAATTTAACCTAAGAATTTACTTTAAGTTTATTATTGATGACAAAATCCCTCCTAATGATGGAGTCTCTCCAGGACCAGCTAGTCCTTTTGTACTCTATGGGTGTGTAGTTCGATGTGAGGATCCCTCAGATTCTAAAAATAATTTATCCTGGTCTCACGTGACATAGTCTAATATTGCATGGGATATATCATACTACTAACAACCTAATCTAAATACTGCTGGATTCTTTACAGAATCCTTTTATCAAAGGTAAGCTCATATTGATGAACAAGTAAGCTTATAAATGCTGATTTAACCAAATACTAATTCAACAACTTGTGAGATCAATTAGTTAGTGTTTACTGTACCTGATGAGTTTATATATCCATCTACACTAACATTAGATAAATGCACTGTTTAAGGTAGAATATTTAGGAATAAATTTAATGATTATGTTTCAAAAATATTTTAAAAATAAATTTTAATTTATTAAATTTTCAAATTATTTATCAAAAGGGGCTAAACCAATTTCAGTAGATTCATGTTCTGTATCAAGAAGATATGGTTAAACATAAGTGAAAATGGTTTTAAAAGAAAAATTAGGAGATTTAGCTAAAATTGTAACAATAAGTAATACAGATGAAAATTAATTGTTTGTAGCTCCTCCTTATCCTGGTACGTTCTATCCAATAAAGCTAGATATGTACTGTGATTCAAACCTTGCTGAAACTTAATTCACTAACTTCACTAATGTAAGAGGTGAAAACTTAGATGTAAACTATTTGAAGATAATCAATTATTTAGATGAATTAACACCATAACTTTACGAATTTTAATTTAAAACTGGAAAACATGCTATTCCTCTTGGTTATCGAAGAATTGTTTAGGGTCAACTTTCTTAAAATATATATTCAACAATTAATTTTGTATTTGAATGCATAGGTGATGGATATTCTGTTCATCCAGGATATGCAAGTGATTTAGGAATGAATATTTAAGACATGTCAGAAGTTGGGTGTACTATTAAAAGCGGATTAACTGTATCATAAGGAAATAGATTAAAGTGTATTTTAAGTTATGGAAAAGGAACTGAAAAAATGCCTTAAATTTCAATATCAAATTATGAGTAAATACCTCCTAATACTTAAATATCAATATTAATTACAAATATCTAATCTATAGCTGCTAATCTATTAACTACAATAAAAATTGGTAATTCTTTTTAATTTTTAATAATTTAATTAAAAATAAACTAATAATTATTTTTTAATTTGAAGGCGTAATCATAACAAATCCAAAATTCAGCTCAGATGCATATTATTACAGTTTAGTTGCGTATATTCCTGATAAAACTAGTGATTTAAATTCACCTATCATTCTTTCAAGCAGTGAAATTGTTGTTACAGGTAATAGCTAAATCCATTCTACTTCAAACTACCGATTTGCATTTACTTTAGGAAAAAGAAATCTAAAGACTAATGATTACTTTGGTATATAATTCCCTGATAATTTTATAAATACTTTGAAGTATGATACTTCAACTATAAACTGTAGTTCTACTTGTAGCTCTATTTATGTTTTCCCTGCTTCAAGTATGATATATATTTAGCCCAAAACAGATTTAGTAGCTTTGAGTTAAATTGTATTTTAAGTTAATGGTATTCCTAACCCAAGTTATGCAATAATAGGATAAGTATCTATATAATAATTTACATTTATTGATAGAAAAATAGATAGTAAGTATTTAGCTTAATTTTCAGCTAATTTTGCTCCTTCATCTCTATTCTAAAGCGCTATTGTTGAAGCTTCTTCTCAAACTGGAGGTGAAACTAATGTTTAATATACGTTCTAGTTTTAATTAGGACATATAATACCAGCTAATGGAGCCATTTCGATTGATTTCCCTGCTGAACTTTATGATAACCCAAAATAAGCCTCAGAACCTCTCAAATGTAAACTTCAAGGTGATGTTTTTACCGAATTTAATCAATCAGTTTGTAAATTTGTTGCTCAAAATAGACTTGTTGTTGCATTAACTAATACTTAATTACTCCCCAATTCTATTTACAAGGTAATAGTTGATGGTATTACAAATTCTAATAAGAGCTATAATTAAGCTAATAAATAATAAAACTTTATATTCTCATCTCATTTCAATAATAACACTGTGCTTAATTAAATAATTGCATAAAAAATGGCTCGCCCTCCTACATTCTATGTGACAGTTTTAAAAAAATGCAATATCCAAGTTACCCCATTCATCAAAAATACGAAATTAAAATCTTTTTACTCTTTTAAATTCACTTGTAATGTATAGATAAAGAATAAAAGTTTAGTAGAAATAAACTTCCCAATAGAATATAAAGTGAATAATAAGCTAAACACACAAGATTGCTCAAGCTTTGAATAATCTACTCTATATACAAAATAATGTTCTCTCTAAGAGATTAAAGGATAGTTAATTCTTACTGCTTAATTAAGAGAAATAACAAATTCCTAATAATTTACTATTAATTTAGAGTTATTCAATCCTAGTATAACAAATAATAATTATATCTTCTCAGCTAAATTAAGATTGTAGAATCAATACTATGCAGACACTGAAAATACAGGAACTAATTTTGCCAGTATTTTTGAAAATTCAAAAATAATGTTTGCTAACAATAAAGGTAGTTATTCTTAAATAAAATTGTAAAATGTACCAATCAATGCAGCTGAGCCCGCTTATTATATTTTTAAGGTAAAATAATATAAATAGGTATTTATTATATATTTAATCATTATTTTTATTAAACTTAAAAGACTCCAAGTTTAAGAAACACAACATAGATCTAAGAAACATCTATCACTTTCCCTAATCACTTTTCTAAAAACCTAGGGGATAACCTAAAATGCTTTATATATAATTCAAACAACGAAGCATATAGATTTTCAATACATGATATTCTAAAATTAAAAGCAAAATAAATAAGTGGATATTAAAATTTTATTTAATTGCCTTGCTCTATAAACTATGATTATACAATAAGTATTTCAATTACATAAATAACTTAAAATAATATATTTTTTAATAATAAGCATTCTCAAATATTGGTAGCTTTTATAACTAAAGTTTATATGAATGGAACTATTTAATAGTTTAAAATGTTTATAATCCTGGAAAATTCTATTTAGACACTTACAAGTAATGTCATTTTTAGATTAATAAAAAAATTTTAAAATCTAACTTAAAATTAGAATTATTCACACAAGTGATCGTGTAGCAACGTGGATATTTGAAGATAAATTGTACTATGAAATAAGTGATGTTGCTAAATAGCTTGATATTAAAAATATAGAAGCAAAATTAAATAGCACATCTGTTTAATCTCCTTACATTTTTGAAATTTACACTCTTTAGTCACTAAAATTAAGTACAGTAACAGCTATAATGATAGATTTGCCAGATTAATATGATATTGATGTTTAAAGTTAAGATATCTCTTGTTATGGCTCAATTAGCTAAACAGTTAAAACTAATTGTAAACTATATAATAATACAATCCTCTCATGGTCAGAAATAACTAAAGTTGAAAATATTTACCATTACCTGTATGTAGAATCGCTTATAAATCCTTCTATTACAGATCCTTGCAGAGATAGATAGTTTAAAAATACTAATTTCAAAATATCTATACTTGACCTTTCAACTAATCAAATTCTAGCAACATCTGTAAATTAAATATAATTTATAATATCTTATCTTTATTATTAAAATATATTTAGAAACCTTCAAAATAAGCATGCTTATAATACTCCAAAGACCTTCTATATATAAAAATTGATGGACCTACCAAATTAGTAAAAGGTTTTTCGTACGATTTTAAGGTAAATTAATTAATATATGAAATTCTATATTCAAATAATTTTTTAAGTAAATTTATAAAATTAAAATTTAATAAAACATAAAAAATAGATGAATATCGAGAAACCTGCAAATGTATTAAAGCTAATTCCTAAATATAATAACTTATATTTTGATTTCATTCCTAACATTTTGGTGTTTAAAGATTATGATCAACCATCAGAAATAGATTTCAAAATTTTAGTTAATTAAAATGCTTAAATTGGTAAATTTTCTATCAGTTTTGATAAAATAGAAACTAGAGAAGATTCATCATTAAAATTAAATGATTAATACTAACTGCCTCCAATATTAAGATTTGATATTGTTGATAGTTAAAATGCAGACTAATTTCCAAAGTATGTCTTCATTGAAGACTTCATAGCATATTCAGTTGGAGGTTTAGTAACAGCCTTTGTCAATATTCCAGATTCTCCAGCTTAAAATATGTATCTTAACATTGATATCACAAATTCTAAAGTAATATATTTAAAATATTTTTTTAATAAAAAAATAATAAATTTTATTAACTATTACAATAAAATTTGATAACTTTTTCTATTTAAGTTATTTTAACATAATAGTCACTAAAAAAAAAATTAATTTCAGGAATAATATTTACTAAATTATTTAAATTAAAAACTTAGAATATAAAGGTATAACCATCTAAGATTTTGATAACTCATCAATAAAACAACTACAACTTCACAATTTAATACTTAAGTGAAAAAATTATTGATCCTGTACCTTTCTACTTTACACTGCAGTCAAATTAATAAGTCGTACATTAACTTAAACCTCCAGTTAAATATTTAGTTATTAGTCTTAGCAGTTAACATTAAAAAAACAATGTTGCTAAATTAGAATTTGTGGATAACATACCTCATGAAAGTACCTATAAAAACCAGCTGGGATAAAGTATTGACACTCATTTAATTTAAAAGAATTAATATAAACCTGAAATATTATCTATAAAAATTGCATCACTACAATAAAATAAGGCTGTTATCTTTGTAGTTGCTAGTTAACCTGGATCTATTAAATATATTATTACTTACAAAAATTCTAAACCACCTAGTTCTAATTAAGAAATTTTCAGTTTAAATTATTCAGAAGGTATTATCATCAAAAAGGGTGAAGCTCATACTAATTAATTTTTCCCTGAAGCTAAAGATTTCACTGCAGAAATAAAAATAGAAGAATTAAGTTATTCTACATCTTACGAGATTTATGCAATTTGCAATAATGGCATGGGAATATCAAGCATAAAAAGTGCTAATTTTACAACTTCTTATTTAAAGGCAGGATCTATATTCCATGTTACTTTATCTAATAATACAAATTCTTAAGAATTAATTAAATAACTCTCACAGGCTCTTAGAATCAAGTAAACTGATATGGGTTTGTTAACATCCAAACAGATAATTAATAGGTAAGGAGAAAGAATAAAGAACGATTTGTTTTCGTTTGAAATAGCTATAGCTCCTCAGTCAAATGGCTATGATATGAATGAATATCTTTAAAATATGACTCAAAATAACCCACAAACCTTCATAAAATTAATGAAAACTTATGTTTAAGGATTTGAAACATATAGAGTAGAACCTTTTTCAAGAAAGTATATTAATGGAATGACTAAAATTACTGATCTATAACCGAAAGTAGAAAGTGTTAGTTTTTATTCAGCAAATATTACTGTAAAATTATGGGAAGATTCAATAGTTTATGCAGTAGTACTGGAAGACTAAAGTTACTAAAATATTACATTACTTTCTTAACAAATAATTTTAGGCTTTGATTAAAATAATAATCCAGTCAAAGAATTTTGGTCATCTAAATCTAATTCAGACTCAAGCAACTACAATTAAGCAAATCTACAATTCGATAATTTAAATGATGGCACTAATTATACTGTTTACATGACCGCAACAAATGTAATGCCTTACCCTGAGTACCAAAAATATTCACCTTTATAAGATAATAATGTGATAACATTTAAATTTGGTACTCCTTTCAATTACAGTAATTATTTGATAAAATTCAATTTTTAATTATATTATTTTATTAGCATCAAATGTATAAATTATATTAATTAAAAATAGATGTAGACAGTTGTCTTATGATTGAGGGTTTAAAAGACATAAACGCTCATCTTTCATAAATAATAGAGAAAAGATATGAAACAGAAAAGAAATTTGGATATTGTAAGAGAGTGAAAAATATTACTTATTCTTCTAAATTATTAATTGGATAATAAAATTATTGAGTTTAAGTAAAAATTTAATATTTATATTATTAAAGTTTAGATATTATTATTTATATATTTTATATTATATATTGTATTTCATTAAAATTGAAAATATTTAGAATAATTTAAATAATAAAGTAAAAATTTAAGCTACTTTTTTAAATAAATTCAAAAATATTCATTTAAATAATTTATTTATAAATGTAGTTAGAGATGACAATATTTATAATCAGTTTAAAATTTTAAACCAATTTGAATTCTTATAAATACTTAAATTGTGTCAAAAAATAATATAATAAATACAAAAATAAATTAAGTAAACAAAAAGAGAGGAAATATACACTTTTTAATTTTCATAATGGATTTTTAACATTAAATAAAAATATGCTTTTCTATTATTTCTTAAAAGAATGATTAAAATTTTATCTATTAAATTATTAGTTAAAATGAGTGAAATGTCCATTAAAATATATTTTATTATGAAAGAGTTTTTAAATGTAAATTGTTTAAAGGATCAATTTTGAAAGAAAAACTCAGCTATTGCTACTCGTAGCTTATTCTATAAAATAAAGGGAGCTAATAAAGCCAACACCAACTAAAAAGAATAAGAATTTAATAATTTAATATCTATTTTTACTAAACTCTTAGGCTATAACCTCTTAAGTAGAAATATAAATGAACGTACCAGCGCTGATACTCATAAGAATTCCATTTACTAGATACCCAGTGTCACTAAGTGCCCAACCTATACATATTCCCATAGGATTCATGATAGCTTGGATTACAACCATTATTGTGGCTCTTGTTAGATTCATTTTAGATTATTTCAAAGCTAATCCTAAAACTAAACCTTCTGCCCATTTGTGGACCAAAACAGCAAGAGCAATAGTCAAACATTTTGAGAAATCCTATTCAACTCCTATAGCTAATCCCTCTAAAGTAGCATGAATACCTAAAGCTATTTAGAGGACAAAAGGAGTGAGGATATTAATTTTATTATTATCATCTTATTTACTTAATGAGATATCAATTTCTTCAAATACTTATTTTATTTGACTTTATTTTGATTCTATAGTATCTTCTATTTCAAAAGAAGGAAGATAATTTTCATTAATTTATTAATCTTATTATTAGCTCTCTAAGTCATTCGAATAATGGTGGTGGTGATGATGATGTGTCAAATATTCTCCAATTACTTTCTCAATAAAAAGTACTAATGAAAAACTTATTACAGCTATGAGCATTTAAAACGGAAAATGCTCTACTGAATTATAATATTTATCAAAATCTTCTCCTGCCTCAGGTAAGATATGAATTAGACCTATCGATATGAATAAACCTCCAGAAAATGCTGAAAAGATTGAAAGTATTTTTTTATTTTCTCTAAACTTTTTAACCCTTAGAGGTATACTTCCTGTAATAATAATTATGAGAAACATAATTAGCATAGCTATAGATTTAACAATTAAGGTACCATTGACCATTTTATCTTATTTTTATATTAATTGAAAAGTAATTGTTTTTTTTAAATAATAATATTATTATTTTGCAAACTCAAAATTTTTGGTATTTTAATAAAATCATCCATTAGATAAATCATAATTAATCATCCGAATAAAAATATTAGATCAATTTTACTATCATTAAGCAATATCAGAATATGATATACTCACTAATTTAATGATTTTTATTTTTATGACATCATCTAAAATAGATATCAAATAATTAACCTTAACATTTAAATTTCTAGAACCATTATTAATATGCGAAATCTACATCTGCTTAAAAATATCTATTAATTTTTATCTAATTAAATTTATACTCTGTTGAGAGTAGCCATTATTAATCTATTATTTCACTTTATTTTCACTAAAAATTTATACTAAAGATATTAATTCATTTATTTATTTTGAATTATTTTTAAAATATTTCTACTAAAAAATTATTATTTTTTCCAGCAACTAATCTAAAACACAATAAATTGATTAATAACAATGTAACTTGAAATATATTTTTTAATTAAAATTAAGAATGTGCTCATGAATTAGCTAATGAATCACTCTTAAATTATTATCTGTTTTAATATGCATTTATTAACACTCCCTAAAAGTAATAAACGATACTTATAAAACTAGTTACTAAGAAGTTTTTTTTAATCGATATGTTTTTTTTTATTAAACTAAACCTTCGGTTAAGTAGTTTTTCAATTTTGTCTACCTAATAGAGACAGCAGTCATCTTTAAATAATAAAAATTATGAAAATCACTTTTGTTTTTAGATAAATGTTTTTTTTAATTGTTAAGAACTCATTAGATAATTTAATAAAATTAAGTTAATTGATAAGATTTTTACCATCAAATTTAGTTTATTTATCATCTTAAACATGTATCAATTTTAATTAGCTTTTATGAGCTATCATCTTGACTTTTGAACTTGAATGAATAATTAATAATTTAATTATTTATTTATTAGAATAAAATTTGGTTTAAAATTAATTAAAAATATCAAACTTCCTCTAAGAATTTGAGTTTTATTTTATGACTCATAAAATAAAATTATTATAATATTATTTATCTAATAATCTAAACTATAAATAATAAAACTATTTTCCCTAGTTTAAACTATTTAGAGATCAAAATTAAGAATAAAAAAACAAGTTCTTTAAGGTTTTTTTGAAAATAAAATTAAAACTAATAAATTCTGTATCATTTATATAAATAGATGTTCTGAAATAATTTATTTAGTAATCTTAACCAGTTTATAAATACATAAAAACCATATCTAATTAAAAACTATAATTTTAAGGATTTATTAAATAAATATCTCCATTTTTATATCAACCTGGAATATTTAAAGGTGTAAAATAAATTATATTTTAAGTTAATTTATGTCAACCAATCTATTAATTTTAACATCAAAATAATTAAATGTTTAATAACTAAATTAAAAAAATAATATATTAAAAACCAATAAAAATAAATTTAAAATAAAATAATTATATAGAATACCCTTTATAATGATAAATTAAGATATATTTTATAGAAATTATGGGGAAAAAATAAATTTATTACTTAATGAATAAAATTTAGAGTCAAATAATAAAGGAGATAAATTTTTAAAATGAATCATAATATGAGTTTATATGCTATCAATCTGTTTATATAATCCTTTTAGTAAAACTTGATTCTGACTCAATATCTATACTGTTTCCTCTTTGAAAATGATAATTTATTTATTTTTAATATACTAAAAACTAAAAAAAATATTAAATTATTAAACATTAATAGAAAAAGAAAATATTGAGTTATTAGTAAATACTTTTAATTAAAAATTCAATTACGTAAACTAATTGTTAATTTAATTGCTATTAGTTTTCATTAAAAATTTAAAAAGAAATAAAATATTCTTACTCTAGTTTAAGAATTAATTTTTTTGTATAAATAAATTTAACTATCCCTTAAATTTGAGAAAAATAAATTGCTTTAAAATGTTAAATAATTATCTATAATAATTCTCTTTGTAAAAAAGCATAAGCTAATAAAATAATTTCACAAAAATTAATTAGTAAAGTATTATTAATTAAAATATAAATAAACATCTATCATAAGCTAAATATCTGAAATTCCAACAAATTTTTCTCATTAAAATTACTTGACTCTATTTAGTAATATTAACACATATCAACCAATTACAATAAAAATAAGTTTATATTTTAAAAAATATTTTAAATTAATTATTTAGGAATGATTCATTCTTCCCATCCATTATACTTATAAATAAACTTTTTTGCTTTTTAAAATTTTCTCTATCTTTAAAGAGAATTCTGTTTTAAAGCTTCAGTTGGTTATTTATCAGGATTTTCAAATAAAAGACATCTACTTAACTTTTCATCAAACTCATCTTTTGTATAATCTCTCCCGATTATTTTTTTGAACTCATTAAGTCCAATTAATTTTTCACAATCATTTTTATTCAGTGAATTTTCATTTTTATAATTTATTAAGTATTGCAATAGATATACTAAATCAATATTAGAAATTGCTAAACATATAAGAGTTCCTACTATAACTCCCAAATAATTATTTGTTAAACCTGCTACTAATATTCCAGTAATTACTCCTAATACTAATCCTTTTAAGCAATTTTAATAGTTTATTTTTTTTTTTTAATCATTAAAATTAAAATCATCTTATTTTCCAGATTCTATTTATATAGATACTGATGTAGAAGGCACTAATTAGAAATTATTATCACTTGAGTAATCTTTATAACTGCAATCCTTTTATCTTTTAAAATAATTTTTTAAATTTATTAATTAAATCTTATTAATTATTTTAAAAATATCCCTAAAAACAAAAAATACAATATTTTAATTAAATAAGATAAGCGATTAAATCTATAAAAATATTTATGATATTTACTATTTTATTTGCTGCTAGTCAAGAAATGATGTATCCATTTATTTTAAATAATTATTTAAAATTAATTTTTTTTGAAAATTTATTTGATTTTTATTTATCAAAAAAAAGTCAATTGAGTTTAATTTAAATTGGTATTTATGCTTTTAAATTAAACTATTTTTTTTTAAAGCTTTTATTTATTCAAAACACTTTTATTAAAAATATTTTTTTGAAAAAACTTTTATTAAATGCATTTTTATAAAACTCTTTTATTAAATCTATTTATTAAAAACCCTTTTATTCTAATACTTTTATTAATTAGATAAATTTCAAATTTATTTATTTAAATAAATAGGTTTTCACAAAGAACAATAATAAAGGTCAATATGGAAATCTTTTATGAAATTTTAGTTTCTCTTCAAATCAAATATTTTCAGATAAAAAATAAATTTTTAAATTTGATAATCAATAAAATCAAAAAAGTGATAAAGTTGGCTTTTAAAGACTATAGAATTTATTTAATTCTTTTAAAAATGAAATGATATTTTTTAAATACAGAAATTCAGGTCTTTTTATCTTTTTAAAAATTCAAACAATTATATTTAATGACTTTTTTAGAAAAAAAATGAATGAATGAATGAATGAATGAATAAAAGAGTTATTTGCAACAAAAAACAATCAAAAAATTTTTAATTTATTTATAAATATTAAAGAATCTCTCAAAGTTAACAAGAATTATTATTATTTTTCAATATAAAAATTATTTGATTATAGTAATATCTGTCAATTGATCACAACAATAAATATATTAAAGATGAATTTAATTTTAATAAATATTATTATTTTTTACTTAAGATAATATTATATCCCACTCAAAATTTTTAAAAAACTACTCATTTTCCCCATCCATAATGCATATAAATAAACTCTTTTGCTTCTTTAAACTGTTTCTATCTATTAAGAGCATTCTGCTTTAAAGCCTCAGTTATTTACTTATTAACATCTTCAAATAAAAGATATCTATTTATCTTCTCATCAAATTCATCTTTTGTGTAACCTCTCCCTACATATTTTTCGAAATCACTTAATCCAATAAACTGTTCATAATCTTTTTTTTTTAGTTAGTATTATACTTTTTAGTATTAAGTGTAAAGATAATTGCTAACAATTAATCCTGTAGAATAGGCTATAAAATGACGCCATGAACGATTTTTTAATTTTGCTACAGTACTTACAGCTATTACTCCTACCATAAATACTCTAAAATATTTTTCATATTTATTATTTTATTATTAATCTGTCATATTTTAGTTGTTTTATTTTCCAGAATCTATTTATTAAGATTTCGATAAACTAGAAACTGTTAATAAATTATTTGAATCTAAGCAATCTTCCTGAGACTTATCCTTTTCTCTTTAAAATAATATTATTATTTTTATTTTTCTACTTAAAATTTTTATTATTTTAAAATAATCTCATTTAATAAAAAAAATTTAACCGTTTATTAAATAAATAAATTATTTTACTCTTTCATTCTCTGAGTATTCATTTTCAGTAAATATTTATTTAAAACGAATTTTTTAAAAAGTATTATTAGTAAAAAGTGATTTGAAATTATTTCAATTAATTTTTATTAAAATTTTGAAACTAAAAAATCTTTTATTGATTAAAAATCTTTTATTGATTAAAAATATTTTAATTAAATAGATTTATTAAAAAAGCTTTTATTAATTAAAAGTAATTTTATTATATAAATTGAATAAAAACACTTTTATTAAATTGATTAATTGCAAATTCTTTTATTTAAAGTAATAAGGTTTTCACAATATAATTAATATCAAATTTTTATATTTATAAATATAATTTACATCACCTAGTAGTCTAAAATATTTGAATTACTGTAAATTAAAGTTGTCTAAAATTAAAATTTAACATCAAACAGCAGGATAAATAATGTAAGAAATTGAAAGTCTTTTAAGCAACCTAGAATTAGAATTTATTCATAACGATTAATCAGATGACAAAATTAAGAATATTCTATAATAGATAGATAAATGTTTGATTCAAATAAAATAAGAAAAATTTGTAGAGTATGGATATTATAAATACAAAATTGCTTAAAAATGTGTTGATTTTAAAGAAAATTTTACATAAGATTAAATCAAAATTTATGAATATGAAAAATAAAATTATTTAAGTAATTTTAAGATACATAAAAAGTAACTAATAGATTCATCAAAAAATTTCTTGACAGATTAATAGCTTTCAAATATCTAAAATGTTGTAAAAAATCTATCTGTATAGTAATCAGATGCAAATATATTTAAAAAGATTAAAAATTTCATCTGGTATTTGATAACTTATTTTTTTAAAAAGCAAACCAAATCAATTGATTAGGAGAAATTGCTTAGAGAAAGTGAAAAGATTTTTGGATTAGAGAACTTCAAAACTCTTAATAAAAGAGATTATTCTTAAAAAGAATTTAGAAGCAAATATAAGTAATATTTGCTGATTGAACATCCAGATAAGCTAACAAGTTTATCCCTTAAAAAAAATGCTATTGAAAATATATATAGAATAGAAAGAGCAAAATAAATTATTTATAAAATAAGAGGATGGAATTGATAAGCTAAAATATTTTTTATTACTTAAAATTCTAATTTTTTTAGTGTATACCACTATTTTTATGTAAAACAATGTAGAATTTTGCTTCTAATGCAGATTATTTTAAAAATATAATATAGTGATTTAATAATTTATGATGATTTTTTTCTAAAAATTTTAACAAACTAGTTTTTTAATTTTAAAACATTTATAATATGTTAGATTTACATTATTTTTAATTAATAAACTAAAAGAAATTATTTTTTGAATCATATTTTTAATTATCAAGATAAAGTTATTAAAATAAAAGAGTTTAATAAAAATGATTTAAAAGAAATTCAGAAATTTTAAACTTTGAATAAATCCTTCTAAATAAAATTACATTTCATTTAAAATATGGCTTTTCCTATTTTTATAATATACTATGAATATTTATTTTTTATCCATTTTAACAAAACAACCTTAATTTGGTTTTTGATAATATTTCAGATTATTTTTAATTTTTACTAATTTTTAATTAAAAAGTATTTAAAATTTTGTACAAATTAAATGAAATTAATATTTCCAATTTAAAACTATTTAATTTATTTACTATTTACTAAATAAATTGATATTTAAAATTAATATACAGTCAAATCTATTACGTTAGGTACACCTTGGGACAAAAATTAAATGCAAAATTTATCGAGATGCCCAACATATAGATATTATCAAATTTTCATAAAATTACAATAAAGTATACTAATAATATCAAGAGATAATACAATTTTATTATTATGTTAAAATTATTCTAAAAGTATGAAGAAATAAAATATCTTTTAAAAGAATCAAACAATAACTTCATTAATATTATTTAATTTGAAAAATAAAGTATTTTCAATTTTTTGATATCATGAAAAATTTGAACTTAGTTTAAATAAATTTTGACTAAAATTAATGTGAACTTTGTTTCTAGTTTTTAAAGATTTTGGATTAGTTAAGGTTATTTTAAAAATGAGTAATTCTTTAGATATTTAATAAATTCAATGACTTCTTTATAACAGGGACAGTATTTCATTTATTTTATTTTCAGTTTCAATTTTGTTCTTGCTTTGGTCTTCATATTCATCAATAACACAATCAATAAGTTCATTAATATCAGTTATGCTTTCTGAATTTGAACATTTACAATCCAATTAAATACTTTCTTCTAGTTAAAGCTCTTTATCAAAAAAATAAAATTCTTGTGCTTCTTTAAACTTTTAGTACTCATTTTCATAATTGAAATCTATAATTACATCATTTAGTTCTTCAACTTACCTAAAATTTCATCATTTCATAATTTTATATATTCTGAATATAAATCGAATTGAAATATATATAGATTAGAAATAAGTTTATTAATGAATTGCTTTCTATAATAAAATTTGAATATGTTTATTACGCCTTAATCTAAAGGTTAGATTAAAGATGTAGTGTTTTTTGGTAAAAATTATATTTTAATATTTGATATTTCAATTTATGTATAGGCTGGGCAATTATCTATAAACATTAATATTTTTTTATTACTTCCTAGAAACTATCTGTTAATAGGTTGCAACCGTTCTTCAAAAATAGATGAAGTAATCCATAAACATCTGGAATTTTACTATTTTCAAAGGTTTTAGCTTGTCTATTGCTCAAAAAATAAACTGAATATTCAAATTTTAAATAAGAAAAAGTAAAATGAACTTTCTTTGAAAGATAAAACAAAAGTAATTAAGTTCATCGAAAATGGTGCAAGCGACAGAAGAGCAGCTGAAGAATTTAAGTTTGATGTATTGAATACTTTCAGAAAAATGAGAAAAGTAATTTTTAATAAATAAGATAGCAAACGCAAATCCTATGAGTGGACCTATTATTCAATAAGATGTAAAAAATTGCAAATCGATTTGAAGTGAAAGATTTCACAGCTTCGGTTGGTTGGCTCAATGGATTAAAAATCGACACTCTATTGTATTCAGAACATTCCATGGAGAATTATTATCAATAGAATCTGAAGCACCATGTCTTCAACACAGATGATCGAGCTCTATTTTATAAACTACTCTCAAATAATCCATTGTTTTTGAAATAAAGTTCTTAAAATGTAAAAATCAAGCAAAGAAAGAATTACCATATTATTAGCCACTAGTTTTATAACTCATAAATTTTACAAGGTATGAGGTTGATACAGTCACTTAATTTAATATGAGTTTTTTTAATATAAAAATTTTTTGTGATTGATATCTCTGTGATATAAAGCTAAGGTAAGATTATTATTATTTTTACCATTTATTTTATTTTAATAATATCGTTTTTTCATTCATATATTTTTAAAATTCTATTCTTAAATTAAGCATTTAAAAAGTTTGTTTATTCAATTTTCTATACCTTGATATTTACACTTACCAATATAGAGTTTAATTTATCAAGTTAATTTGAAATTTTTTTAAACTATATTTTCAAAATTATTAAAATTATAAGGTAATAAGATTGTAAGAAATTTAAAATTAAACATTATATTTATTTTTTAAAATATCTATAAAAAAAATGAATATCT
>JH719953.1:733449-789009 GCA_000231845.2 Tetrahymena malaccensis 436
ATACTTTTTTATATATGTTAAATTATAATTATTAGCATCTGTTTATTAATTGCATTTTAATATTTATGTAATCTTGATTAACTTAGTTATTTTACAATCTTTAACTTTATAATCTACTTATTAAAAAAATTTTTTGTATATTTTATCAATAAGATTTATTTTAATAACTTTGGTAACTTCCTTGATTATTTAGAAGCTATTTTTTTATTTGATCTTTAAATAATAATATATTTGTTTTACACTTTTAAAAAGTATTAATAGTTTTAAATAATTCTGAAAGTCTTTTCTACTCCTTAAACTAATTAAAATAAATATAAATTATAATTTTATCATTTTTTCAATTTAAAAATTATTCTACTTTATTTAGTAATAGTAATATCTGTCAATCAACCATAACAAAAAATATATTAAAAATGAGTTTATTAAAAAAAAGATTTTTTATTTAACAAAATACACACAAACTTTTCAAAGTATTCATTCTTCCCATCCATAATACTTATAAATGAACTCTTTTGCTTACTAAAATTTTATATTTCTTTAAAGAGCATTCTTCTTTAAAGCCTCAGTAGGTTATTTATCAACATCTTCAAATAAAATAACTCTATTTATTTTTTCTTCAAACTCAGCTTTTGTATAATCTCTCCCAATAACTTTTTTGAAATCATTAATTCCAATTAATTTTTCATAATCATTTTTATTTATTAATTATTATTCTTTGCATTATAATTATAGGGTCTAAATAGCGAACGTATTTAATTTTTCTGTAATATTTTCTATTTTATCTTTTAAGAGTGGCTGTAATAACCCAGCAAGTTTTACTGCTGGCTTTGCTTTCGAAAAATATTCTTCTAAGCAAATTTAAAATTTATTTTTTTTTTATTAATCAGTCATATTTTAATCAATTTTTTTTCCAGAATCTATTTTCATAGATATTAATGAAGAAGGTACTATCTACAAATTATTTTTACTTAAGTAATCTCTCTGAGAGCAAACCTTTTCTCTTTGAAAATAGTATTTATTATTTTAATTTATTTAAAATTTATATTTTAAAATAATTTCACTTATTAGAAAAAATTTAATTGAAATTAAATAAAATTATTGATTAAATAAATAAATGATTGTTACTCTTATTTTTGCTGTATATCCATTTTATGTATATATTTACTTATTTAAAATGAGTTTTTTTTAAAGTTTATTTGATTATTTTGTAATAAGTAGAAATTTTATTTGAATTAATTTCATTTTATTTTCATCTAAAAAGATTTATTTATTAAAACACTTTTATTAAAAATATCCTTTTAAAATATTAATATTAAATAGATTTATTAAAAAAGCTTTTATTAAGAATGCTTTTATTAAATAGATTTATTAAAAAAATATTTATTCAAAATGCTTTTATTAAATTGGTTAATTGCAAACTCTTTTATTTTTATAATTGAATTTTCACTAAAAGTAAAGATATATAAGTATCTATTTTTTATATTAATTTTTTTATATAATTCTATTTATTTTTTGAAAAATATTTTTTATAAAAGTATTTATTGATTTTTTATTATGAATATTTTATACTCAGATTATTAATAAAATATTATAAATTAAAATTCTCTTTAATAAGTATTTAAAAACTAATCCCTTTAAAATTTTTAATAGCTATCTTTTATAAATTTCTTGAAAACAAACACAGCTTAACAAAACAAATATTTCAAAATAATAATTAAATAATAAATAAATAAACTTTTTTCAAAAACAAAATCTCAAGTAATTCTTTCAATTTAAAAATAATTAACTCTATTTAGTTATTTTATCATTTATATAATAACAAAAATATAATGTATATTACTGATAAATTTATATTTTAAAATATTTTATAAATTTAAAACTTATTGAAAAATTTTTCATTTTTCCCATCCATTTAACTAATAAATAAACTCTTTAGCTTTTTAAAGTTGCTTTTATTTTTATAAAGCATTATTCTTTAAATTCTCAGTTGGGTATTTAGTATGATCTTCATATTAAAAACATTTATTTAGCTTGTTATCAAACTCTTCTTTTGTGTAATCTCTTCCATTAATTTTTTTGAACATATCAAGTCCAATTTATTTTTCACAAATACTTTTAGATAAGCCTTATTTTTTGTAAATTAAATCTTTCATTTAAAAGATAGTAATATTAACACCAGCTAAAACTATTAAATTTGTTACATCCATTAAAGATTTTTTTTATTTTTTTACATATTTATAAATTAATATTTGTAACGCTCCAAATACCAATCCTTTTAAGCAATTTTTAATCATAATTATGTTTTATTAATTAACCAAATTTTAATCATTTTATTTTTTAGATTCTGATTGTATTGATTCTTATGAAAGCACTATTTTTAAATTATTTTCACTTGAGTAATCTTTGTGTAAGCAATCCTTTTTTCTTTAAAACAATATTTTTTATTTTTATTAATTTATTTAAAGCTTATTAATTATTTTAAAAACTTTTGGTTTTATCTATTACATAAAAATTCAATATTTGAATAAAATAAGCTAAGTAATTAAATAAATAAATAAATAAATGAATTTCTGAATTTTACTCTTTTGTTTGCTGATTTATCATTTTATGTAAATATCTATTTAAAATGAGTTTTATTTAAAGTTTATTCCATTCTTTTATTTATTAAGAAATTGAATTTATTTTAATTAAATTTAAAATACAAAAACTATTATTTATAAAAAATACTTTTATTAAATATATTTTTTTAATAGAATTATAAAAAGAAATCCTTTTATTCAAAACACTTTTATTAAATTAATTAATTGTTAATTCTTTTATTTAAAATAAAAAGTCATTCACATAAAGATAAATATCCAAATTTTATATAATTAATTATAATATACATTACCATGTTGTTTTGAAATGTTATTTCTGAAAAAATATTTTTCTATTTAATATCTTATTCAATACTAGAAATATTATAAATTAAAATTATCTCATTTGCAGAGTTTATCATTTCTAATAGTCTACCTATTTTTGATAAACTTAAACTCATTCATTTTAAAATATATGAGGTTGATATTATCGCTCAATTAAATGTGAGTTTTTTCAAAAGAAAAATTGATTATGATAGATATCTGTCAAATAAATAGCTAAGTTAATTTTATTCTATGATTATTTCTTTATTATATCAATATCATTTTTTCATTCATAAGTTTTTAAAATATCTTGAATTAATCATTTAAAAAATTTGTTTATTCAAATCCTAATACCTTACTTTTCTTCACCAAGCAACATAGAGTTTAATTTATCAAATTAATTAGATTTTGAAACCTTAAAAGATCTTTATTGTTTGTTTTAAATAGAGCATATTTTTAAAATCTAAGCTAAGTTAATGCTATTAATATAAAATAAGCCCTTATCCTTTGAATCAATTACTATCATAACTATTGATTTCCACCAAATATATTTATTTTCAAAGTTATTAAAATTCAGAGTTATATGATACTTAAGAATTTTAAATTTTCCATATTGTATTTATTTTTTAAATTATCTAAGTAAAATTGATTAAGATACCTGGAATGAATTAATGAAAAATATTTAAAAAATTATTTAAGAGTGAAAGTATATTATTAATAAAAAATTTTTAATTAAAATTGTTTATATTTAAATCTTTTAATATAAAAGTGTTTTATTTTTAATAATTTAAAAACCAAAGCCTATTATATCATTATTTAAAAAAATTATAAATTTAAAAAAAAGAAAATAATAATAAATAATAAAGTAAATTAAAGATGTAAGACTTAGTTTAACTCTTATAAGAATTTAATAATCTTTAATTATAAGAACCACAATCAGCTGACTAAATTAATGAAATTCTCAAATAAATAGACAACTAATTAACTATTATTTAGAATGATGGAAATTATAAACTCTATGGATTTTATCAATATTATATAGCTGAATAATGTGTATCTTAAATCAATATTCTTACTGAAAATTAGAAAGTTAGATACAAAAATTAATTAGATGTTTTTAAAAAAATATATGATGAATTTGTAAATGAATTAGAAAAATCTTTACCTTTAACTACTGAGCAAACTCAAGTCATTGAATATAAGAAATTACTTTTGTAGAGATAAAAAGATTAAGGAACTTATAAGTTAGTAACTGTTGCTAATACTATGAAAAGTGCTATTATTATTAAAATTTCTGCAGAATTATCAAATTAAACTTTAAAAGCTGCTAGTAAATTAAAGACATTAGTTACTAATACTGTTAATACTATGAAAGTTGCTAAATAAAAATTCAATATAATTGCTACTTTATCTATAGCGGCATTAGAAGCTTGCAAAATTTATTGGGATTATAAAAAACTGAAGGAAAGATTATTGACACAAGAATAGAAAGAAGAAGCTTTATAAAATTTTAAAAGTTAACTAAAAGCTTTGGGTGCAAGAAACATTTCTTCTTTTTGTATAACAACGACATTTTCAATAGCTGGAGCAACCCTTGGATCATTATTCCCTATTATAGGAACTTGCGTAGGAGGAGTTTTAGGTTCTATAGTAGGAGGAATCTGTAGTTATTTTATAGAGAAATATTATGTTGATCCCTATTTTTTAGAATAAAATAATAATATAAGCGAATATGAAAGAGAGATAGGATTAGAAAATTTCAAAATATATAATAATGGATAAGATTATACTAAAGAAGAATTTGACTTTAAATATAAAAAATGCTTATTAATCGAACATCCAGACAAATAATTAACTGATACTCTAAAAGCAGTTGCAAGAGAAAAAATATTTAAAATTTAAATGGCAAAAGAAATGATTTACAAACATAGGGGATGGGTCACGGGATGATGCATTCTTATATATGCCAAAGTATATTTATTAAAATTATTTTTTGGTAATTGCATACTACATATTTATTTTATTTGGAACAGCTTAGTTATTTTACAATATTTAACTTTGTAGTCTACTTATTAAAAATATAATTATATTCTATTAATAAGATTTATCTCTATACTTTTGAAAAATTAATAATTTATTTGTTTATGATTGGTTGATTAATTTATCGAAAATAAAATATAAATCTATATTTTATTGCTTTCAGCATTATTAAAGTTATAAATTGAAAAAATATTTATCAAATATTTGATTTTTCATAAATACTAAATTGGTTTTATATTTTTAGAAAGTAATTAATAAATTTAATAAACCCAGAATTTTAAAATTTATTCTTCCTATTAATCAAAATATTTAACAAATTAATATAGATATTAATTATTTAGTCATTTTTTTATTTGATTTCTTTTAAATTTATCAGAAATAATGAAGTAAATCACACAAGGCAATTTATAAAAAAAATTTTAAGGTGAGTGATCAATTAGATTTTATTAAATAATATCGTCTTCTAGAATAATTAAAAACGAATTATACAATAATCTACTACTCATAAATAACCATTTAAAATCCTTTCTTAATTGGTAAAATCATATTAATATTTAAGAATATCTAGCATCTCTACATAGAAACTTATGAAAGAGAAAAATAACCACATTTAATAGTTTTATGATTTTTCAAAAATTTCAATTAACATAAGTAGAAAATATATTAATGTAGTAATAATTTTAAAATATCTAAAAGTATTTAAAGTCTATATCTGTATAAAAATCTGATGAAGTATCTTTCTGATTTAACAGTCTAGAATTATTATTTTATGCATTATTTTTAGTTTTACCAAAACATTTTAGGAAGAAAAAAATATTCACTAATACTATTTTAAGTTTAATATACTCAAGAAAATGAAAATATTTTAGAATTAGAGAACTGTAATGCTATAAATTAAAGATATTATATACTTAAAAAGGATTTAAAAATAAATAAAAGCAGTACTTGCAGATTCAACATCCAGATTAGTTTATTACCTTTCAAATAATCGTTATCAAAAAAAATATAAAATGTAAAGAAATGATAAATTAAAAATGATATTTTAAATTATACTATCACTAAAAATTCTAAATATTTTTAGGGTTAGCTATAATTGTGTGATCAAGATAACAGTTATAACTTTAAAATAAATTTAATTACTTGTAAATTAAAAAAAAATTATATCTTAAAAATTTAGTAAAAAAACTATTTTTTATAAATTAAAAAATTAAGCTTTTAATTGAAAAGTATTTTTTATGCAATTTTATATATTGAGTATTTATATATCACTTGTTTATTTTATGTTTTAATTTATTATTTTTAATATTTTTGTTTTTCAATCTATTTACTAAATATTTATATTTTTCCTCAATTAAGATGGTTTATCTCAATAATTTTAATAATATGTATACCTATTTGATTATTTATTTTTTTTTGAAATCATTTACAGTTATATTTTAATCTCGTTTAATAATTGTTAAAATTTAAATTCAAAAAAAACATATCCATTATTTAATCTTTCAAAATTTAAATAAGTTTTTTTCTTTGAGAAAATAATAGCTTTTTTGTTAAAATGGCTTTATATTTTCTTAAAAATAATTTAAAACTTGAGGATGAATATATTTATAATTTAAAAACTCTCATTTTAAAAATACCTTCATCCTTTTTCATCCTAAATTTATTGAGTAAAATATTTAATTGAGTAAATAAGCGGATTAATTATTTTGCCATTTTTAATATTTGATTTCTTTTTATCTTAAATGATGAAGTAAATCACATTAGGCAATTTATTAAAACGAAAATTGAATGGTGAGTGATGAACTGCAAGTATTAATTAATTTTATCTTTTAGCAATTACACAACAGATAATGATTAAAAAGAAATTATACAATAGTCTACGATTCATAAGAAAATCTTTTGATTATTTTATTTATTTTTGCCTTCAGCTATTATTAAAAAACTTTCAGATTAGAACAGAAAAATCGAAAGAAAAACTAATTATTATTTTACCTTTAATTACAATTTACACTTTCATAAGATTTATTCAGTTTTTCGGAAACAATAAACAAAGTTAAGCATAGTCTAATTAAAATCTAGAGACTGACTTATTATAGTCTATAAAAAGAATAAATAAAAAAAACAAAAAAACTTAGAAAGAATAAGAGAGATTAAAAAACAAATTAAAAACATTTTACTGTTAAAAAATAATTAATACTACTTTTCACTATTTTAAATAAGAAAGTCTCTTAATATTTTATCTTCGAAACTGAACAGTTTTTGAGCTATGAGATACTCCATTTTTCTTTTTCTTGCTTTATGCTAGATTTTTGAAAGTATTTATTTATCTATAGCGCAAGAGAGCTCTGCTATTGAGTCAATATTCATCAAAAATACTAATACAGAATATGGATAAACTACATTTTATTAACTCAAATTCTTCTATGGCAAAAGCATAATTGATGGTAATGCAAATATTATGGTTTCTTTTCCTTAATAAATAGACTTAAACTATTTCCCTCAATATCTTGAGTGCCTTTTCAAAGTAGGTACTACTGAGCATTAAACTATGCCTTGTGAATATAATAGCTAGAGGGAAGTTTTTATCAATGTTAAAAATATAGTTTAAGGGGAATAAAGTATAGCTATAGGTCCTATCTAAAATCCAAATAATATATCAGGTACTGCATTTTTCAAGCTATGTGTCCTATATAACGACTATCCTACAGAGTGTAATGATTCCTTTGGAAAAGTATATTTTAGCAGAAAACCAGGTAAAAATTAATGCTTTATTTGTTCTTTTTACTTTTTGTAAAAATAACATATTCTTTAAATGATGATCTTCATCTTTTTCTCCTATTTACTTCAAAATGACTTAATGCAGTTTATATTAGTCCTTCAACTGATTTTATTGATACTATAAAAATAAAATTGAAAATTGATCTTAACATTTACTAAAAAGATATCTTTCAGAATTAGAAGAAAAAAAACACAATCAATAAAATTGAAGAATATATTTTGGTTTTAATACTAATTTATTATTAATTCCTTTAATAAATTTCAGAAAATACAAAACCTTAATATCCAGTTATTAGGTTTCTTACAAGTTTTAATAATCCTTTTAATTTCAAATCGATAGAACTAATTTAATTATTATCTTAAAAACATTCGATATGTAAAACTAAAATTTTAATCAAAAATAGGCTGATAACAAAAAATTTTTAATTAAATTATCAAAAATACATATTATTTTATCATTAAAAAATTTTAAAAAACATCATAAGGATTGAATTCTTAAATAATTAAGAAAATTTACAACAAAAAGTGTAAATTAAAGTTTAAGAAATCTTCATTTTTCATCATATTGAAAAAATAAATTAAAATATGGATTTAAATTCTTTAGAATTTTAGAATAAGAAAAAGTAATCTTAAATTTTGTGTTTGATTATTATATTAACTTAAGTAAATTAAAAAGAAAACACTTTTTAACCATTCTTTTTCTTTCTTTCACTTTAATTAATTATTTATACAATATTAATTTTGAGTAATTTAAAGTTTGGATCTAGATTGTTTTAATTTATGCTTACATTGCTTAAATTATTTATATTATATTAAAAAAAAGCTCTTATGCCTTTTGCAGATGTTTAGTATAAAAGTTCTCTATAAGTTAATGAAGGAAGCTCTTGGATTTTTGATTTTAAGCTGCAAGGTATCTACGAAAATAATTTATATAGTATCAGAATCACATTTCCTGATGGTTTTAAAACTAAATCAGCTATATGCGATATAGAAGGCAGCTAAACAAAACCAAAGACTGTTATCCTTTACAATTAAAGAATGATTGAGTGCTAAAGCATTTCGAAAAAGCTTAAAGGAAACGTATAGATTAGAATAGTTAATATGATAAATCCCAGTAGTATCATAGACTTAAAAAATTTCTAAATTGAACTTCTATAGCAATCAAATAGCTTAATTTTTGAAAGGATAATATTTAATCCTAAAATCAATATTTAGTTACAAGTTGGAAATATGAAAGCTAATTTAATTTAAGAAAACACCTTCAAATATTCAAATAGTACTCTCACTTTCTAAATTAATCCAACTAATTAATTAGGAGAAGGTGGCTCTCTTTAAATTGTATTTGGGCAATAATGGAAATTATGGGCTCTTAATTGTACAGTTATTAAAGGATTTATTAGATATTCTGGATAAATTCCAAATTGCTATTTAAGCTCATATGATAACAGCTATTATATTCAAAATTTCAAAGATATTGATTATACACAGTAAATAGTCATAAAAATAATTGCTCAGTCTCCAATAACAGAAGGAAATTTCCCTATCAACGTTCAAACACTTAATTCAAGACAAAAAATTGTAGATTAGTCTACAGTTACTGCTCTCACAAATTCTACGTGTAAATTTATTATCTAATTTTATTAATTTATTTTATCTTACATTTGTTTTCAATTATAAAACCGCCTTACAGCAAATATATAAATATAAAATTAACTAAATTTAAAGTAGCAAAAAATCAAAGCATTTAAATGAAATTAGAATGAATGATAAAATTTAAATAAATGATTATTCATTTTAAATTATTTTAAACTTAAATGATAATCAAAATTTAGATTTGTTTATTTCATCAAATCATTAAATTTACTACTTTATTTGAATTTGAGCATTTGGGAAAGCAATAAATAATCTTTAATTACATATGAATTTTTGTGATAATTAAATGTTAATCAATTATCAGAAATTCTGTTGGTAAGGATTTTTATTTTGTGGCTAAGAGTATTTAATCTTTAAGATCAAAAATAAACAATTACATAAACTCATTATAATTAAATATTTTGTGGTTTTTACTTAATTCAAATAAGTGATATAATATACTCATCAATTTTGATAGGAAATATGTCTTAAAAGATTACTTCCTTAATAATTTTATACTTATTAAGATTTTTTATCGTAAAATCTTAACTTATTAATTACTAACTAAAACTTTTCAGAATTTCATTTTGCTTATTTTAATCTACTTTAATTAAATTAGATGGGAGTCTAAAAAGGTTTACTGCCAGCGCTGTAAGAGATTCAATTAAATTATAGGCAGGTAAAGCAGGTCCTTTGGAATCGACATTTTTCTTAAAGCACAATCTTCCAGCAACCAATTATAAATCTGTTGGAAAAGTCGTCATAGATATTTTTCCAAAAATACCTAAACCATCTACAAACTATGGAATAATTAAATGCTATTTCTATGGAAATATTTTAGCCTCTAGCTGCAATTTTGATGATAAAACTTACGCAGACCGCACAAAAATAATTATTTACACTCCTGAGAACTTTGATTATCAAGAGAGTGAAATTCCTATAACTGTAACAACAGAAGGATCAAAACCAGGTTACAATGATGGAATATTATTGGATCCTCTAGTTAAAAGATATCTTTTTCACTACCATTTCTATGATAACGATTTGCCAGCTTCTGAACCCACAGAAGTGTATTATTAAGAATGGGTTCCAGATGCTTTTGAAATACCTGACTCAGATTTCAAATATAATATTCTCATCAGAGAAAAAAATGAATTTACTCATATGCGGTAAAATTTAAAATTAGAAATTTACTTATTTCTTTTAAAAATTATAAAACAATAAATAAAAATTATTTTATTAATAACTTTTAAATAATTAATTTTAGCTTTGAAATGAAATAACAAATAACACTTCCTTATGGTGATAGAAATTACTTATTTAGAGTTACATTTGTAAAAGATTCTGTTAATGTATGGTAAATAGGATAGCCTTATGAAAATAATTATGATATTATAGAAGACTTTCCTTGTTGTTTATATGGAAATAGTGCAGTTGCAAATCCTTTCACTAAATGCGATTTATATTAATAGAGCTTTAGAGATCCTTTCGTTTAAGCTTATGGATTTGAAACCCTGAAAGTTTAAAAAGATAACTGGATAATTTTAGAAATTCCTTAAATTAAAATAGCAAATGTACCTGCTGGTTCTAAAGGAACTTTAAGGTTTTCATTAATGGAAGAAACACCTGGCATGATAAATCCTGAAGTTGAGTTATACTACAAATAAATATCTGTGGAAATATTAGAATAATCTTTTGTTAATTATTCATTTAATCCTAATATAGCCACCACTTTAACACCATCCATAGTTAATTAGCAAACAGATCTAAGATTTTAATGGAGTGCAGCTGTTTATGATCCCTAGTACTTAATTTATGAAATAGATTAAGTTGGTTATTATGACATAGGAAGAGGGGTTATTTTACCAGCTAACTGTGATGGTAATTAGTGCATTAAATTCTAGAAACCAATTCATTGGGTTGTGGTTTATCCTAATACTCCTCTTAATTAATAAATTGTTACAAATATTCTTGGAGTATTTTAAAATCCTAATTATGCTGATTAGTTTGTTTTTAAGGTCAGAGCTATGAAAAATGGCGTAGTTGTAAATAAGCATACTTTTAATGTAAAAGTAGGTTCAGCAGATATATAAAATAAAATATTCGATATCTGCAACCCTGCTCATGTAATAAATTCTATTAATGGTTTAATTAGAAAAAACGAAGAACATGAATTCTATATAAAATTCACTACAAGAACTTCTATGCCTAGAAACTCCCTAATACGCTTTAGTTTTAAAAATATTAAAACTTAAACTTAAACTGACCGTCATGTTAATTATTGTAAAATTATAAGTGGTTTATTGCCTTATGATAAAACACCTATTTAGTGTAAAACAGTCAATACAAATATAATTGAAATTTCTCATTTTGAGTAGGTATTAGAAAATGTACCTATTGAAATTCACTTTAGACTTCTTAACGATGGCTCTACCACAATAAATCCATCAGTTGATATTGAAACTTTTTATGGTCCTAAAAATGATAAATTAATTGATAGTACCTATTCCATTCCATCTAATACACCAAATATCTCTACAAATAATGTGGACTCAGAAGTAAAATTCAAAGTTTTAGATGAAGCTGTAAGATCAGAAAAAAGAGAAAAAGGCTATGTTGGGCCAGTAATAATAGATTTCTCACCAACTATAATTACAGCTCTAAAATTTATTAAGGTAAAAATATTTTTTTTATTAAGTTTAATTTGAATTTATTTCAAAATTAAAATATCTCAAATAATACAAATCTATTTCATATTATTAAAAAATTCTTTTCTTTTAAGTTAAGTTTTATAATTTTTAAAAATATTTACCAACTCCTTTGAAAGTTTAAAATAAACAATTAATTTAAAAAATTATACTTTTTTTATTTTTTTAATTATCATTTTAATAATAGGTTAAATTTGATATTGGATTTACAACCCCAAGAAATTATGGGAAAGATTCTCTAATTTGCTTAGTAAATGAAGTTAGATTCAATTGTGTTTATTAGATAAACCCTCTATATGTTACAATAGATATCACTTCTAATGCCTTACAATCTTCATCTGCCTATAGATTATCAATATCTACTGAATATGTTTCTCCTTTAGATGGATTAGTTCATCCAAAAATTGAAGGTTTTTATCCTATTCATGTTGAGCTTTAAGATACTAATGGCTTTATAAACTAAGCTACTAGATGGATGTTTATAAAAGCTGCCAAACTATAATTCATATATATTGAAAGTGTTATCAGAAATCAAAATAGAGCGAATATGTTCTATGTTAACTTTAAAACTGCATTACCTGTTTAAAAACATAGCTCTGGAGGCAGGATTCATATTGAATTTCCCACTTTAGATCCTATGGGTAATCCTTTATTCAATTTAGATTTGGGAGGTTATTAATAAAGTGGCGATGAAGTGGGCTGTAGATTTATCAAGTAAGGAGTAACAACTGGAGACATAGGAGATATTAATAATAATAGATGTCGCCTTATCAAAAGTTAAAGAAGAGGTAATCCTGCAGTTGTAGAAATTATCAATTTTCCTTCACTACCTGCTGGAACTGAAATTCAAATGTGGATAGCTAAGGTTTTCAATCCACCAAACTATAATTATCCTGGATAGTCTACCCTTCAAGTTATGGATGCTAATATATCTGTTAATATTTTTGAATAAAACCCTTCGACAGGTATTTATTAATTTTAGATTAAAATACTAAAATAAATAATTTTACAAATAATTTGTTGATCTTATAAAAATAGGTGATTTGAAGTATATACATTATGACACTTATAACATATTTATGGATATTAGGGATGATCCAACTCTCCACGATGCTATCCATCCTTTTAGCTCTTAAGCAATCAATCAAGTTTGGGAAACTGGATCTTAAGTCAATAGCAAATTAAAATCTATGGTGAACTAAGTTTGGTATGATATTACTCCTTTCGCTCCAGGCGATTTCTATATTATTGAATTACCAAATAATTTCCCAGATACTCTGAAACCAGATTGGAAAATGGCTACTTGCCTAACATTTTATGACTGGTGTTTAACCTTCCCTTAAATTAACTGGGTAGTTTTGCACATAAGCGCCAGTTTAGCTGCTAATACAATGTATGCTAACAATGATGTTTTAAGTAAATTAAAAAAATTTTAATTAATTTAAAAGTTTTTAAAACATATAAAATAATCAATATAGTTTAAGTTTTACCTTAAAGTGTACCTTAAATAACCACTACTTATCAGTCCTATGTTTGGTAAGGAAGATTCTTTAGAGGATATGTTACTCATTAAATTACTCCCCAATAATGGCTATAATTGATTGGAACTATTAAAAATTATGGATTGAAATAATTAGACTCGCCATAAAAACTAGTAAAAGGTAGAACTAGAGTAGAAGTCAATTTTAATTTTACTAATTCTAACTTTATTCCTTACTACGGAGCAATATAGATTAGATTCCCATCAAGAGTACCTACTATTTAATCTCACTGCAGAAGCTCTCTAACTGTTGGTTCTGGATTAAAATCAAAAGCTGGTCCATTTGGTAATATTGGGTGTTTAGTTCAAGATTAGAATACATGGGTTATCTATGGATTTGATAATATAAATCCTCTAACTAATATTAAAATTTAAGGAGTAATTGATTTACCTAATGATGGAAATGCAGGGTATATTGGAGACTTAGATGTTATTACTTATGGGAGCCATGAATATGATACTATTTTTAATAAAGGTAGAATTATTGACAAGAGTTTAGCACTTCCAAAAAGTGGATTTACCATTGATAACTTTTAAACAAAGTAAATTGAAGATGTTGATCTTTTACATATTGAAACTAAAACATTAAGGAATGCTTATAGAGTAATCTTTTTTAATTCTTATTACATTTTAATGATTTTTATTCTATTTTATATTTAGACACCATTGACTTTTAAATTTAAAATTGGTGATAATGTATTTGCTAATAGAGGTAGAATTAGACTAATGTTTTATCAGTATTCTTAATTATCCTTTAATGATTATATTGGCAATTCTTTTTAGTATGTACCTACAAGTTAATATGTTTGCAATATTTAAATTGTAGATACTTAGGAAAACTATGGTTGCAAAATGGAGTCAATTACTTTAAAAAATCAAGGATATAATTAGATATACTATCTATTTTAGATGATACCTAATAGTGATTTATTGTCCAATGTAGATTATCTTTTTACTTTAACCACAATTGACGGAGATGGATAGGATGAAGGGCTAACCTTTCCTAACTCAGGTTTACCTTATAAAGTATAATTATTAGTATTATATTCTATTGAAAATTGATTATTTTTTTTACTGAAAAGATTGATGTTTCTATGTCAGTTTAAGAACCAAAAGGAGACAGTGATTATACACTTCACTAGCATTTATATTATTAGGTTTATGGATAGCCTTTTGCTTATTTAAAGTTTACAAGTTACATAACTTTGAAGAATGAGATGAACTTATTTATAATAGAATTCTAGCCTGGATAAAATATTAGAAATGATGATACTTTAGTTATAGAAATTCCAACAGCTTCTATAGATTTGTAGTATAATTTATTTGCAGATGATGGAGGGTTGCAGCTCAATAATCAAGATATAGTATTTAATGATATTATTGATATGTCTCCAACATATCCAAACCCAACCATGGAATGCAGAATTTCTAGAGGACTTTAGATCAAAGGACTTCCTATTAAGTTCTTGTGCAGTAACTTTAAATCCTCAGGAACTTTAAAAGATATAGGAGCAAACGATAAAATGAAAGTTGCTTTTAATATTTAAAATCCTGATGTTACTGCTAACCATTATTCAATTCCAGCTTAAGTGTACGTTCAAAGAAACTATAAGAATGCTAATGAGAAAATTCTTTATGATTTTGTTGAGAATGCTTTTTATATTCATTTTTGGAGTAAATTTTAGTTTACAAATTTTAATTCAAAAAACTAATTTTCAATATAATATAAATATCAATAGGTCCTTAGATAATTTCCTAAGTTAATGGTGATTTTAATGTTGGTCCTTTTCCTTCAACTGTATGCAATACCCTAACAGATTTTAAATTTAAAGTGAGAAATAGCCAGAATTTGGTAGGTAAAAATGAGGATGCTTATATTTTAAGATTTAATTTTGAGATAAGAGATGATGATTATCTTCACAAAAAAAATTGTGCTTATGTTATTACAGGAAGTCCTCCTCATGATTGTGCAACCTTGCCAAATCTCAGAACTTTTATAGCTTGGCCTCATGCTACATATGATTTAGTAGCTCCTGTATAAATATAAACAACAGGAAATAAATGGCTAACAAGTTTCTATAGTGAAGAAAATGGCAATAAGAGACAAATAGTAGGTTATGCTAGCTATGTTAGAGAACTTTGGAGTGAAAAAGTTATTTACTAAGATTTATACCCTGATTTACAACCAAATAGAGTAGAAACTGTTTATTTTGATCTCAGATTTAGACATCCTGATTACCATTTTGCAAATGAAAAAATGGATTTTATAATGGAGGTAAAGAGTTTATGAGATTTTATTTGATAAAATTTTTATTTTAAATAAAACAAATAAAATAAATAAATAAATAAAATACTTGACTTTTTAAAAAAAGGTTACTGCTCCTTATTGGTATTACACTGAGAGAGTAGTCATCACATTCCCTGCCAACATTGGATGGGCACTTGTAGGTGATTTGTGTTTAGAAAGCCCTGGTTCAGATATACAAGTAACAAAATGCTGGTTTGTTAATAATTCAGGTCAAATCTAAGCTTGGATTGATATTGCTCATAAAGTATTAAAATTTTCTTATTAATTTTATAGTAATGTTTAATGTAATTATAGGATAGCTATGTTAATGGAGATTAGAATGCTAGATAAACTCTACTTATAGAATCTCATATGGAGACATTCTAGGTTCCTTCAAATCAAGGATTAAATCCAAGCTTCAGTTCATTTAGTGTAAAATTCTATTAATGGTCTAGACTACCTTCTATGTAACCAAGTCCTTGGCGTAGTAGCCCTCCTGTGAATTTAGATCCCTCAACAGAAAAATATACATGTTTCACAAATAGTGGGAATATGAGAGCAGGAGAAAGTTTTGCAGTAGCACCAAATTAAACTTGGGATGTTAATTGGTAAAGTGAATCAACTATAGAATTTGATTATGAATATCACAGGTAATTAATCTTTTATTCAAAAAAATATTTAATTAGTAGGAATAAATTCATAAATAATTAGTTTGTTATCAAAGTTTTAATATTTTAGCAAAATATTTAATCTAAATTTAATTTAATTAATAATGTATATTTTAATATTAACAAATTTTAAAAAAATTTTGAGACCTAAAAAATAAAAACAAATAAATAAAAAAAGTAGGAGCTTTATAAAAAAAATTTTCAACATTCCTTCTCATATATACCATATATAAAATTCTGGAACTTTTATAATTTTTGAGAAATACTCAATTGCACTAGTCTCTCAATTTTGATTTAATTTTTTTTTTTCTATAATTTTAAAATAACTAAGTTGAAAAGTTTTACTTAAAAAAAAATTATTAATTTGCTAATTTTACAAAAATCTCAGGTATTTAGATGAATTTGTACCTTGCTTTAAGACTTAGAGGTCTCCCATTAAAATGGACATTTATTCTCCGACAGCTTTCAGCAGCTTGAAAGGAACATAAAACTATCACATTTTTGATTTTTATTATGGAAATGATGTTATTATCCCTACTCCAGTCGAAATAAAAGATTATGTTTAAGATAAACTAATATGTTGGGTCAATAATGATAGAGTTAAGTGTGAAAATGATGAAATAAATAATAAGATTAGACTCTATTTCTAGAATTAAATAGCAGCTAATGGTTTGATGTTTATTTTTATTACATCTCATGATACTAATGATATAACCAATGAAGGCTTTAGTTATTAAGGTGATTAATACTAATATAAGTGGCTTTATGAAATTTCATAATTTGGAGGATAGACATTTTATGGATATACAGACCCTTTCCCTATTATGTATAATACAAACGGAGGTATTAAATGCCCTCACAGGGGTATTGAAGATGGTGACTTAGCAGATAGTTCTACTTAAATAGCATATCATATTACTGGATATTGGTTTTGGTTTAGATTTGCTAGACCTGATATTTTAGGTATTACTTTTAATTTCAAGCCAAGGGATTATGATAATAGAGATCTTTATAATCCAAACTTTTTTATGGGTTTAGAAAATGGTGCTTAATATCCTTGCTCTAGAGGTATATCTGGTGGTAAAAGAAATGATGTTAGGTGTATTTATGAGAAAGGTGATAATACTGGATTTGGTATATCTCATCGTGTACATGTTTTTGATTTTAATTACCAAGTTGGTAATAATGAAATATTTGGATTGTTATTTAATGGTGTTTCTAATGTGTTTAAGATAACAGTTGAAGCTTGGGGTGGTTAAGCAACTTTTAACTAACCTTATGGAAATTATTTTATGGGATCTCTAATTTTTGATGCGTAAATTTAATTATTTTGAAATAAAAAGATATTAATTTTTCATTTAAATATAGTTGGTGGGGACCTTGGAATGGCGTTTGCAGTGTACCTAATGGTTGTACTGATTGCGACAATACATAAAATAATTGTGACTATTAAAATACAGCTTTTATGACACCGGAAAAACCTGCCTTTATGGATAACAATATTCTTCATTTTTACAATACTTGCTAACCAGGTACACAAAGTACAGTTTTTGTTGAAGTTGTCTTATAAAGTAAATATTTAAAATTTATTTTTGCATTTATTAATATTTTTTGTTCAACAGAAAAAAGCTCTTTTGACTCAAGTTATGTTGAAGTTTGTTAAGTTGACCCTTAAGTCCATGTCAAAGATATGTTTATTTATGAAAAATATGAATGGGCAGCCAATCCTAGCTAAAATGAGTATATCAAAAAAGCTTATTTGTATTATGATTTTAGTGATGGAAAAGTGAATGAGTAATTTTTCTCTTTTAGTTTTAATTCTTATTAAATAATTTAATAACATAGTTATTTCAATTTTTATTTAAATAATAAAATGTTTTTACTATTCTTTTCTAATACTAAACATTTATATAAAAAGTCTTAATATAGGTTATTTCAAATGTAAGCATTATAATTAGAATATTATGACATACTACTAATGTGGTGATTCAAAGGTAAGCAGTTATAGGCTTTATATTAGATTTGAGACAATTACTAATAGAATGTGTGAGCATAGATATGGAGCTGCTTTTCCAGAATGTGGTACTACATCAACTGTCACAAATGAATATGCAGCAGAAAAATACACAGTAAATGTTAACGATTTTAATAATGATTATGATTTCAAAATTTGGAAATTTCACGAAGATACTTGGGCTACTCTCGCAGTTAGACTATTTGATGTTCATAACAACGCTTTTACAACTCCTTACTATGATTCAGTGCTCACTTTTAATTATGACTAATTCTTGAATATTCCTAATTTTGGTACTCCTACAGAATGCTATGTAGTAGAAGGTTTGAGAATGTCAGATAGAAGAAAACTAGGAGAAGAACCATTATGTTAAGTTTTGCCTAATCCAAATAATTCTTCACCTTTAGCATTTACATTTAAAATTACTAATTGGGATACTATAGTTCCTAATGAATATGTTAGAATCTTGTTTAGACACCATATTATGCAATACATATGGAATGTATATAATATCCCTGACTATTCTCCATTTATTATGAATTTATATGCAAACAATGAAGCTTATGGAGATGGTAAGAATGGACATATGAACTCTAGAAAGTGGGTTAATCCTTACAACTTTTACTTTTGCTGGAATATAAACCATAATTTTGTAGTACTTAATTTTGATCATTAAGGTTCTGATACTGTTCTTCTTGCTTAAGCCTAATCCAGTTCGAATGTAAAATATTATAAAATAATATTAAATTATTTAGAAAATAAAATTCTTTATTTTATTTAATTGTATTTAAACCTTTCAAAAAAACTTTTAAAAAAAAATCTATTTTTTTTTATTAAAATAGATAGGATTCCATTTTAATAATTATGATTGTTAATATAATTAATGTATTGAGTTAGTTATGTTTGGCTTATAAGATTATGCTATGGGTAGGACCATTACTATTGAATGGTTTATAAATGATTAACTAAATAGCTGTACTGATTGGGCAGACTTTAGATGGAAAGGAATACACAGATGGACTTTATGTTTTGATTAATTTAGGAGTTGTTTACAAAATGGTAAAATTTATTATGTTTTTAAAAGATTTTTTAATTATATATTAAATATCAAAGGTTGGTATACAAGCTAAATTCTTAAATTTAGAGTAACTTTTTAAGGAGTCTAAATTCCTTTAGATAGAAATTATTGGTGGGTTCATATGAGATTTTACGAAGGTTTACCTTTTGAGAGATATGTAGGAGGATGTGCTCATAGAGGATGGGAATTCATGTGCTAAAATGATGAATGGGTAAATAATTTTGAAGTAGGTACTTCTTTAGCTGTAAATCTATTATCGCTGTCTTATAACTCAATTACAGAAGTAGATTTCACAGTTACTTCAATTTATGAATCGATAGGTTTAGATGTTAATGTTAATAGAATACTTATTATGGAATTCAGTGGTTCAGATTGGCTTGATAATCCAATATTTGGCACATAATATGATCTATAAGAAATTAATTGTGCTTGTGGTGTGAATACTTAAATTTTAACTCCATAAGTTTGTGTTAAAAGAAATAGAAGAGTAGTGGCGGGTAGAGTTTATGATCCAGTTGTTCTTTTTTACTTTTCAGCGCCTTCAGGTATTAAATTTATTAAATAAAATCATTAAAAAACAGTCAACATTTCAATTTATTTAAAAAATTTATTATTTTTATGACTAAATGGTATTTTAAATAATAGGGTCTACTGTAAGGTGCTCCGTTCCAGAAATTATGATTGAAGCTTAAGCTACTGCACCGAGACCAAGAAAGTTAAAATTCAAGATTATTCGTCCTTCTCTTTATGAATGGTATGGTAAAAATGGTGAATAGTTTAATTCAAGAGTAAAATCTGAATATTCATTTACTCCGATTCCAAATAGTGCCACTTCTGATTTAAGCTTGCTCCATAACCCCCCTGTGTTTTACTAGGATAGGACAACTACAGAATTATTTGTAGGGTACTATGACTTATAAATTTCTAACATAAAAAGTTTAAACACTCCATACGTTTATATAAGACATTCTGAGATTGGTCCACTGATGACTACTGAGCTTTGTGAAGACAAAGGACTTTGGGATCCTAACTATACTAAGGTATATAATTAACACACCAAAGTATTAATATGTAGAAGAGTAACATCTGCAGCAACAAATGCAGTAATTGGAGCTGGCAAGTAAAATAACTTTATAAATTAAGTCGTTGACATTTAAAATTTTTACAATTTTTTAGGAATTTATACTTTGAGTAATGGAAATCTCAAACAACTTCTGATTACTTTTATTATGTTTTTGTTTATTAATCTGCCGAACTAAAACAGCAATAGTAATCTGCACCTATAACCAATAGCTTATTTTAACCTATAAAAACTTCGTCTTTTATTATAGATCATTTCTTCTACTCATACAACAAATCTTAAGACCAATCAATAATAGCAATTTAAATCGGTTTAAGGGGATTTTTATGGAGAGAAACAAGAGATGGAGGTAGAGTTGAAATTTATTTACCAAGAACCTAAGTCACTGGAATTACACCAGGTATTTATTAAATTTTACTATTTTAAGTTTTAAATTAATTTATTTATTTAGCATGTACTGCAAGAATTGAAAAAGAATTCTAACATGTATTATGGTGCTATGTAGACAATAGAAATACTAATTATTGGGTAATAGTTGTGCATAATTTATTCACATAAATATAAACAAACAATTATTTGAATGTTTATTTCTCTATGAGAAATCCTTCAGGTGCTACAAATAGATCAGTACAATATATAGTCAAATTTTATTATAATTATAAATCTGATGGAGATTATAAAGTTCAAATACAAGATTCATTTACTTAAACTAATTTTGATTTTTCAGAGTATGATAAAGGCTATACAAGAATAACTAATGCTATGTCACATTTTTACGGATTTAGACCAAAAATATTTGTTGATAGAAGATATGAATAAAGATTTTATGCTAAAATAATGTCAGCTAAAGTGTGGTTAGAAAGAATAGAGTAAATATATTTTATCATCTCTATTTTAATTTTAATTTTTAATTAACCAACTATAGCTTTTATACAAATGAATATTGTGTAGAATCAGGATTTGATTGTAATTATCTTTTAGATGTTAGAGTGAGAGAATACGATACAACTATATTACAAAGATATCAGTAATAATTTATTTTATTTATTTATTTTTCATTTTTTCTTAACATTAAATATATAAATGCTTTTAGAGAAATAGAAGTTAGAGGTAGGTCTTGGTTAGGAGTTGGATTTTTGGTACATTAACCAAATTATAGAGTTTATAATTAAAATTCAAAGTTAGAATTTATTATTTCCACTAGAAGAACAAATAGGCATATTGGTTTATGGAAGTAGACTAACCCAAATCGAGTAGGTCATATGTTCGTTTATGATAGTGCTCAAGATTCGTAATTTAATTATAGATGTTTAAATTAAAATATAATTATTATAAAAACTATATTTTAAAATTACCAATTAATAGAAAAACAATACAAAGTAATGAGCATTAGTCAAATACAAAATACAATGATTACTCCACAAATAAATAAACTGATGAACTAAGGCTTTAATACTTCTATTTCACCAACTAAATACATAATTAGCTTACTTCATTTGTAATTGGTATGTATGTGAAAAGCGGTAGTACTATGGATTATCCAAGAATATATTTTGAATTGAAATTCCCTATTTTGAAAGTAGCTAACATTCCTGGCGCTACTCATGGTAATTCTATCCCTTGTTAGATTTCACTAGTTTTGGAATCTCAAAATCCTAATAGAGTCAATACAGCTAGGTGCAGAGTTTTTGACATCAATAGTAAAATATTAACTTTTTTATGAAACAATAATAAAAATTTAATTAATATTTTAAATAGCTAAATCTTATTAAGGTCTTATGGTAAGAATCGAAGAAGTAAACTAATTTAGTCCTAAAGCAGTTTTAACTTTTGCTTTTGATGATTGGCTTTTACCTGACTCTACTAATGGCTATACTCCTATTGATATTGAATTTAACCTATATAGAGCATATTTAACTAATTCTGGGTCTCTTGATTATTGTAGATATTTTCTTCTCTTAAAAGAAATGATATTGGTAGATGGAATGAATCCTTAAATTTGGGATAATGCAGCAATATGTAAATATCTAATTAATATTTCTATATTAGTTAAAATGAAATTTTCTATAATTAATTAGCTCCAATTTAATTAAAACCTCCAAATAGCTATGTTTATGGGAAAAAAAATGTAGAATATAACGATAATATAATTAATTCTTGGCCTTAACCTACCACAGGATATGTTGATACTTGGGGATAATACAATACAGCTGGTTAAAAGGTTTTAATTAATTTCTATAAAATAGATTTTTTAGATTTTCTATTTTTTTGTATTATTTAAGTAAATTTTTCCTATTTATAAAAAGATGAGATTAATATTTACTAATGGATTTATTGGAGGAGATAATACACCTGATTCTTTGAACTATTATGATGGTTTTGGATAACTTTAATTACTTTGGTTTAATAGAAAAACCAGGTCTGCTTATATTTCTGCTCCAAAAAGAGATAATACTAATGCTATCAATTTTTCTATCAAAAATGCTGTTAATCCTTATCCTTATTAAAGAGACGCTTGGAATTCAAACGGAAAAATAGATTATTAATTATACATGGGATAATACTGGAATTTCGCTGGAGATGGGTTTAGATAAACTAATGTAGGTTTAATCGACCTTTCATCTAATGCCTAATGGTCTTAATTCATTAAAGATGTTCCAACAATAAATATTGATTTTAGCTAATCTCATTTAGTAATTTTTATTAAATATTAAACTTATTTAAAATATATTTTTTATTTAGACTGATGTGATTCCAACATATAATTATGCAGCTAATTAAAGTATTACTATGAGATTTAGAATAACACATTAAATTAGTAAAGCTGAAAGAGTAAAGAGATAATTAACAAATGTTATTTTTGATTTTACATAAGGAGTTAAAGCTATTCATAAATGTTACATATAAAGCGAGGGTCAGAAATCAAATTTGTTTATATATAGATATGCAGATTGTCAAATAGGATTTGCTAACAATAGATATAATGTTTAATTAATAGGAATTGCCAATTGGGAAGATACTACTCCTTATTAAATGTTTTTGTAAATGTAAATTGACAAAGATACTATTGCTTACACTATATCAACCTATACATAAAATGGGTAGGTTGAATATTTCAAACAAGTTACTGTCCCTTCTAATTAATTTAGCAAAGTTCATTATACTTTTAACTATTTTAGATTTACTGAAGGGAAGTATATTTCTGGATATCATGAGATAGCACAAAGAAAAATTTATACTAATAGTGATATAAAAACTACTTGGAGGTTAAGATTTAGATTTATTTTAGATGTTACACTTAACTATAAATAAACTACAACTTTTATTGACCCTATGACTAATGCAGATTATTTACAAATTAAGTTACCTCCATCATTAATTAATGGGTATATTCAAAGTGATCCAAATCAATGGCTCATGTGTTATTTTGTTCCTGAAATATCAGCTTATGATAAATTAGGTTAAATATTTTCTCAAATTATTTATTTTTTTCATTTTTTTGAATTAAAGATTTTTAAACTAAATAATATTAATTAAATAATAGCGTTGCCATTATATTCTAAATGTAAGATAGATACAAGTGGAAATCCATATTTTTACATTTTAACAGCTCCTAGAGATGTTTTAGTAAATGGTAAAGCTTATGTAGTTCACATTACAGAAAAGAGAATTTAAGGTGCTTCATTTATTCTTCCACCAGCTCCATATAGATCGGAGTTTATTTGGTATTGTTATAGTCCTTTAGGAACTACAACACCTTCTTATGATACATTTATAACAAGAATAACTAATAGATTCATGAAAGCTAAAATTAACCATTTAACGACAACTTCAGAAGATTATGATGTTGCTGAAATTACTTTTACTCCTTCAGTTCCTCTTACCTAAATGTAAGAGTCCTATTTCTTGGTTGAAATAGATAGTAATTATTATTAAAAGACAGGTTAAAATTATGAAGATTTTGATTTAATTAATTCCTACAAAAGAGATGGATTACCTGAATTTATAAATGGGTATGATCATTCATATTTAATTGAACCTCCTTTCTCAAGTGGATTTTCGTTAGTTAATTTTGGTTAGCATAGTAATTTCTTTGCAAATATTATGATTAATCATGTTAATGGATAAGATTTAAATGCTGGTCAATAATATGTTTTCAAAATTCCTATGGTTAGAAACCCTCAAGATTAACATATTTCTCTTTCTTACAAAATTTCGACAGTTTTTATAAACAATAAGGATATGAGAAAGTAAATTTTAGATGAGTTTTGGTTCATCAATCATGCATATGTTGACACAGTGCATAATGACATGACAAGTGTGAATTTCAATATGAATTCTATCAACGATTATGTTTAGTAAAACACTATGGATTTAAGTGTATCTTTTAATTATGATATTGGTCCACCTTAAAGAATTCTATTAAAATGGGATAATAATAATGATATAGCAATAGATAGAACATAACTAAACACAATTTAAATTTCAGGATGCAAAGTTGAAGTTTTTGATAAAATTTACTTGATTATGGTAACACCTTTAAGTTATTAATAATCTGCATGGTCTGTAATGAGTTTAGGAACTAATTTTAAATCAAATACCTACTCAGCTTAATATGGATTTTGGTTTACATATATAACTAACAAATCATTAACTTAATATTATCATAATCCTCAATAAAAGTGGCTAAAACCTTTGGAGGATCTTACTCCTAAAACATTTATTCAAAAAATAGGATTCAATACAATAAATAGTGTTTGTCTTTATAGGTTAATTATTTCAACACCTAATCAAGTACCTATTGGAGGGTATATTGAAATTAATCTATCTAATGAACTAGATGGATATGAACCATATTGCTATACATACACAACATTCAAATTAGTTGATTCAACAAACCCAAATTAAGTAAACTATGGTCCTCTTGAATGCTAAATGAAAAATTCTAAACAATATATAATAAAAGGATTTAACAGCTTTACAACTTCTACAAGTGTTAATGTAGACTTATATCTTAAAAATGTGAATAGTGGAGCTGTGGTTAACCTTTCAAATGTTAGCATGTATGGAACATAGAAATCCTAAAATATAATAGCTATATCTAAACCTGTACCATAAGTAACAATTCTGTCAAGCAACCCAGGGATGAGCTACTTTGAAATATTAGACAGAGTTAGTTATCCTATTTATGCAAAAGAGTGGTAGAAATTAGACTTCGTTTTTAATTTGAGGTCAAATAATTTACTAATAAATTAAAACTACAAACTAAAATTCAATCTTCCTGCTGGATGGATAAGTGCAATCGGATCGAGACTTTAGCTAAAAGGTAGATATAAAAGAAATGATCCATCTATCATGCCATATGACACTTATCCTTCACCTCCTTATAAATACAAAGATTGGACTACTTCTAAATTTAGTTTGGAAGGTGATAAGCTTGTATTTGACATTAACGTTGATGATCCTTTATTAAGCCATTATTCAATAAATTAATAAATTGAATATATCTTTTCAATAGACTCCGAAAGAGCTGATATTGCTTATCAAGAAGGTCTATTAAATTCAGACAGAGGATTATATAACTTTTATTTGGATGCTTATTAAAGCAATACACTGCTTGAGAGAACATACAATGAATTTTATGTAAAACCAAGAGAAGATGTATCTGATACATTTAGAGCCTCAGTTTTAAATACAGGTGCAGGGTAAAAGACAGCTATTAGATTAAGTTTTACAATGAATTATGATAAAGCTGTCCAAGGAGATGAAATATGGATAGAGTTCTAAACATTTGATAGATTAAAAAGGGTTTTCAAAAACGATTTAGGATTAGGTTTTAGTGATATTTCTGCTTAAATAGGTTGCTCAGAAAGATTTGGATATAACAAAATATCAAAGTAAAGAATTATTTGCTATGTTTTTAGAGGGAACTAAAGTTTATTATCACCTAAAAGAGGTACTCCAGTTATTATTAAAATTCCAATCTAAAAAGATATTCCTAGCACAGAATAAGTTGACTTTTGGATAGCTTATGTAGAGAATCCAACAATAGTTGGATAAGTAGCTGGTATTAAATTAAGTGTTAGAAGAGATTGTAGAGATGATAGTCCTCACTTTAATTGTATCCTTTATCATGCTGAGCATTAATATTACATAACGTAACCAATTCCTATTAGCTAATATTCAACAAATGGAGTTTTCTCAGCAAATTCAAATATTGTAACTCTCAGTGCATCTCACACATTCACTATCAAACCTTCAAGCGACATTTAACCTAACTAATATATACTAATTTAATACCCTTCTAATCATAAAAATAAAAATACATGCTAATCATAAGTTGGGGAATGCATAGAATTTCCAGAATACAATTGGGTAATTATTTAAACAATTTTAAGAGAGTTTCTTAAAAGAAAAATTATTTTCTTAAATTACCTCTATTAAAATTAATCTTATTTTTTAATAAAATTGAAATTTATTTTTATCTAAATATATCAAAATTAAATTTTATTTTTTAACAAAAAATAGGTTTTATTTAAACCAAGTGCTTTAATCAAAGGTGGATTAGATACCTCAATTCAATTTGATAATATGATTAATGGATATCATAGAAGGAACCCTTCTCCAGATAATTATTTCCTTCTTTAAGCATTTGACAATAATGGAAATATTGTTTAACCTTATAAAATTACACATAACTACTATGATTACTACATGATAAGTAATTTACTATTTAATTTTATTATTTAATATTTTAACATAAAAATTTATTAATTATTTATTCTTTAATTAATATTTTTAATTACTTAGATACTGATGGATAAATCATCAACACTTAAACTTATGATCCAAAGTATCGTATAACTACTGTATTCCTCAAAGAAAACTATATGAATTTAGCTTAATTAGATGTAATAAATATGAATATTGAATAGGAAATTAACTACTTTAGATTAGAGAAGCCAAAAGAAATTTCTAAATTTGATTTAAATTATTGCAATGCTACTTTAACTATGATGCCTGAGACTTTAAGATAGCCTTACCCCCTTAGATATGATTGCGAAATTCATGATCAATATATACTCCTTATTAGGACAAAGTATTTCTTACCTTGGGATACTACTTTTATTAAATTCAACTTAAGGATATACTTTAAATTTATAATTGATGATAAAATACCTCCTAAAGATGGTATCTCTCCTGGCCCAGCTAGTCCTTTCATATTATATGGATGTTTAGTTCGCTGTGATGATTCTTCAGATTCTAAAAATAATTTATCCTGGTCTCACATGACTTAATCGAATATTCCTTGGGATATATCATACTACTAACAACCTAATCTAAATACTGCTGGATTCTATACAGAATCTTTTTATTAAAGGTAAGCTCATATAGATGAACAAGTAAGCTTATAAATGCTAATTTAGCCAAATACTAACTCTTCCACATGTGATATCAATTAGTTAGTGTTTACTGTGCCTGATGAGTTTATATATCCTTCCACTCTAACTTTAGATAAATGTACTATACAAGGTAGACTTATCTTATTAAAAATTTATTTATGATTAAGAATTAACGATTTTTTTTTATGAAAAGGAGCAAAACCAGTTTCAATAGATTCCTGTTCTGTATCTAGAAGATAAGGTTAAACATAAGTAAAATTAATTTTAAATGAAAAATTAGGAGATTTTGCTAAAATAGTAACAATAAGCGATAAAGATGGAAATTAATTATTTATAGCTCCTCCTTATCCTGGTACATTCTATCCAATAAAACTAGATATGTATTGCGATTCAAAGTTGGTTGAAACTTAATTCACTAATTTCACTAATGTAAGAGGTGAAAGTTTAGATGTAAACTATTTGAAGGTAATCAATTCTTTAGATGAATTAACTCCACAACTTTATGAGTTTTAATTTAAAACGGGAAAACATGTTATTCCACTTGGTTACTAAAGAACTGTTTAGGGATAACTCTCATAAAATGTGTTTTCTACCATCAATTTTGTATTTGAATGGATAGGTGATGGTTATACTATACATCCAGGTTATGCAAGTGATTTAGGTATGAACATTTAGGATAACTCAGAAGTTGGATGTGTTGTAAAAAGTGGATTAGCACTATCTTAAGGTAATAGACTAAAGTGTATTTTAAGTTATGGAAAAGGACCTGAAAAAATGCCTTAAATTTCAATATCCAATTATGAGCAAATACCTCCTAACACTCAAATATCGATATTGATTACAAATATCTAATCGATAGCTGCTAACTTATTAACTACTGTTAAAATAGGTAATATTATTTATTTAAAACAACAAAACTTTTTAAAAAATATTTATTGTATTATTTTAAAAGGTGTATTAATAACAAATCCTAAATTTAATTCTGATGCATATTTTTACAATTTAGTTGCATATGTTCCTGATAAAACAAGTATATTAAATTCACCTATAACAACTACAAATAATAATGTTGCTGTGACAGGAAATAGCTAAATCCATTCTTCATCTAATTATAAATTCACATTTACTTTAGGCAAAAGAATTCTAAAGGTTACAGACTATTTTGGTGTTTAGTTTCCTGATAATTTTATTAATACTCTAATGTATGATCCTTCCACAATAAACTGTGGTTCTACTTGTAGCTCTATTTATGTTTTCCCTGCTTCAAGTATGGTATACCTTTAGCCTAAAACTAACTTAGCAGCTTAGAGTTAAGTTGTATTCTAGGTTAATGGTATTCCCAACCCAAATTATGCTATAATAGGATAAATATCTATATAACAATTTACATTTATTGATAGAAAAATTGATAGCAAATATTTAGCCTAATTTTCTGCTAATTTCGCTCCTTCATCTCTATTCTAAAGCGCTAATGTTGAAGCTTCTTCTCAAACTGGAGGTGAAACTAATGTTAAATATACATTCTAGTTCTAATTAGGACATATTGTCCCATCAAATGGAGCTATTTCGATAGATTTCCCTGTTGAACTTTATGATAATCCAAGGTAAACATCAGAACCTCTCAAATGCAAAATATCAGGAGATGTTTTTAATGAATTTAATTAGTCAGTCTGTAATTTTGTTTCTCCAAATAGACTTAGCGTTGCATTAATTAACACTTAATTGCTTCCAAATTCTGTTTATAAAATAATAGTAGATAGTATAACAAACCCTAATAAGAGCTATAATTAAGCTAGCAAGTAATACAACTTTGTATTTTCATCTCATTTTAATAATAATGCTATTCTAAATCAAATCATCGCACAAAAAACAGCTAGCCCTCCTATTTTCTATGTGACAGTTTTGAAAAAATGTATTATCCAAGTTAGTCCTTTTATCAAAAATACAAAATTAAAATCATTTTACTCATTTAGATTTTCTTGCAATGTTTAAATTAAGGATAAAAGTTTTGTAGAAATCAATTTGCCAATAGAATATAATATGAATAACAAACTAGATACATATGAATGTTCAAGCTTTGAGTAATCTACGCTTTATACAAAATAATGTAACCTATAAGAAATTAAAGGATAACTCATTCTTTCTGCTTAGCTCAGAGAAATAACAAATTCTTAATAATTTACTATCAATTTAAACTTGTTTAATCCTAGTATAGCAAATAGTAATTATATCTTCTCAGCTTAATTTAGACTGTAAAATCAATATTTTGCTGATACTTAAAACACAGGAAGTAATTTTGCAGGAATCTTCGAAAACACAAAAATAATATTTGCTAAAAACTAAGACAATAACTCTTAAATAAAATTGTAAAATGTACCCATCAATGCAGCTGAGCCAGCTTATTATATTTTTAAGGTAAATATATAATTATGAATTAATTTTTAATTTAAACATTAATTTAATAAAATATTATAGACTCCAAGTTTAAGAAACAAAACATAGATTGAAGAAACATCTATAATGTTCCCTAACCACTTTTCAAAGAATCTGGGAGATGATCTGAAATGCTTTATATACAATTCTAATAATGAAGCATATAGATTTTCAATACATGATATTCTAAAATTAAAAGCTAAATAATTTAGAGATTATTAAAATTTTATTTAATTACCCTGCTCAACAAATTATGATTATACAATAAGTAATTAAAAATAAATAAAATTTTTATTAATTATTTTTTTTTATCATAATTTTATTAGCATTCTAAAGTGTCGGAAACTTTTATAACTAAAGCTCATTTGAATGGAACTATTTAATAGTTTAAAATGTGTATAATCCTGGAAAATTCTATTTAGACACTTACAAGTAAGCATTATTTTTAGTAGGAATAATAAATTATCATAAATATTAATTTTAGAATTATCCATACAAATGATGGAGTGGCATCTTGGGTTTTTGAAGATAGTTTATACTATGAAATTAGTGATACTGCTAAATAGCTTGATATTAAGAAAATTGAAGCAAAGATAAATAGCACAACTGTTCTATCTCCTTACATTTTTGAAACTTATACCCTTTAGTAGCTAAAAAAGAGTACAGTTACAGCAATAATGATAGACTTACCAGACTAATACGATATTTCGCTTTAACCATAAGATATTTCTTGCTATGGTTCAATAAGCTCAACTATTAAAACTAGCTGTAAGTTATACAATAATACAATACTCTCATGGTCTGAGATATCTAAAGTTGAGAATGTTTTCCATTACCTATATGTAGAATATTTAATAAATCCTTATATAGCAGATCCATGCTCAGATAAATAGATTAAAAACTCAAATTTTAAAATTTCTATTCTTGACTTATCAACTAATGAAATTCTTGCAATTTCAGTAAATAGAAATATTTTTTAATTTTTAAAGTATTTAATAATTAAAATTAATTTAGAAACCTACTAAGTAAGCATGCCTTTTATACTCTAAAGATCTTCTCTATATAAAAATTAATGGGCCTACTAAATTAATCAAAGGTCTTTCTCATGAATTTAAGGTAAATTAATTACAAATAAATTTATATATTTTGAACATATTAATAAAATACAAATTATAAAAATAGATGGAGATAGAGAGGCCAGCTAATGTATTAAAGCTAATACCTAAATATAACAATTTATATTTTGATTTAATACCTAACATTTTGGTGTTTAAAGATTTTGATCAACCATCAGAAATAGATTTCAAAATTTTGGTTAAATAAAATGCTTAACTTGGTACACATACTATAACTTTTGATAAAATAGAAACAATATAAGATTCGTCATTTAAATCAGGAGATTAATACTAATTACCTCCTATATTAAAATTTGATATTGTTGAAAGTTAAAATACTGACTAAACACCAAAGTATGTTTTTATTGAAGATTTTAAAGCAAATTCAGTTGGAGGCATAATCACGGCATTTGTTAATATCCCAGAGCCTCCAGCTTAAAACATGTATCTTAATATTGATATCACAAACTCAAAAGTAAATATATTTATAACTTATAATTTTTAAATTTTATATATTAATTATTTTGCAACCATAAAAATCAAAAGTTTTAAAATTTTTTATTTTTATTTTATAAGAATTTTTTGATAAATTTACATAAATATTTAAGTTATGAAATTTTTAATTTTGAGAATACATATTAATTAATTTTAATATAATAATTTAGAATATTAAAGTATAACCGTCTAAGATTTTAATAACTCATTAACAAAAAAATTATAATTTCTCTATTCAATATTTGTCAGAAAAAGTTACTGAGCCTATTCCTTTCTACTTTTCTCTATAGTCAAATTAAAAATTAGTACATTAATTAAGACCTGCAGTAAAGCATTTGGTCATTACTCATAATGATTAATACTCTAAAAATAAAATTGCTAAATTAGAATTTATGGATAATATTCCTCATGAAAGCTACTACAGAAATCATGTAGGAAAAAGTATTGACACTAATTTAATTTAGACTAATGAGCTTAAACCTGAAATATTGTCTATAAAAATTGCATCTTTATAGTAAAATAAAGCCGTTTTATATGTAGTTACTAGTTAGCCTGGATCAGTCAAATATTTTATAACTTATAAAAACTCAAAACCCCCTCAATTTAATAATGAGGTTTATTCATTTAGCTATTATGAAGGAATAATTATTTAAAAGGGTGAAGTTCATACTAAGTAGTTTTTCCCTGAAGCTAAGGATTTCACAGCAGAAATAAAAATTCAAGAATTAAACTATTCTACATCTTATGAATTATATGCAGTTTGTAATAATGGAATGGGAATTTCAAATATAAAAAGCGCTAATTTTACTACTTCTTATTTAAAGGCAGGTTCTATTTTCCATGTAACTCTCTCTAATAATGTAAATTCTTAAGAATTAATTAAATAACTCTCATAGGCTCTTAGGATAAAACAAACTGATATGGCTTTGTTAACATCAAAGCAGATAATTAATAATTAAGGAGAAAGGATAAAGAATGATTTGTTCTCATTTGAAGTTGCTATAGCTCCTCAGTCTAATGGATATGATATGAACGAATATCTTTAAAATATGACTCAAAACAACCCACAAACTTTCTTAAAATTAATGAAAAATTATGTTTAAGGATTTGAAACTTATAGAGTGGAACCATTTTCAAGAAAGTACATGAATGGTATGACTAAAATTACTGATCTCAAACCAAAAGTAGAAAGTGTCAGTTTTTATTCAGTAAACATTACTGTTAGATCATGGGAAGATTCAGTAGTTTACGCAGTAGTGTTAGAAGATTAAAATCACTAAAATATTACTTTGCTTTCTTAACAAATAATTTTAGGATTTGATTAACATAATAATCCAGTTAGAGAATTTTGGTCGACTAAGTCTTACTCAAACTCAAGCAACTATAATTAAGCAAATCTACATTTTGATAATTTGAACGATGGTACAAATTATACAGTTTACATGACTGCAACCAATGTGATGCCATATCCTGAATAGCTAAAATACTTACCTATATAAGATAACAATGTGATAACATTTAAATTTGGCACTCCTTTCAATTACAGTAATTACATTTATTTTTAAATTTGAATATTTCTTTATCATATTAATTAAATTATAAAAAATAGATATAGATAGCTGTCTTATGATTGAAAATTTAAAAGACATAAACTTACATCTTTCATAAATAATTGAGAAAAGATATGAAACAGAAAAATAATTTGGATATTGTAAGAAAGTTAAAAAGTTAACTAATTCTACTAAGTTGTTAATAGGGTATTGAATTAAAGAAATAATTTAAATGTTATTCTCAAATGGCTTAGATTTAATTATTTAAAGTTTTTTATATGGTATTATGTATATTATAAAATTTTATTATAAATTTAGAAAGCCAAATTTTTACATATTGAATATGCTATATTATTGAAATCTTCACATTTTTAAGAAAATAATTTTTTTAATCTCTACCTTAAAAATTTAAAAAAAGTAAATTTGATTAAAAAATTTAATTTCTTATATTTGAATTAAAATATATTTTAAAAACATAATACTGGGTTATTTTAGATTAGCAATCTTCTTATCTAATATTTTTCTACTCTGCTTTATTTTATAAAATATTGATATGTTAAATTTTTTTTTTCTTCTAAAATAAGAAGTAGTTTTTTTAATAAAAAATGAGTAATGAAATAAATAAATATATGTTTTTTATCTAATTTTTCCAGTTTTAAGTGTCTTTCATATCAAAAATAAAAAAAAATTGATTTTACCTATTTCCTTAAAAAAAATGTGTCTAATCAAATTTGATTTGTGCTTTATATATTTTCAGTAGCCACTTTATAATATTAAAAATAATAATAATGATATTAAAAATTAAGAGACACTTTAAGTTAGACTCATTTATTTCTAAACCCATATTTTATGTTTGATTCTAAGATTTTAATTCATAATTCTTCTTTTCAGATTTAATTTCAGATGTTATAAATTACTATTAGCTACCTCCTTCTAGAGTCTGAGTTTGATAATTAATTTGGAATCTAGTTTGGAGGGAGCTATCCCAATCGATTCAGTCATAAAAAAATGGGTTAAAGGCGAAAGCCATTTTTATCTCTCTTTGCATAATTGAGTAAAATTAAAAAACATTCTATCAAAAAATTATTATTAAATTTAAAATATATTTCAAATTTTGATGCAAGACATGAAATAAATATTGTTTATGTTTCTATCAATCTTTAAATCATAATTCTATTTAAGTAAATGCTATACTATTCATCAAAATTAATATCTTCATCAAATACAAATGCAGAAGTTTTATAATTAGATTAATCTTCATGTATGAAACTTGTAGAGATGATTATATAGATAGTACTAAAATGTAGTTTACTTAGGCTTACAAAAATTCCAATATACCTCTCAACTACAAACTCGGAATTTTCAGCTTAGTTATCAAATAAGCTTGGATTTTTAACCAATTTATCAGATCTAACACATAGATTTTATAGCTTAGTAGCATTTTAGATTCATAGCATGACACATATTAAAGCAAACATTTTTTTCATTTTAAGTTTACTTTCCAAAATAATTTTTATGTGGTTTTAATTTTAAATTAATAGTTTTTTCTCTAATAATTTTAGTATTTTAACTAAAAATATAATGTTTTATAAGAAAGAAGATATATCTTTGATTTGAGTTATTTTTTAGGGTTATTCTGAATATTTGGTCTTAAATTTTTACAAAAAACTATAAGAAATCTGACCAAACTTTCTGTTTAAATAGAAATTTCTTAATCGAAAAAGTAGTTTAAAAATTAAAATGAAAATTATTTCTTATTTTATGTAAAAAGTTATTTAAAGATAAAATATAACAAAAAATCCTTTAACTTTGTTTTTTTTGTTAAAAAATGATAATATTTTTTGCTTAAAAGCAAAAACAAATCAATAAAATGTATCAATTATTTATCACTTTTATTTAAAGGAGAGCTTTAAAAAATTTATAAATCTTTATTTAAAACTCTAAATAAATCATTAAAAGATATAAAAACATAAAAATTGATTTTTGACTAAGAGGCTAGTAATAATACTAAAACTTTTACAACATCAAAGCGATTATATAAGTGAAAACTAAATAAATTTAGAAGTATTTCTCAGTTAATTTTTTATTATTTTTTATGATGTAAAAAATAATCATGAAGAAAATATTCCTAAATTCAATATTTCTGGCTGAAAATGTAGCTAATTTGTTATGGCTGATTAATTATAATAGTAATTGAATAATCATTTATTGGTAAATTCAATAGCTTTTTATTTACTAAAAAGTAACCAATCTCTTTGCTTTAGTAAGTCTCATCATTAATTTACAAATCCAATATAATTCAATATTGTTACTCCTAATTTATTTGAAATTTATGCTAAATAATAATTAAACGAATAAGGTAAATTACTTAATGTTCAAATCTAAATTGCTTATATGTCCAATTTTAAGGATACTTTAAATAAGATTTACAGCACCTTCTAACTAAATCCTGTTTATTCTTATAATAATATTATAAATGAATCAGATTATTATTTATTTATAAAAATTAGGCCGATTACCCAAAGTCAAATGATATGTTTCTCAGATTTTTTGATTTGGATACTTCTTTACTTAAAATATTCATTGATTCATTTCCTATCATGTTATTACTTTAAAATATAATTTTTATGTTATTTGATTATCTAATATATTTAATTACTTAAACTTTAATATTAACGTTTTTAAATTTCTGATTTTAGAGATCTACGAAAAGAATGAAGAAGCAGTTTGATCATTTATATTGTTGTTACTAAACATTAAAAAAAAAAAATTTAATTCCTTTATTTTGTATTCCATAATAATTTACTTTATTTTTATAGATAAGGACACTAAATTTTATAGCATAGAAATTGATTAAACTAGCTTTAGAGCACCATTTGGTTAAATTGGATTTAAATTAGAGTTTATTTAGTTGCTAATATTTAATGACAAATTTTATAGTTTTCTACAATTCGATAAAGCTTCAAAGTACTATATGCTTTAATTTCCTATTTTATTATGCCTACAATAAATAAATTAAAATTAATCTTGCTAGACAAAGCTGATAAATAAATAAAAAAATAGAGTACTGTAGATCTAAATCCAAAGTATGCAATAATACACATGATTTGATTCCTTCAAAGAGTTTCTTTATTCCATCAGAACTTAAGTTGTAATTCCTTATTTAAATTAAAATCTTATAATTAATTTAATTTTTAATAAATTTTACCAAAGATTTAATTTTAATTCATAAATAAGTTTCATTTTTTATATTCCTGACATCACAGAAGATTATCCTTAATTTTCAAGTAAGTTTTAGCTAAACATTTTATATTAAAAATGTTTCTTTAATTTTAATTTATTTTATAGTAAAATATTTTTTACTTAATGAATAACTAAATTGTAGAAATACGTTTGCATTATTAAAGTCTCTAAAAAAACTTTGTAATTCCTTCATCAGTTATTTTATTGTTTCTACATTATTATTGTTATTTTTAAATCAAATTAGTTTAATATATGATATGCGATATGGGGGTCTCATATTAAATAATAATATTCCCTTATTCTATTTTGAAAAAATAATTTTATTGAAGAATAAATTTTTTTGAGAACAAACAAAATGAGATTCCCCCCATATTTATTTTTACATTAAGTTGATATGCAAATTTTTGATTTAAGAGATATTTGATATTCCTTAAGCTATTTACAAAGCTCCTTAATCTTCTATGTAATTTTCGCTAAATTTATTTGATTAAAACTTGTTTATTCAATATCTGATCTAAAATAATTTAAATACCTTAATTCTATATTTAATAATTACACATGTTTTAACTTAGAAATACCTTGACCTAATTTTATTGCACCATTAATTTAAAGTCTGTTTGTGCTATTTAAAGTTATAATTCATTAGATTCTTATCTTTTTTAAATGATACTTTAATTACTTCAGATTTAGTCTTAGAGATTATAGCTTTTTACTTTAAGCCAGAGCTTTTACTAATTTCTATGAAGCTTCTTCATGGAAAATGCAATTATTACTTTAAGACAGTGTAATTAATAAGATGATGAAATTTTCTAAGTAAAAAATACGATAAATTAATAGAAACATCAAGAAGAGAATTTATTTTTTGTAAGGCTTCACCTAAAAAATAAACTGTTTCTCCTTTTAGAATATTTTAGCTTATTTATTTGTATATATATTTGTAAATCGAATATAATCATTATAAAAATAAAATTACCTTAAATTTAAGTGTAAGATATTTATTTTTTTGCATCTAGAAATGGCAAAGCTAAAATCTGATGCATATTTGCTAGTGAGATTGTTTTATCTATATTTATAAATTAAGCATGATATTATTAATCAATATATAATAACTATATTAAAATATTCACGTTAGATCAATGTACAATTCAGTTAGTTATCTACTCATTTTTAATCCTTGGCTTAAGCTGTAAAGTCCTAAATCTCCAATGTTATGCCACCTATTTTTTATTATTTAGGTTGTATATCTTTTTAATATAAATCTAAAATTACTTTAAATTTAAATTCAATATCCTTAGCGATGAGCATTTCCCTAATCCAATCAAAAGCATAGTAAGCTCGGGTAATCCAAAACCAAATCTATTTAATAAAGAAATGAATAGAAAGAGTCTAAAAATTGGGTAAGTCATTAAATAATTAAAAAAAGTATATACTCAGGATCGACTACTACTTTGTTAATGATAGAAAAGTCATATTATTATATCTTTTGATATAAAATACGATTTATATTATATTTTTATTAGAAAACTTACTTCGCCAAAACTTTTAATAGTAGCAATTTTGGAATCTACAACTTTAAATTTCTTACTATTATGTTTATTTCCCATTGAATAAAAAATGTCCAAATTTTTAATAATTTACTTTTTGATATATAAAAATTGAATTTTTTACAATTTTGAGCTAATTCAAATAATACTCAATACTTTCTTTTGTCTTTTATTAACTCTTTTTGCCAAACATTTCTGTCGTATTTATTAATTTTTTTTATTTAAAATCCAATCAAAATTTAATAAAAAACGTGAAAAGAAAGAATGTTTATATTATCTGTTTTTAAAACTCCAGTTTTTACTTTTTTCTTTTACCTTATTATTCCTAAAAATAGAATAAATAGTTCTTAATATACTCAAATATCATTATGATTTTGATGAAGACGAATCTTAATTTTGATTAAAAAATAAAAACTCCACATTTGTACTATTTATAGAATGATTTAATATAGCAACAAATTTTTTTCTATACAACATTTACAAAGCTGAATTCACTTTATAAATATAATTTAACTATACCTTTAAAATCAAATCATCTTAAGCCATTTTTTGAACTCAATATAAAATTTAAAATAATTATGGAATGCAATAATCTTAAATAAAAGATTAATAATAATTAATTGAAAAAATATATAATTTAAATTTATTATTTATATTAGATTTTTCTCATCTTAATTAAACCTTTATCTTAAAAGGTTCATATTAAATTTAAGTTAAGGAACTTATACAATTCTAATCAAATATCTCAATAGCATCCTTAGCTGTAGAAATCTTCATTTTATATAATTTTTAAATTTTATTTTTTATGTGATTAGTTAGTTATTCTTTTTTATTCTTGAAATCATTTTTATACTGTACTATAAAAGTTAATTTTTTATAAAAAAGGAGGTATTTCAATAGGATTAATATTTTCTAGGGTTATCATGAATATTTATTCTTAAATTTTTTGAAGATATCTTAACTCTGAAGTGGTGTCCTAATAAAAACTTAAATATGTTAATCCGCTAGCCTTGCTTTATTTTATGAAATTTTGATATATTAAATTGTTTTTTTTGCAGAATTAGTAAGTTAATAAATTGTTTCTAATTAACCAAAAATGATTGATAAAATAAATAATCTAATGGTTTTTATTTAATTTTTTTAAGTTTTATTGCCTTTCATTTTAATAAAAATTGATTTTACCTATTAAAATAAATATGTCTAATATTATAAAGTAATTTGATTTTGTACTTTGTATATTTTGATGAATCGCTTTATAATATTAAAAATAATAATAAATATATTTAAATTTAAGAGTCAGTTTGACTCATTAATTTCCAAACCCATAATTTATATTTTTATCTAAAATTCTAAATTATAACATTTTTCCTTAATTAGAATTTTAGATGTTATTATTGATTTTCTCATATGGTTTTGTAAAACTGATTCTAGTTTTCCGAAATTGGTGATGAGTAAAATAAATCATGTTATTATTGATTTTCTCATATGGTTTCGTAAAACTGATTCTAGCTTTCCGAAATTGGTGATGAGTAAAATCCTCCGAATGGCTTCAGCCATAAAAAAATGGGTTAAAGGTGAAAGCCGTTTTTTAAAATCATAACCGCTTTGAATAAATAAATGATAAAAATGAATGAATCATTTTATAAAAAAATTATTATTAAATTAAAACATTTTTCAAATTATGACTGAGACAATGAAAAAATTAGTAATTTGATTAATTTCTAAATTTGAAATAATTTTTAAAAACAAACCATACTAGGTATTAAATAAATATTATTCATGTTTTAATAAATCTTCAAGACAATACTGTAAATGTAAATGCTCTCTTATAATTGAAGATTTAAAAGCCATAAACCTATGTATCTTTCATATATAATTAAAAAAATAAATGAAATAGAGATAAAATATAGGTATTGTAAATTTAAAAAGGCTACCAATTCTACAAATTAATTGATGAGAATCTAAATTATTTTGATCTCAAATTTTAGAATTATTATTTTTAATTTTAATATGATTTATAATAATGATAAATAATATATTTAGCAATTATTTATGGCAATAAAAAAATACTTAATAATTTTCACATTTTTCTTAAATTAAATATTTTTTTGAAAGATTAGCTTTTCATTTATTAGCAATCAGATAAAAAATAAATTAGCTAATGATTTTATATTTTATCATTTCAGATTTGATGATAGTCATTCATATTTTGAATCTAAAAAATTTGATTTTACTCTAACTATTCTCCTAAAAAATAACTGTTTCTAATAAGTAATAACTTGATTTTATTATTGATATTATTTAGTAGATGCTTTACAATATTAAAAAAATAATAAATATAGATAAAAAAATAAAGAGACACTTTTAGTTTAAATCAAAAATGTTAAAACCCATATTTTGTGATTGTTTCTAAGTTTGAAAAATATAAATCTTTTCATGGATATAATTTTAGATGTTATAAACAAATACTAGGTAAAGGTATTGGCTAGCCAGCTGATAAATTTAACTAGTCAGAAGTCGATTCAATCATCAATAAAATGGGTTTAAAGCGAAAGCTATTTTTTTAAATCATAATTACTTGAAAATATGAAAAAATAATGAATTTTTATTTTACTTATCCAACTTTTATGATATTCTCTCATTTTGTGAATCAAATAATTTTTGTTTTACTCTATTTTCAAAAAAAAAAACTGCATCTAATTAATGAAAATAATTTGATTATGTTCTTAATATTTTTTAGTAAATACTTTATTACATTATTTTAAAATAATAATAAAAAATGTATAAAATGAAGTGACGCTTTTAGTTTAGCTCACAAATATTTTAATCCCTTACTTTCTATTTGTTTCTAAGATTTTAAAATAAAATTATTTTCATGAGATAGATTTTAGATGTTATAAACATATATTAGAAGATCTTAATTAGTTTCAAGCTAATCTATATTCTCTAATAGCGATCTATTCTTTAATTAAATAGAATCAGTTAAAGGACAAAGCTATTTTTTATATCATAATTACTTTAAAAATTTAATAAAATTCTAGAACTGTGTTTATGAAAAATTAAGAAAATTATTTTATTTCGAAATTGAAAACAAATAATACAATTTTTTAAATAGATATCATTTTTTATAAATTCAATCTTTATGCGTTTTTCAAATGAATTTACACTTATTATATTAATCACTGATATCAAAAGATATTGGAAAATCATTTTGAATAATTAAAACTTAAATGGATAAGCATTAACTTAATTCTTAAACTTAAGTTTTTGCTAAGTATTTAAGAAATTATATAAAAGTTTTAGTCTGAATTCAAAATTCTAATTTATTCTACCCTCGAATTGTATTTATTAATGAATAAATAAACTTTTATTATATATTTACTTAAAATTAGTAAAGGTGAGCATTTTTATATTTTTAAAATAAATTAACAAATTTCTCAAACATCAAAAAATCATAAATAATTTAAAAATTAATTATAATACTAATTGATTAGTGACTTTTTAATATTTTCCTTTTATTTTATAAGTTTAATTAACTTTAATACTCCTAATAATTTTATACAAATTTTAATAGTAATTTAAACGAATTTAATTTCATAATTAACTAAACTTCTAATTTTGATAAGTAATTTTTTAAAAACTATAGAAAATTTTTATAAATTAACAAAACATAAAATATGCTCGCCAAAAAATACTAAATTAAAGATCTAATAAATTATTTTGATTTTCCATAATGTAAAATCTAAAATAAGTATATGATGATATTTATTAGATATTCAAGTATAAAATGAATTTGAGAAATAATTTGAAAGAAATTATAAAAAATAACATTTATGAATAAATAAATATTAGAATTTTATTAAATATTTATTTATTTATTTTTATATATTCAAAATTGTTTTTACTCCACCAAACCTAAATCTTTTTTAAGGTAAGAGAGAATAATTTTTTTTTAAATAATAAATAAATTAATATTAATATAAAGCTCGAAGTAAAAAAAATTGATTTAAGATTGACATTAATTAATATATGTATATATAAAAATAATACAATAATCTGAATTAGATATATATTATTTGTACTTTAATCAATCTTGATGGCAGTTTCCTGTGAAAGAAAAAGCTATGTTAGGTGACATACATGCATAGCAAGAATTTATAGCATCGTCATATCCACAAGGTGGGTTTTCACAATTAGATTAGTCTTCAAACACAGCACATGTTGGAACTATTACATCTGGACAGTACTCGAATGTAGTTTGTTTAGGGTGACAGAAGCCTCCAATTTTTGGATAGGAATTACAGTATCCCTCAACTACAAACTCAGTTTTTTCTGCTTAACAAGCTAAACATTTGTTGATAAAGTCAGTTCTTACTTCACCTTAAGGAGAATAAGAGATACCACAAACAGGTTTAGTTAAGGGTTTGCATTCTTTGACCAATTTATCAGACCTGGCGCATAGGTTTTCCAATTTAGTAGCATTAGCGATGCATAGCATGGCGATTATTAAAGCAAATATTATTCTCATTCTAACTTAGACTTTCAAAGTTTTATTTTTATTTGCGATTTTAATTTTAAATTAATAATTTTTTCTAGAGAAGTAACATTCTTAGATTTAAACTAAATATCAAATATTTATTTTTCTATTAATAAGGTATTTTCAATCAAATTAAAGCTTAAGCAGGTTATTCTCATATTTGGTCTCAATATTTCTACAAGAAATCGTAAGAATTCTTATCAGAATTTCTAAATGATAAGAAATTTCTTAGCATACTGAAAAAAATAATTTAAAATTACATTTCAAAAACATATCTTATTATTTATTATTTTAAAGCTACTTCAAAAAGTTGATAGATGGAATGAGAAAAATATTATATTATTTGAATTTCATATTTTATGATTAAACTCTAGTATAAATTTATTTTTGGCATTTAATATTTTATATACGAAAATTAATTTTTGCAATTGTTGTCAATGTTTTATGAATATGTTTTAAGTAAATTTTAATATTAATTAATTTATTTAAAAAATAATATTTTACAATATTTAGAAAAGGAATAATAAAATAATATAATTTTTTTTATTGAAACAAACTTTTATATTTTTTTTCTATTTTAACAAACACAATAAATATCTTTACATTTTTAAAATATAATTGAGAGTAAAAATAAAAATTAATTTTGAACGAAGAAACTCTATGAGTTCTATGTAAGCTGTCAAAGAAATAAAAATAAATATCAAAATATTTGTTTTCTCTATTTTAATAAGTTAGAAACAAACATATAATTTTTTTTTTCTATTCTAACAAACACAATAATATCTTTACATTTTTTAAATATAATTTGGAGAGAAGAAATAAAAATTAATTTAGAACGAAAAAACTATATAAGTTCTATGTAAGCTGTCAAAAAATAAAAATAAATATCAAAATGTTTGTTTTTTCTTATTTATAAGTTTCTTTCTTAACCATAATATATTTACAAGAATATTTTGTCAAATAAATGTATGCATATTTTTTCAAATTTTGTAAAATATTTTAATGAAACTATTAAATTGTGTGTAAATAAGCAAAGTAATCATTTAGATTTATGAGATTCCTTATTTTTCATAAATTTACAGTGTAAAATTACAAATTGAAAATATTAATTAAATCTGATATGAAAATGAAATTTAATGCAAATGTAAACTGAGATAAATTTTAAATGATTTGTTATAGATTACATTTATTAATCAATTTAATTTTATTAACTTTGCTAAAAATATTTGAAAAAATTTTAAAATGGTTTAAATTAATGCTTGGAAAATATGATTTTAATATTATATTTTTACTTCTTGTTAGGCTTTTAAAAGCCTTATTACATTTTTGCTGACTATTTAGTTTTAACATAAAATTCTACTTATTTAATTTAATATTTTTAAATTGTAATTCCTTACTATAAATTTTAATTATTTGATTGCTAAAATTAATAATAGTGAAAATTTTTTTTTCTTAAAAAGTGAACATATTTCTTCTAAGATTAAATTTACATAAAATGCATAAATTTAAAAAAAAAATCCTACTAATAAATTTCTGATTAATTTGATAATATTCATTAATTTATGAGTCTTTAAGATGTTAATCTTTAAAATAAAGCTATGATAAATATTAAAATTAATAAAAGAAAATAACTTTCAAAGTTATTTTTTTATTGTTGTCTAAATCTAAAATCTAAATTTTCTTAGAATTAAAGGATAACATCTAAATTTGTATAAAATAAAATTTAAACATATAGCATTGAATTTATATGATTTGGTTTCTAATAATTATTATATTCAATTATATATATGGAAAAAACAAAATAATTAATTTATGTAAATCATAAAACCGATTATTTATCATAACAAATAGCATAAATTATTTGAAAGTAATAAAAGAGAGATCTATAAAAAAATATAAAAATTGCTTAAATCCTAATAAAATTCAAATTTGGAAGCAAAATTAATTAAATATTGAATTAATTATAAATAAATATATACTTTAAATTATTGATTTGCCATAATCAAAAATTAATTTGTAAAAAATATGATTAGATATTTATTTTTAACTTTAATTAGTCAAAAGCAATTAGAAGGGGATTAATTATATAGAATTTTACATTAATTTTTATTTGATAAAATGATTCATGCTTTCAAATATAAATAAAGATATGATAAACTAAATTATTTATCTAGATTTTGTTAATTTTTAATAGCCATTTATTTTATTTAGTAAGTTTTTTATAATTTGTTAAAATATTCAAAAGTTATTTATTTACTAAAAAGTGACTAATCTTTTTACTTTAGTAAGTTTCCTCATTAATTTATATAGCAAATTTAAATCGATACTATTACTTCTATTATTTTTAAATTTAGTAAATAATATTAAAATTAACTAATTAAGTAAATTACTTAAGGTTCAAATCTAAATTGCTTATGTGCCCCATTTTATGAATGGTCTAAATAAGATTTTAAGCACTTTCTAACTAAATTCTGTTTTGTCTTATTATTATTTAATAAAATAAATTAGATTACAAAGGTATTTATAAAGTTTGGCTTCATACCCAAAGTCAAAATAAAGATTTCTCAGATGTTTTGAATTGGATATTTCTTTACTCAATGTATTTATGGATTCATTTCCTAAAATGTTATTACTTTAAAATAAAAATTTAGATATTATTTTATTATTAAATATATTTAATTACTTAAATTTTAGTACTAAACTTTTTAAATTTTTGTACTTCGATATTTATGAAAAGAATGATTATGCCGTTTGATCATTTATATTGTTGCTGCTAAATATTTAAAGATTAATTTATTTGATGTGTATTCCATAATTATTTACTTTATTTTTATTGATAAGGATGTTAAATTTTATAAGATAGTAATTGATTAAGCTAGTTTTAGAGCACCATTGGATTAAATAGAATTTAAGTTAGAGTTTATTTAATTGCTAAAATTTAATGACAAATTTTGTAGTCTTCTACAGTTTGATAATGATGCTAAGTGCTAAATACCTTAATTTCCTATTTTATTAGATCTATAATAAATAATATAAGGTTAAGCTAGATAGAAAAAGTAGCTAAATAAATAAATAAAAAAATAGAGTACTGTAGATCTAAATCCAAAGTATGCAATAATATACATTATTTTATTCCTTCAGAAAGTTTCTGAACTCCATCAGAGTAGATGTTGTAATTACTTATTTATTTATTTATTTTTAAAAATTATTATTAATTTATTATTCCAAAATATTTTACCAAAGATTTAGTTTTAATTCTGAAACCAGTTTCATTTTTTATATTCCAGACATTAATTAAGCACATCCCTCATTTTCTTGTTAGTGTTAGCTTAATATTTTAAATTTAAGAGTTTTAACTTTATTGACATAAATTAAAAAAAATAAATTCTTTTTACTTTATGAATAACTGAATTGTAGAAATATGTTAGCATTTTTAAAGTTTCTAAAAAAACTTAGTTATCCCTTCATCTGTTATCTTATTGTTTCTATGATATTATTTTTTATTTAAAAAATTAATTTAATATTATATGAATAAATGGGGGACTCATCTGAAAAAAAAATAATTTTAAATTATTATCTTATAAAAAAAGGATTCAAAAATAAATTTAATTGAAACCAAACTAAATGAGATCACCCCCAAAATTAATTTTTTATGTTTACATTAAGTTAATTTGCAAATTTTTAATTTAAGAGATATTCGATATTCCTTTAGCTATTTACAAAACTCCTTAGTCCTATATGTGATTTTCGCTGCATGTATTTGTTAGTTTAAAATTTTTTTATTAAATATCTGATCTTGAATAATTTAAATACCTCAATTCAATATTTAATAACTAAACATTTTTCAACTTAGAAAATCCTAAACCTAATTTTGCTGCTCCATTAATTTAAATTCTATTTGCGCTATTTTGTTTTTAAAATAATTTAATTAAATATTTATCTATTTTAAATGATAATTTAATTACTTCAGATTTAGTCTAAGAGATTACAATTTTTTACTTTAAGAGAGTGCATTTATTAACTTTTAAGGACCTTCATCATGGAAAATGCAGGTATTACTTCAAAAAAAAGTAATAAGATGATGAAATAGATAAAATAAAAAATACGATAAGTTAATAGAAACATCCCTGAGAGAATTTACTTTTTGTAAAGCTTCACCTAAAAAATAAGCTGTTTCTCCTTTTACACTGTTTTAGCTTATATTTATATGTTAGTAAATAGAATGTTAAAAAACTTCTATCGAAATTTAATTAATTACCTCAAATTTAAGTGTAAAACATTTATTTTTTTGCAGGTAGAAATGGCAAAACAAAAATCTGGAGTAGATTTGCTAGTGAGATTGTTTGATCTATATTTATAAATTAAGCATGAAATTTTAAGCCATTATTTTATTAGATAAAACAAAATAATCACGTTAGATCTATGTACAATTCAGCTAATGATGTACATGTTTATAATCCCTGGCTTAAGGCATAGAGTCCTAAATCTCCAATATTATGCCACCTATTTTTTTATTGTTTAAGTTCTATAAATCTCAAATTAATAACTAGAATTACTTTAGATTTAAATTCAATATTCGAAGCTACGAGCATTTGCCTAATCCAACAAAAAGGACAGTAAGCTCTGCTAATCCAAAACTCAATCTAGTTAATAATTATAAACGTGATTAGAAAGATAACTAAAAATGTTTAAGTCACATAATAACAAATAAAAGATTATTACTAAGGATCAACTACTACTTTATTAATGACAGAAAAATCATATTATGCTATCTTTTAAGATAAAATACAATTTGGAGTTTTAGATTTTTCAATAGAAAACTTACTTCTCCAAAACTTTTAATAGTAGCAATTTTGGAATCTACAACTTTAAATTTCTTACTATTATGTTTATTTCCCATTCAATAGAAATATCCAAATTTTTAAATAATTTACTTTTTGATATATTAAAATTAAAATTTTTTACAATAAAGAGCTAATTTAAATATTATTCAATTTTTTCTATTATCTCTTATCAACACTTTTTATAAACATTTCTTTAGGATTTATTTTTCTTTTTATTTTTCAAGTAAAACCCAATCTAAATTTTAGAAAGTGAAATAAATAAGAATTTTTATAATTATTTGTTTGTAAATCTCCAGTTTATACTTCTACCTTACTAATCCTAATAGTAAAATTAGTAAATAAAATATACTCAATATCATGGTATTTTTGATATAGAAGAATCTTAACATTAATTAAAATCAAAAACTCCATCTTTATAGCATGATTTAATTTAACAATAAATTTGTTTCCTTACAATATTTACAAAGCTAAATTTACATCAATATGTTCAATCCTATTTTATTGATATAATTTAAATATATAGTAACAAACCATGTCAAGCCATTTTTAATTTTAGAACAAATGTTTTAATATTATAATCGAATTACTAATTGAAAATCAAATTAATTATTTATTATTAAAATTATTTTATTCAGCAAATACAGCAGCAAATTAAAAAAAATAAATATATTTTGATTAGATTTACTAATATGTATATTTATGCTGCTTGTATTTAAAATACTATAAATCAAAATCTATAGATAATAGAGATATTTTAATATTTATTTTGTATTAATTTTTTTCATAAGCATCATATTTATTAAACCTCAGATAATAATTTCATTTTAAAATAATAATAATTTGTTAATTATCAAAAAACCAATGAAATTATTAGGGTATTTGCTTAATCTAAAATTAAATCCATTTTATAAATGTCCCAAATAAAATATCTTCCTTACTAAAAATTCTTTAATATAAAATAAGCATTCATAACCAAAAATTATCAAAAAAAATTAGTTTTTTTTATTTTTTAAATGATTTATTTTTAGTTAAAAATGTTTAACCTTGCATTAATCTTCTTATAAAATAAAATAATATTAAAAAAAGTTTAACAGATAGTTAATTTATTTTGATTATATACTCTAACCTTGTATAAATTTAATTTGATATTTACTTATTCAGCTATTATTTATGTATTATTTTAAGAGTAATACCTGTTTATTATAATCTGGTTAATATTTTTTAAATTATATCTTAAATTCTTTAGAAAATCAGAGGGTACCGTACCACTATATTTCAAGAAAAAAATACAATAAATATATATTTATAATATTTTGAAAAAATAATTTCTGTAAAAATTAAAAAACTTTTTTTTATTTTAAGATAAATAAAATGTTTTAAATAGAATAAATATATAAACCAAAAATATATTATATTTATAGTAAAAATTACCATATCAAAGTATAAGCAAACTCAAAATTAATAAAATTAAGAGTGAAAATAATGTTTAAGAACCAGTTAAATTTCTGCTACTGTTACTGGACTATATACATTTTATCAACTCACTTAGTAATAATTAAACTTTAGAGTTAGAAGATTTGCAAGTTGTTTGAGCACATGCTACAATTTTTGTTTGATCATTTAAGCTTGAATATTCACAATTTTAAAAGCAATTCTAAAAAGATACTAATGCAGATATGCAATCAGTATCACCTTTATTGCAAATCTTACGTTCTTCCATTTTTTTCAAAAGACTTTATTCGCATTAAGGTTTTTATGGTTTATCACTTGTGGATTGCATACATTTTTATAAATCAATTGAAAATGATTAAACTGTAGGATTAGAGGATTAGCAATTTAATTAAATACATTAAGCAGTTTTTATTTAATCATTTTAATTTTATCCTTGACAACTTTTAAAGCAATTAGAAAATGATGCCAAAGCAGTAATACAATCATTATCAACTTAATCACAAACTTAGCCTTGTTCAATTTTTTTCATTAAATCTTACTCACATTATTGAATATATGGTTTATCACTAGTAGATTAAATGCATTTTTATAAATCATTTAAAAGTTATTGAATTTTAGAATTAGAGGATTAGCACATTTGTTAAATGCATGATCCAATTTTTGTATAATCATTTTAATTTGATTCGTGACATTTCTAAAGACAACTAGAAAACTTTAGCAAAGCATCATTACAGTTAGTATCAATTATATCACAAATTTAGCCTGACTCAATTTTTTTTGCAAGATCTTATTCACATTATTGTGCTTGTGGTTTATAGCTAGTAGATTATAACATACATAAATATAGATCTTATGAAAATAATTAAACCTTCAAATTAGATGATGTGCAAAATCTTTAAGAGCATTAAACAGCTTTTGCTTCATCATTTTAATTTGCTAACTTACAATTTTAAAAGCAATTATAAAACGTATCCAAAGCAGTAATGCAATTGCTATCATCTTAATTACAGACCTAACCTTATTCATATTTTTTCATGAGATCATTTTCACATTAAGGAGTAGATTTTTTCATGCAGCTTTGTAAGTCATTTGAAGTTTATTGAATTATAGGAATAGAAGATGAACAATTTTCCTAAATGTAATTGAGAGTATTTTCAGAGTTTTTATTTTCAAATTGGCATTAGCTTGCACATATAAAAAATTCGGTAAAAGCTACATAGCAAGAGTCATCATTTTTATTACAAATTTATCATGATTTAAATTTGATTTAAAGATCATCAAGGCATTAAGAATTTTGCTTAGCACTTATAGTAATTAATACCATAATAGAAAGAAGTGCGGATATAATCATTTTAGAGATTTTTTTTTTGGAGTACTTGATTAATTTATTATTTTTTTAATAATTTTAATATTATTTCAGCAATTTTGTTTAAAATATTGAAATAAATTAGTATTTTAAAATAATTTGACCATCAATTGTAAAACATGAGATTAAAATTAATATTTAATTGAATATTTATTATTGTACTAAAGATGAATATATTTATGTATCTCTATTTAAAATATTAAAAATAAAAGGGAAGATAATTAAATATTTTTTTTAATTTGTGTTCAAACCTTCTTTGTATCTTAAAATAAATTATTAGTTTTTATATTTACAAATAATAGGTAAGAAATTTTTAATAATAAATAGAGTAACTATTTCATAAATTAGGACATTATGTTTTTGACATCACACAATTTTTAATTAATAAAACAAAAGATTTTCTGATCGTAAATTTATAATTAGTTAACAAAATAAATTAATTTTTTCTGGTCAGGAATATAAAAAAATTAAATTTAGATATCTTTGTACTTATAATTGTAAATTGTTATACCGTAGTACCTTTGAACTCGTAACTCGTAATTATACACTAAATACTTTTTAAATTTCCAGGAGGGTGATTTAATTACATTGAATATGCCAACATTTTTTATTTTATCTTTAAATATTAGTGTTTAATTTATTTTGGAATCAAATTTTCATACATCTTACTTATTGTTGGTGAGAAATTCATTTATAAATTATTTTCAAACACTAATAAAAATTATTTAATATTAAAAATACAAACAAATTTGTTTTAAGAGTGAATTTATATAGAATTTCATTTAAATTTTCTGAATTAAAATTATTTAATTATTCGATTATATGAATAAATTTAATTTAAAATAAAGCACTATAATTAGAAAAATAAATGCTATAATTTTTGCTTGGAATAGTAATGAATGAAATATTTAAAAAATTTATTTAATTTAATCTTAATAATATTCCAATTAAAATTTGATTTTGATTAATATAATATTTTAAAATATTTTTATTAATTTAAATTTATTTCTTCATTAAATTTAAACTAATTTAAGAATTAAATTTTTGAATTATAATTGGAGTAAATAGCGTCATTTAAATATATCTTTATTTTTTGAAAATTTAAGTAGATACTTTAGAAGTGGAAAGAATTAATATTCAGAATTACTTGCTTGGTAATTAAAATTGACAAAAATTAAATTGAATATTATGATCAATAGACATATAATTATGTAAAAAATAATAGCTATTACATTTTAATAAGTATATCAAATGAAAAACAATTGTTATTTAATTTTAATTTTTAGAACTAATTAACTCATAAAAATATAATATTACATATTAATTAAAATAGATGATATTTAGTTATTGTCAATTACGATTTTTCCTAATAACATTTTTAATTAAAATCTAAAAAAATATTTAATCTCATATCTAAGTATGTAACATTGGTAATTGGTTGTCATTTTAAAAATTGTAAAAATATATATATAATTATGTAACTCTAGTAATTTGATGTAATAGGACCATTTTAATCTTTAATAACAAAAAGCCAATCCAAATTTTAATTGAATTTAAAAAGTATTTAAGCGAAAAAAATTGAATCCAAAAATATTTGTAATCAATATTTATAAAATTAATTATAATGTAACAAGAAGAAGAGCTAAAGGAAACTTTTATAAAAAAAGAGACAATTCCTTAAGAAAATAAAGTAAAAGATGTGAATACTTTTCTAACAGAAGAAAAGCTTACAAAATAATAAATAATATGTCAAATAAGTGAATTAATAATTAAATCATTACCTAACACTGTCTTATACCTTTCAATATTTTACTATAATTTTGTAAATATGTTTTTTGTGAAGCAGTTTGGAAACTATGAAACTATAGCTTCATTTGGAATGGGAGTAACTTGGTTTAACTCAACAACTCTTTGTTTTATTGTTTCTTTAGGAAATGGTTTTTTTATATAGTCAGCCTAAGCTTTTGGAGCTAAGAATTTCTAAGTAAAATTTAATTTAAAATGCAAATAATTACATTTTTTCAACATAAAAAATATAGCTTATCGTAGAGCTTTATTAAAAATGTTAAGCTATTTTATTCTTTATTGGTATAATTAGCACTTTTTTATTGCTTAACACAAAATTTATTTTAACTTCATTTGGAATATCAGAAGAAGTTTCTACTATTACTTAACAGTTTTCTTATGCAGCTATCCCTTCAATAATTGGTAATATTTTGAACGAATCGACTCGATAACTAGTCATTTCATAGAAAGTATTTGATATTCCTATGAAAGTTTAGTTTTGTGTTTACTGTCTTCTTCCAATATGGTGTTACTTATTTTGTATATGTCTAGATCTTGGAATATATGGAATTGGTTTTTCAAGGGCAGTAACGGAGTTTTTAAGCTTTATTTTACTTCGATATCAGATTGTATAAAAGCATCTCTGTGATGAAATTTGGAAAATCCCTTACAATAGATAATTTTTGTTTGATAATTGGATACCCTTTTTAAAAATATCAATACCTGTTGGTGCTCTACTTTTCTTAGAGTGGATCTTCTTCGAAATTTAAATAATACTAGTAGGAATGATAAAAGATGATAAGCAACTAGCAGGTTAGACATCATTTTCAAGTATCATTTTGTTTTTTGCAATGTGTCCTCTTGGATTATCATAAACTTCAAACAGCTACTTAAGTAATCATTTACTTTTTATAATTTAAAAGAAATAATAAATTTTTAATTCTAGGTAATGCAATAGGCGAAGGAAAAAAGAAAGTGTGCATAAATTTTAGCAAAATTACTATACTTGCTTGTTTAGTAGAGGTCTTATTAATGATGCTTATTGGCCTTTTGCTTTAAGATTTTTTTACAGGCGTATTTAGTACAGACCCAGAAATGGAATATTATTTTAGAACAGCATATAATATGTATATTTACATGTTTACTTTAGGAGGATATTTCTAGTTTATTTTGAGTGGAATTTTGCGTTGTTGTGAGTATCAAAATTATGCTGCTTCAGCATTTTTAATTTCTTATTATTTAATTGGGCTACCACTAGCATATATTCTGATTTTTTAATTCGATCTTGGCATTAAAGGAATTTGGATTTCTTAATCTCTTTCAGCTAGCATAGTTTCAATATGCTGTCTAATTAAATACTTAAAAATGGATTGGGATGACTCAATACTAAAAATTTAATAGAGAGTAAAATTTGAGATGTAAGAATCAGATACTGAGATGTCAGCTATTACTAAAATAAATTGAGCTTTTATTAAATAATAATTACTTAAAATTCAAACTTTAAAAAATATAGTAGATATATTTTATTTAGAACTTTATATTAATCGTTTATTGTTTTTAAATAAATTAAAAGAAGGCAAAAATTAATTTTAAAAATAATTTAAGAAAAAGAAAGTTATGATACTTAAAGTAATGGTTAATGTTAATAGTCAAATTATTTAATTTTAGTGTGCTAAATTTAAAAAATAGATTGTAAAAAAAAAATTTCCAAAAATATTTTGACAAAATTATTTTACAAATCTTGATCACTTTAAAAGTTTCTATTAACATAGTTAAAAGAATCATTAATTTATTTAGTTTGATTAATAAAAAGAATTTGGCAAGGATTAAAAATTTTAGTGTATTAGATAAAAATGAAAAATAAATGAGTTATTTATAACTTAAATAGAGCTAATTTTATAAAGATACATATCTATCCCTAAATTATTAATTAAAACTTGAAAATTTTAAAATTAATTAAATTATAAAACTAAAGTAACCAATAAATTATACAATTTAATTAATTTAATACTTTATTTTATATTTCAAATAATTGATAAACTCAAAACTAATAAAGTAATAAGAGAAAATATTATTTTAGGATTATTTGAACGACTTTATTATAGGCATGAAATAATTGTATCTAATAATGCTTGGACTTTTGGATTATTGGATTAGCAATTTTTTTGAGCACATTTGATATTTTAATCAAAATCATTTTTACTTGTTTGTTAACAGTTTTCTAAGCAATTGCTTAATGATACTTAAGCTTAAATACAATCAGTATCACCTTAATCACAAGTATTTTCAATTTATTTTTTCATTTCTTCTTTTCCACATTTATTTTCTGATGGATTTTAATCAGAAATTAGCATACATTTCTATAATTTTAATGAATATGACTCAATTAAAATATTGGAAGAAGAGCAACTTTTTTAAATGCAAGTGATAACTTGTTAAAAGATTTTGTTTTAAAGCTCACATTTATCTTAGCATTTAGAGAATTATGTCAAAGCAGTATTGCAGTTACTATCATATTAATCGCATACTTTTTAGCTTAATAGATCATTTAAGCATTAAGTTTTTTACGAAGCACTAACAGTTACTAAGGTAATAATAGCTAAAATAACAAATATTTTCATTTTCAATATTTTTGTTTTTTTATAATTTATTTAATTATAACAAAATCTTCAACCAAGTTAAACTTATTTTAATAGTCATTTATATAAAATATATTAGTAACTTTAGATTGTTAAATTAGGTCTTAACATCTATCTGAATAGTTATTAAACAAAACATATTTGTTAAATATTTTTTAATGAGCAAAAATCTATCTGAAAAACTGTAAGATTTAAATTATATAAAAATTATAAACTTAAAGTACAATTTTTTAAATCAATTTTAATAAAAGAAATTGTAAAACAATTAAAATTTATTTTGGTTTCAAATACAGAATTAAAACTTTGCATATTTATTACATATTTTTACATTTGACATTTTATTAATAGAAAACTGTAAAAAATATTACAGCAATTATATTTTTATCCTAAAAAATAATATATAAATTTAAACAGCCTTTTATTTGTTTTCA
>JH719953.1:789641-809220 GCA_000231845.2 Tetrahymena malaccensis 436
TTAAGTAAAATAAATCAATCAATTTTTTATTTTGATACAATCTATCATAATATTCTACGCATATTTATTACATATTTTTACATTTGACTTTTTATATTGAAAATTGTAGAATTACAACAAAAAAATTTAAAGATTTAGTTACTTTTATTTTAAATTAAAAAAGGAAATTGCAAAACAAAAATAAAATATTAATATGATTTTATCAAAACACAGCATCTACTTTTTTTCTAATTTTAATTAATATAAGAACAATATATTTTGGAATAAGTTTTTTTATTTTTACTTGTAAAGTGTGAAGGATTAAAAAAATTTTTAAATTCTTTTATTGTTAACTTGATATTATTTTTGTGTTTAATATGTTTAATAAAATTGATTGTGGTTTTCTTTGATTTTTATTATACAATTTGACTTAAATTTTAGAAAGAAAATAAGTATGTGAATATAATTTGAATTTTAGAATAATATTTATTTAAATAAAATGTATTATCTCCAAATTTATAATTTGTTTTAATAATTTAATAATTAATGTTTTTAATTAAAATGAAGTCTAGCTATTAATTATATTATTTAAGGCTACTTCAAGAATAAGACTATAAAGTAAATTTAATAAATTAGAATTTGACCAGATCTGAATTTTTCAGTAATTAAAGTTGTGTACTCAAAATAGTATTAAAATAGTATTGGTTGATAAATTATTAATTAAATGCTTTTTATTTAAAAAGAAAATTATATTTGTTAAAACCAATTAATTATTCAAGCAATAATTTTAGAAATGACTGATTAACAAATAGCATATTTTCATCCAATTTAGTATATCCAGTAAGAAAACTAAATGCACAATTAAAATTCAAAATTTTTTCAAGAAGAAAATAAAAGTGATGATAATTCTTAAAGCTCATTTAGCACTCCAAAGAAGAATCCATTTATTAAAGTAAAGCAAGTTAGCATTATAGATATATTAAAAGGCGATGATTTAGAATAATTGTAATCCTAGACAAAAATAACATAAAATAACTTGCAGAAAATTAGCTAAAATGTGATTAGTCCACAAAATTATTTTTAGAAACCAGAAAATTCCTAATAATCTCTTAATTGTAGCAAAATAATTGAATAAGAATATAGTATTTAAAAATATTTATCATATATTTATATCAATATTATTATTTTTAGGTATGCATCATAAAACTGATAATATTATGGAAATCTAAGTAGACTATAGCTTTTATGACTCTAATTAGAAATCTGGAGAAACAGAGCAAGGTGAATTTGAGCAAGGGTAATTTATAAATGAATAACTTTGTTGTTTTAAAGTAAAATCAAAGAATATTTTCAGTTGAAATGACATAGTAGAAGTTTTAAATAGAATTAATTTATTCTTTTTTAACAAATATGAAAATAATTACCGGAAAAAGATATTAATTCATGAAGGAAATGCATAAAAAAAACATCAATTATCCTATTAAAATATTTACTAAAAGTTAAAAGATCTCATTTTTAAGTTTTTATAATAAATGCATTTACCTATTTAATATTCCACAAAATGTAAAATTTAAATGAATTTGATTATTTAAAGCTATTAATTTTATTTATCTCTTGGAGTAGTGAAAGAATAGGAATATTTTATAAATATTTATTTTATGATTGAATAAATACTTTTTAAAAATATTTTATATTAAATAGGGTGAAATAAAAAAAAAGATTTAGTTAAATCATCAGTGAATTAGTTTAGTAGAAAAGGAAAACAAATATTGAATTAGAAAATATCAAATCGAAGAAAGTTTGGAGGAAGAAGTGGTTAGGAATTCTTTTTTATGTATCAAAATTTTTATACATTGCAAAGCAAAGCTAATAACTCTTTAGAGCATCTCTACTCACTAACTTTTAATTGTATTTAATTGGTGATATTGCTAGTGATTTTGAGTAAAATGACAATTTTAGTAAACTTGATTTTCGTAAAATGTTGACTTACTCAAAATTTAATAAGTGTTTTTCTTACAAAACATTCAAAATTTTTAGGAAAAGAATTAGAAAACAAATCACTTGTTTTTCAAATTTGTTAATTTGGATTTCTTTAGCTTATTTTAAATAACTAAAGAAACTATTTTCAGCTTTACCCTTAATAAATTCTCAATCAACATTTTATATTATTTGGGAGATAATTATATTCGTTTGCTCTTTTATTAACTTTATATATCTACCTTTTGAGCTTAGTTTTGGAATTAGGAGAAACGTTCTATTTAGTATTCATATATCATTCTTATGCCCAATCATTTATTCTTTGGATATTTTGGTAAAAAGTAATACACAAACTTTCCAATAGGGAAATCACTTGCAGTAGCACTAGCAGATTTTAAAAGAATATTTAACTTCTTCATTTTTACTAGATGTTATTAGCCTAGTTAGCCTAAATTAGCTTATCTTTAAATTCTAAGGATCACAACTATTATTTTTTGTGAGAATTTTTAGGTCACTAAGAATCATAGATATAATAAGGGAATATTATTTTTCTAACACTTTTTATTCAGGTAGGTTATATTTAATAGAATATAGTTAATTTAAAGAAAATATTTAGATCATTTTTTAATAATATTATAGGTATAATATCTTTACTATTGCTATTTGCTGGGTCACTATTTTATGGACATTTGTTTGCATGCATTTGGTATTACGTAGGAACTCAAAATGATTAAGGATGGATAGATTTTAATCAATTAGATAGAAGTGATATTTATTCGAATTACATTTGTAGTTATTATTATGCAGTTGTAACAATGACCACCATAGGTTATGGTGATATAACTGCTAAAACAACTGAGGAAAGATTTGTAATGATTTTTTTGGCACTGCTATCTTGCGGTATTTTTGGCTTTACTATAAATTCAATAGGTAAAATTGAAAATAAATCTTTAATAAACATAAAATAAATTCATTTAAAGGCAACATACTGTCAGACTTTAAGTAAAAAAGCGATATGTATCTCACTGAATTAGGAAAACTCAATAAATATTTAAGTCACTATTAGGTTTCAACTGAAGTTCAAACAAATGCAAGAAAATATTTAAAGTTCGTTCATTAAGAGAAAAATAAAGATTAATTGTCAACTCTTTAGTCATTAAATAATCTATCTGATTATTTGTAGAAATAAATAAAAATGGAGGTTATTTCTAAAAAATTAAAATAAATACACTTTATTAGAAATCTGTTAAAAGAAGAAACTATCTTAAAGCTTTCTTTGCAAGTTTAAGAGAATATTTATTAGCCAGAATAAATAATTTTGGGCCAAAATGAAATAAAAGAACCAGCAATATACATAATTAATCACGGGAGAGTACAAAAATATTCTTAATATGATTTAACAGCTAAAGAAAATTCTATTATTGTATAATATTCAGAAATTTTTCAATAAGTTTCATCACATCAACTTATATTTTAATAAAATTAATAGGTATTGTAAGAAAAAGAAAATTTTGGGTTAATTGAATTTTTATCCAACAAAGAAAGTTCTGATTTTAACTTCAAAAGCAAAGAATTAACATCAATATTTTCATTGTAACTCTCTTCCTTTTTAAAAGTAATAAAATAAGATAATGAAAGCTATGAAAAATTCTGTTATATTAGAGACTAAGTGATTTATTAGAAATATTTAAGTTAGGTTATTTGCCCTTGTATATCATGCTAAGCAAAAAATCACACTTTGAAAGAATGTCCTTGTATTTTTTACAATTCAAGATGTGTCAGCATAACAAAAAACTTTTTGAAATAAGGTAAATTACATTTAAAGATAAAACGCTCAGCAAGAAAAAAATAAAATAGTTGGAAGCTAATTGAACTAAATAAAATAAAAGTGTCGGATTTTTAAAATGACAATATTAATTAACTATCATTTAATGAGTGCTCATAAATAACTGAAGAAGAAGAAGAATAAATTGATAATATTTAATTTAAAACTCATGAACTTTAAGTGTCAGATTTAGAAGCAAATAAAATTCACTATAATTTAAGCCTTTAAAAAATTATTTAAGAAGAAAGAGATAATTTTATTTCTTATAGAACCGCAGAAGTTCATAACGAAGATGAATGCTCAATAGGAAGAATTGGCTCAGAACTAAAACCATAAATTATGATTTAACAAAGAAAAAATTAACCTTACGATGAGCAAAAGTCAGATGAAATAAAAAAGTTGAATAGCAATTTAATTGACCATTAACCAGATGAAGAAATAGTTCGATGTAATATACAAATCTTTTTGATTTAATTTAGTAATTTAAATACTTTTAGTTATGTATTTTGAAAAAATATAACTTAGAAGCTCTAGCAGTATCTCTTAACTCTTCAAAAAATATTTCGCAGGCCATTCATTCATCAGTAAATATTGTATAGAATTAGAGCTAGTACTTCATATAAAATATAATCTAGCAAATCAAAGAAATGAAATAGCTTTTATCTTAAAATTTGTAATTTTTAATTAAGGAATTAATTAAGGAATTTAAATTAAATTATTTAACATTAAAATAATTAATTAGAAATTCTCAAAAAATAAATCAAAAATAAGAAAATATTTCCAAGTTAAGCAACAAGAAAATAGATTCATCTAGCTTATTTAATCTGAAAAGAGAGCTTAGCACTAGTTTAAATTAAATAAATAATAATGCTAAACATAAAGCATAAAGTTCACATACACTACTACCAATTTAAACTAATAAGTCTTTAGCTGAGCTTGAATTTTAGAATGAGGAATTTGACAAATTTCACTAATTTAAAATTTATTACCCTGATGGTAATTATGATATTGTTATTTCAAACATTAACAAAACTCGTGTCTAATTTAAGATTCCTTAAATGTTAAAATATTTAGTTCATAAGAAAAATAATGAAAAATATAAAAATATATTAATTTGATCATTCAATTTAAATTATAATTTACCTAATATTAATCTAAGCTTTCTAGCTCATTCTCAGAATTAAGAATCGAGAACTAATTTTATTAGTCTTTTATGTACTTACTTTAAAATATAAACAATACTAAGCTCAATAAATATGTATGAAATATAATTTTATTTTTTATCCTTTTTCTCCGCTTATATATATTTTTAAAATGGCTTTATTGTTTGTGAATAATAACTTTATTTACTTTTATAACATTTACTTTAATAAATAAATTCAATTTAATTAAATTAATAAATTTATGTTTTAAAATTTATTGTTATTTAAATCAATTTATGTTATTTCTTACAACTAATTTCATACAAATCTATTAAATTTTAAATATTTAATATTTTTAAGATATTTTTTTTAGAGTAAGCTATTAAAATTATTTTAAGAGCTACAAACATACTCCTGAAAACATCTTCTATATTTTAAATATTTTTTTTAATTTCTTTGATATTTTAGATATTTTAATAAGCTAGATAATAGATTTTCTAGACTCTTTGTATGCTCTGTATTTTTATTATTTTCATATTTTTAAAAAACCTTAGAATCTTGTTCTAAATGAAAGAAAATATAAAATTAATCACTATATGTAAGTAAATATATTAATTTTATATTAACTTTATTTAATACATTCGATTTGATATCAATTATTTAACTTTTAAGCAAGATAATTAATTTTCTTAAATCAATAAATATTATATCTTTTATTTATTTATTAAAAATAAATCTAATTAAATAAAAATCTATTTTAAGAATCGTTGATCTTTAGTAGTAACAAATCAAAGCTGTATATGAGGGCAAAAAATTTATGATTTTTAGAAAAATGATTTTCTTGATCTGAAAATATCTAAATTTGAAATAAACCTAGTATTTGTAAGATATCCATATTTATTAGTTTAAGCAATTTTATTAATTTAAAAATTATTTTTTATCAATAAAATTATTTAAAGAGCCTTTATCCCTCTAAAAAATATACTTCTAAATTATTTAGGTGTTCTAGATAGTATTACCGAATAGATAAAAACACTAATTATACTTTTTTTGTAAATTTTGGAGTAATAATTTTTATAAACAAAAAAATAATCAAATATATATTATCCATTTTATTTTAAATATAAAAGACAAATTTTTTTTGTTTGTTAATGTGTTAAATAATTAATCATTAAAATAAAAAATGTACATTCAATAAACTTCTAAGATAAATTTTTTTAATAAATAACTAACAAAAAAGACCAAAAGTTATTGCATTGATAATGATAGATTTTAATTGTGAAAAAAATTTTTGATTAAATTATAAAATTTATCCACTAATAAATTAAAAATAATTAAAGAAAGTTCTTATAAATAATCAAAGAACATTTTGTATTATTGATAATACTAGTAAAGAATATATTTTTTATAATTGATATAATGCTCTAAAATTAGCTCATAAATTACGAAAATTCCACGTCCTTTTAATTCAAAAAGCCACTTTAGGATGAATTTAAAAGCTTCGAAAATTCTTTAAGCTTTTCTAATAGCACAACAAAGAATCCATTCATCAAAGTAAAATAAGTTAGTGTGGTAGACATATTAAAAGGTGATGATTTAGATTCAATTTAATCTTAATGCAGAATTACATAAAATAATTTGCATAAATTTAGTGAAAATAATATCAATGAATAAAATCATGATTTGGATTCATCTCTTTCTTAAGAATCTTTTAAATGCAAATAAATAATTGAAGAAAAAGAAGGATGCTGTATGTTTTACTTATAAAATATTTAATTTTTTTTTTAAGTAATAACACATAAAACAGTAAATAGTCATGAAATATAAGTAGATTGGAGTTGCTATGACTCTCAGTTAAAAGGAAAATAATCTGAAAATGAGTAAATTAAATTTTTATTTTATAAGCTTGATCCAATAAGTACAAATTATGATTAAATGTTAAAAAAATTGAGTTTTAGTTTAAAAGTAGAACTTATTAAACAAGCTAAAACCTCTTTATATTAAACTAATACAAAAGTAAATATATATTGAAAAGAAAATAATAATTTATATTAATTAAATAAGATTATTTTTAAAATGTTTTTAATCTTTAAAACTTTTAAATTATTAATTGAAAAATGTTAAATTAAAATATAATTTTTAAAAATAAGGGTAAAAAGATTAAGCTTTACATAAATTATAGGACAGTTAGTTAAGAAGAAAAGAAAAAATAATATTGAGCTAGAATACATTAATTCTAAGGATATTTGGAAAAAGAAATGGTTAGGAGTTCTTTTTTATGTTTCAAAGTTTTTATATCTAGCTAAGCAATGTTAAAAAGTATTCAGAGCTTCCTTATTAACTTCATTTTAGTTACATTTAATAGGAGATGCTTCTAGTGACTTTGAGTAAAATGAAACTTTCAGTAAGAATGATCTCCGTTAAATAGTAACTTACAAGAAATTCAATAAATGTATTTCTCAAAAAACATTAAAGAATTTTAAGAAAAGAGTTAGAAAATACATTTCTTGCATTTAGAATTTTTTGATTTGGTTTTCTCTTACTTATTAAAAAATAATAAAGAAATTTTTAAGTGTCTTACCTTTAATTAGCTCATAATCTCCACTTTACATTTTTTGGGAAACAATAACATTCTTTTGCTCTTTTATTAATTTCATATATCTTCCTTTTGAAATTAGCTTTAATATTTAGAGAAGTCTTCTTTTCTCATATTATTTATAAGTTTTTTGTCCAATTTTATACTCTTTGGATATTCTCATTAAAAGCAATACCTAGAATTTCCAATAAGGAAATCACATTTAGCAGCATAAACAGATTTTAAAAGAATATATAAGATCTTCTTTTATACTAGATCTCGTAAGTTTAATTAGTCTAAATCAGAATATTTTCAAATTCAAAGGTTTATAACTGTTATTTTTTGTCAGGATATTTAGATCTCTAAAAATAATAGATATAATTAGAGAATATTACTTTTCAAATACATTCTACTCAGGTAAAAATTATTTTGGCAATTTTAAATCAAATAAAAATTATAAATAAATTTACTTGAACTTTTTAACGTAAACTATTTATGTTCTTGATAGTCAAGGATAATATTTGTAAAAAATTAAATATTTATTACTATATTAAATAAATTAACATTTTGTGTGTTTTTTACTTAACTTACTTATTGGTTTTATTTTGAATCAAATAAATAGGAATTATATCATTGCTTTTGCTTTTTGCAGGATCTCTTTTTTATGGACATTTGTTTGCATGTGTGTGGTATTATGTTGGGAATTAAAGTGAATAAGGATGGATAGATTTTAATTAATTAGATAGAAGTGATATTTATTCGAATTACATTTTTAGTTATTATTATGCAGTTGTAACAATGACTACAATTGGTTATGGAGATATAACTGCTAAAACTACTGAAGAAAGATTTCTCATGATTTTTTTGGCATTACTATCTTGTGGTATTTTCGGATTTACAATCAATTCAATAGGTAAATTTGTAAAAAAAATATGATTAAAATCTTATATCTATCCATATTTATAGGTAATATACTCTCTGATTTTAAGTAAAAGAGTGATACTTATCTCACAGAACTAGGAAAGCTAAATAAATATTTAAGTTTCTATTAAGTTTCTTCCCAAATCCAAACAAATGCAAGGAAGCACTTAAAGTTTGTTCATCAAGAAAAAAACAAAGATTAATTATCAACTTTTTAATCTTTAAATAATTTGTCTCAAGATTTGCAAAATTAAATAAAAATGGAAGTTGTTTCTAAAAAATTAAAATAATTACAGTTTATTAGAAATATTTTTAAAGAAGAAACTATTTTTTAGCTTTCTCTTTAGGTTAAGGAGAGTATTTTTTAACCAGAGCAAATTATTTTAGGATAGAATGAAGTAAAGGAACCAGCAATATACATAATTAATCATGGGAGAGTGCAGAAGTATTCTTAATACGACTTAACAGCGAAAGAACATGCTATTATTGTAAAATTATATTTAATTATTTAGCTTTTAATTTATTTGAATTTTATGAAATAGGAATTAAAGGAAAAAGAAAATTTTGGTTTTATTGAATTTTTTATGAACTAAGAAAAATCTAATTTTAATTATAAAAGTAAAGAGCTTACCTCAATATTTTCTCTATAGCTCTCTTCTTTCTTGAAAATAATACAATAAGATAACGAAAGCTATGAGAAATTCTGTTATATTAGAGACTAAGTTATTTATTAGTAATATTTAAGCTAAGTTAGTTGCTCGTGTCTATCTTGCTAATCAAAAAATCATACTTTGAATGAGTGTCCTTCCATTTTTTATGATAAAAGATATGTAAGCATAGTCAAAAAATATTTACAACAAGATTAAGAATAGAACTATAAAAAGCGCAAAGCAAAAAATAAATAAAACTGTTGGAAATTATTTGACAAAAATTAAAGTTAAGCCATAGATTTTCAAAATGATAATATCAACTAGCTATCATTCAATGAATGTTCATAATTAACTGAAGAAGATGGAGATGATAAAGATGAATTGATTAATAATAGTAAAGATTTTTGTTTTAAGGAACTAGAGGCGATAGAGGCTGAACCAAGAAAAAGTATTTTTACTCAAAATTTGCTAAAAATAAGTGAAGACAGAGAAAATTTGTATTCATTTAAAACCGGCGAGGTTTTAAACGAAGATGATTGCTCAATTATAAATATTGGTTCAGAATTAAAACCATAAATTATGATTCAACCAAGAAAGCATAACATGTACGACATTCAAAAATCAGAAGAAATTAAAAAATAGAGTAGTCATTTAATCGAATAATAACAAGAAGATGACTTATTTAGATGTAAATAAAAAAATTTAATTAAAATAATAATTTTTTATTGAATTTTTTTTTAATTATAAAAATTTATTTGTATGATTAGAATCTCTTAACTCTCAAAAAAATATCTGCTATCTTAATCAATCTTCCCTAAATGTTGCCTAAAATTAGAATCTTAATACTATATAGTGTTTGATTTAGAATCTGAAAGATTTTTAGATATTCCTATTATAAAATTAGTAAATTTAAAAAGCTTAAAATAATATTTTACTCTTTTTTTTTTTCTATATAATTTAAAATTAGAACCACGCTAAAAGCTCCTTTTAGATAAGGTAATCTAAACAAGCTAAACACTAAAAGAATAGATTCATCTTCTATGATTCTCAATTTAAAAAAGGAGTTCAGTTCTAGTCTGAATGGTTCGAGTAGAAATGTTAAATATGCCAAAGAGTATTCGCAAATATTTTAGGAAATTAAAATATAAAAGAAAAAATCATAATCAGAAATGCAGTTTAATGAAGAAAATATTGACAAACTTCACCAGTTCAAAATATATTATCCTTAAAACAATTACGACATAGTAATTTCTAATTTTAATAAAACTCATTTATAATTTAAAATTCCTACGGTCTTAAAAAATTTGAAGATAAAAAAAAGAATATGAAAGCTAATCATTAAAATTGATAACCCAATAATTTTATCTTTATTTTGTAAACTTATAAATTTTTTTTTGTGATTATTGTAAATAATTAAGTTAAAAATAATATTTTAAAATGAATACTATTATTTTAGATAAAGAAATTTTTTGTATACTTAAACCAATGTAAAATAATCATCCTAACCTTTTAAATAAAATATTATTGTAGAAATATAATTGTAAGATTAATGATTATGGTAAATATTTTAAGCTGAGCTAACTAATCAGTATAAAAAGGTAAGAAAAAAATTGTTTTTTAATTAATAACTCAATTAAGGCAATCAACTAAGAGATTAAAAGGCTTAGATGCATATCTAAACTAAGAATAAACTTAATTTATTAAAGATCTCATTAACATTTAATATATTTTTGTGTTAAATCTACCAAAAAGCTATTTATGTTATTTAGGTACCTTTTTAATTATTAAATATTTTGAATATTAGTTTTTATTATCAGTCCTTAGTTTAGTGACGATTTATCAAATAGGTCTTAACGTATTATATGCAAACTCTATAAATATTAGAAAATTACAATCTTAAAGATTCTTGGTGAATATTTAAAGATTTATTAGTAATTATTTTATTTGAATAAAAAATATAAATTTAATAACTTCAAAATAAATAATTAAATATAATTATTTAATGTGTTTTAAAAGTCTGTTGCTCAGCTAAACTAGCTTTAAAATAATAAGGTATTAAAATTATATTATTTTCTTTTAAATTTATGCTATCATAAATGAATAATTCAAACTCAAAAAGATTTGATTGATTGTAAATTTGGATTAAAAATAATTAAATGAATTTTAAGCAATAAGTATTTAGGTTCAAATATTCTTTTAATAAACTAATTAATGTTTTTACAAATACTAAATATCTTTATTTAAGTAAAATGAGCAATTAAAATCGTTTTTTCTTCAATTTAATAACATGAATTCATTACTGGTTTTAATTGTTAAAAAATTTAAAAAGATTGCTTTTTAAATTACAATCAATAGATGTTTTATTTATCAAAAAGGAAATTATAATTTACTTTAATAATTTTTATATTTTAATTTAATTCATTATAGTTAATAAAATTTATTAGCGTTCTATATTATTCCCAAAACTGTCTAAATATAAAAAAAAAATTAATTAAAAAATATATCTTTTGATTTGGTTGGTTAATACCTCTATATTCTTTTATTGTTTTGTTACTTAATTAAAAATAAATTTTTTACTAAATTAAATTTGATAAAACTAATATAAATTTCAACGTTTTGATATTTTAATTATTAATTGACTTTTAGTTAATTTTTTTATTCTTAAACTATAATTTTATCTTTACACAGTTCAAATATTTATTAGTGATTGTATTTTTGGAATAAATGTTTTTAATTTAAATAGTTACCAATAATTTCTAAAAATATTTTTTTGAATGTCTAATAACAGTTTATAAAGTATGAAAATTATTTAAAAAAGAATTATTTGTTTATTAAGATTTAATGTAAGCCCTTCAGAATTAATACCATTGATTTATATTTAATGAGGAAATGTTAAGTCATTAACTAAATTAAGATTATGTATTTATTTTATTAAAAAAATCATTTTAAAGTAAAATTATTTGTTTGAAAAATGTCCAAATAAGAATTATTTAATTTTTTAATTTAAATTGATCAATTATCATGCTTGTGTTAGAGAAGAATTGTTATCAAATCAAAACTAATAAGTTTAAATGTTTTTAGTAATTAAAATTGATTAATCAAAATATTGAATGATAATTATATATTAATTTTTTTTACAATACAGATTATATTTAATAAAACTCATACTGATTTAAGAACCTATTTAAAAATTGGCTAAGCAAAGAAGAAAATAAATGAATTAAAACCAACATTTTATTTATGATAATTATATGCATAATTAATATGCAAAGAATTTATAGGAATTAAATAAAAGTGCTGAAAACTCTTAAAGCTCATTTAGTAGCGTAAAGAAAAATCCTTTTATAAAAGTAAGATAAGTAAGTGTAGTAGACATTTTAAAAGGTGATGATTAAGAATCATTTTAATCCTAAACCAAAATAACATAAAATAATATACAATAATTTAGCTAAAATGTAATACATGCATAGAATTAGGGATATAATTCACAAAATTCGCAAGAATCTTACTAATGCAGCAAAATAATTGAAGAAGAATACAGTATCTACAAACATTTACTAAGAATGAATAAATTAATAAAGATTATTTTTTTAGGTATGACAAATAAAACTGATGGAATGGATATTTAAGTAGATTACAGCTGCGATGAATCTCATCAGAAAGCTACAGAAACATAAAATGATCAAATGTAATTTAACTTTAAAGCTTATTTATTACTAAAAGGAAATTAGTAAATTAATTGATAAGACAAAGTAGAAGTTTTTTCGTAAGAAAGAATATTCTTATTATTGATTTAGATTGTAGAAGTAGAAAAAAAATTACTTTAAAATATAAAAGGCATTACTGTATAATTCAGATTTTTATAAAATACCTCAGTTAATTTATTAAAATTATTCTGAAAAAACTAAAAATCTCTTTTTCATAATTCTATTTCAAATAACTTGATGTATTTTTTTATTTTATAATAAAAAATTAATCTTAAAAACTAAGACTATATGTTTTATATTTAGATTTTCTAAATTTAATGTGATTTTTGCAAAAATAATTTTTAAAATTTTGAAATGATTCATTTTTAAAATGTTTTATTTAAAATTAGGGGAAATAGATAAAGCTTTACCTAAATTATAGGCTAATTAGTAAAGAAGAAAAGAAAAAATAATATTGAATTAGAAAATATTAATTCAAAGAATGTTTGGAAGAAGAAGTGGTTAGGAGTACTTTTTTATGTATCTAAATTTTTGTATTAAGCAAAATAAACCTAGATGCTTTTCAGAGCGGCTTTGCTAACTTCTTTTTAATTGCATTTAATAGGCGATACTGCAAGTGATTTTGAGTAGAATGACAATTTTAGTAAACTTGATTTACGTAAAATGCTGTCTTACTCAAAATTTAATAAGTGCGTTTCTTACAAAACATATAAAAATTTTAAAAAAAAAGTTAGAAAATATTTTAAATGTTTCTAGAGTTTATTAATTTGGATTTCTTTAAATTATTTTAAGCTAATAAGGAAAATATTTTCAGCTATTCCTTTAATAAATTCTCAATCTACATTTTATATCATTTGGGAAACAGTTATATTCTTTTGCTCTTTTATCAATTTTATTTATCTCCCCTTTGAATTAAGCTTTGGAAAAGAAAGAAATCTCCTTTTTAGTGTTCACATATCTATTATATGTCCAATCATTTATTCTTTGGATATTTTAATAAAAAGTAATACATAAACCTTCTAGTAGGGAAGTCATATCTAGCAGCATTAACAGATTTTAAAAGATTATTTAACTTCTTCTTTTATACTGGATATTATTAGCTTAGTCAGCCTAAATGAATATATATTTAAATTCAAAGGTTCGTAGCTGTTATTCTTTGTTAGGATATTTAAATCACTAAGAATCATAGATATAATAAGAGAGTACTATTTTTCTAATACATTTTATTCAGGTAAATTCAACTATGATAAAAATTTATCAAAATTAGTATTAAAATGCATTTATTATTATTAATTAGGTATAATATCATTGTTTTTACTTTTTGCTGGTTCTTTGTTTTATGGTCACTTGTTTGCTTGTCTTTGGTATTATGTAGGAACATAAAATGATTAAGGATGGATTAACTATAATTAATTGGATAGAGACGAAATTTACTCTAATTATATTTGTAGCTATTATTATGCCGTTGTAACAATGACTACTATAGGTTATGGCGATATAACTGCTAAAACAACTGAAGAAAGGTCTGTCATGATCTTTTTAGCATTACTTTCTTGTGGTATTTTTGGCTTTACCATAAATTCAATAGGTAAAAATTGAAAAAATTATAACTAATATTATTAACCATATTTTTTTATTAGGTAATATTCTCTCCGATTTTAAGCAAAAGAGTGATATGTACCTCACAGAGTTAGGAAAGCTAAATAAATTTTTAAGCCACTATTAAGTTTCTACTTAGGTTCAAACTAATGCAAGGAAATACTTAAAGTTTGTTCATCAGGAAAAAAATAAAGATTAATTGTCAACTCTTTAGTCTTTGAATAATTTGTCTGATTATTTGTAGAATTAAATAAAAATGGAGGTTATTTCTAAAAAATTAAAATAAATACACTTTTTTAGAAATATTTTGAAAGAAGAAACTATATTGAAGCTTTCTCTGCAAGTTAAAGAAAGTATCTATCAGCCAGAGCAAATTATTTTAGGATAAAATGAAGTAAAAGAACCAGCAATTTACATAATTAATCATGGGAAAGTGCTGAAATATTCATAGTACGACTTAGTTGCAAGAGAGAATTCTATTGTTGTAAAATAATATTTATATTTATTTTATGCTAAATAGCTTCTAATTTTTTTGAATAAAATAAAAAGGAATTGAAAGAAAAAGAAAACTTTGGACTAATTGAGTTTTTCACGAACAAAGAAAACTCTAATTTCAATTTCAAAAGTAAAGAACTCACCTCAATATTTTCTTTGTAACTCTCTTCCTTTCTAAAAATAATTTAGTAGGATAATGAAACATATGAAAAATTCTGTTATATTAGAGACTAAGTTATTTATTAGTAGTATTTAAGTTAAGTAAATTACTCTTGCTTATCATGCTAATCGAAAAACCACACTTTGAAAGAATGTCCTTGCATTTTTTATAGTTCAAGAAAAGTTAATATTGTTAAACAAAACTTAACACTTGAAAAAGAAATATCAACTATTAAACGCTCAACAAAAAAGAAATAAAATTGTTGGAGGTTGTTTGAACTTAACAATTCAAAGGCTTTAGATTTTTAAAATGATAATATTCATTAGTTTTCATAAAATGAATGCTCTTAAACAACTGAAGAAGAATAAAATGATGAAAATGGGTTTTATATTTAGGAACAAGAAACACCAGAATTAGATCCAAATAAAATACTTTTTAATTAAAATTTATTAAAAATAAATGAAGAAAGAGAAAATTTTGTTTAGCATAAAACATCAGAAGTTATAAATGAAGATGATTGTTCGATTGGAAGAATTGGCTCAGAACTAAAACCATAAATTATGATTCAATCAAGAAGAAATCAACCTTATGATTAACAAAAATCGGATGAAATAAGAAGGCAAAACAGTAATTTAATAGATCATTAACTAGATGAAGAAATAGCTCGATGTAAAAATTAAATTAATTACCTTGAAAAGAAGCTTCATTCTTTTCATTCAGTAAATAAAGTATTTTTATAAACATTTTTGAATAAATAAAAATTAGAGGGGCAAGTAGTGACTCTAAATTCTCAAAAAAATATTCCTTAACCCATCCACTCTTCAATTAATATTCCTTAGACAATTCACTCTTCAATGAATATTCCTTAAAATTAAAGCTAATATTTGATCTAGAGTTTAATATAAAATTTGAAAGAAATCCAACTACTTTTATCATAAAATATGTAAATTTAATTAATTATAAAAAAAAATATTGACGTTTTAAATATGAAAATAATAAATTAGAAGTCCTCAAAAAGTACATTAAAAATAAGGAAACATTTCGAGACTAAATACGAAAAGAATGGAATCATGTAGTATTTTTAATTTTAAAAAAGAATAGAGTTCTAGTTTAATTGGGTCAAATAATAATGTTAAGTATGCTAAATCTATTTCACATACGCTAATACCCACTCAGACTAAATAGTAAAAGTCAATCGTAGAGTTTGAATTTTAAGAGGAAGAATTTGATAAATTACATTAATTTAAAATTTATTACCCACTGAGCAATTATGATGTTGTTATTTCTAATGTTAATAAATCTCAACTTTAATTTAAGATCCCTTAAATGCTAAAATATCTGAAGCTTAAAAAAAGGAGTTAAAACGAAAGTAAAATTATAATCTGATTACTTGATACGAATTTTTTATTTTTTGAATTACTTACTTGTAATTAATATTTCAACAATCGACGATATATGGGATAAGTTAAAACAAAAAACCTTTGCCATCTAGAAATTTATTTACATTCAAAATATCTAATGCGTTGTACAAATAACCTTAAATTTATAGATGTAATATATTGTAAATTAAGAGTATATATTAGATAGTTCAGGTATGAACCCAGCACCTCATATATTCTAGAAATTTAGAAATTTTTTTTCATTTTGCACATTTATTTGTAGGAAAAAAATTATTTGATTCAAAATTAATAAAGTTAACTAAAAATAAATTATATAATAAATTTTTGAATTTATATATTTATCAATAAGTTAAATTTGATAAAAGGAAAATTTTTTTATTTAAAAATATTAATGTCGTATATTTTAAAGAGAATCGTTTGATAAAAGATTAAATGAATATAAAATAAATTATTTTTTATGTTTTAATAAATCTTTTATTTGTATCAATTTTTTTTATTTATTTTTTTAAAGTATTATTTCAATAATAAAATATAAAAACATTTATTTTTTTTAGTTAAATTTTAGACATGTCAATTATAATTCTAAGACTCTTTAAAAAAATTTTCACTTTGATAAATTAAAATAATTGGCATTATTAACACATAAAATGTTAAATTTGAATTGGCTTTTTATTGTTTAGTAAAAAACTATGTCTAATAATTTGTTTATTCATTAACTAATTAATTAGTAATATTAATAATAGAAGTTATTTTCTGATTTAAAGAGTACACTTATTTATTAGTAAAAAGAAATAGCTAAAAAAACAAAAAGTAAGCAAAATGAATTAAAATCAACAATTAAATAATTAAAACTAAGTGAGTTAATTGTCAAAGTCGTCGTAAGATGAAAATAAAGTTATAGAAAACTCTTAAACTTCATTAAATAGCTCAAAAAATTCCCCATGTTTTAAAGTAATGTAATTAAGTGGAGTAGGCATATTAAAAGGAGATGATCAGGTTTCAGTGTTGTCTTTAAGCAAAATAATATAAAATAATATGAATTAAATTAGTTAAAATTATGTTTAAGAAGAAAGTCAATGTTTGGATTCTTCTCATACTTATGATTCTTAGTAACGAAGCAAATTAATTGATGAACAATACAGTATTTTTTATTTTTAATATGGATAAATCAACAAATAATTATTTTTAGGAATAGCATACAAAACAGAGAAGGACCAAAAAATATAAATAGATTGTAGCTAGGACTACTCTAACTAATAAGCTAAAGAAACAGAAAATGAGTACACTTTATTTTTATTTGTATAATAAAATTCTTACAGCATAGATTTATTAAAATAACTAACTGATTTAGTAGAAGTTTTTAATCTAATATCTCATCATATTAAACTAAATTAAATCAAAAGAAAATTTAAAAAATAAAGAAATTAAATCATTTTTTATTGAATTATTTTTAAAGTATAAAGAATTCTTTAAGTTTGCTTTCTTTTATATAAAAACTAAAATTTTATTTATTTTATAAACTATCAAGCTAATCTAGTAAAAAACATAATTTTTACATTTTCTATTATAAATTAGCGTTCAAAAATAGAGCTTTACATAGATTATAGGTTAGCTAATCAAGAAGAAGAGAAAAAATAATATTGAATTACAATATATAAATTAGAAGGATATTTGGAAAAAAAAATGGTTAGGTGTTCTTTTTTATGTATCAAAATTTTTATACATAGCCAAGCAGTGCCAAAAGGTTTTCAGAGCTTCTTTATTGACTTCATTTTAGTTGCATTTAATAGGTGATGCTTCTAGTGATTTTGAGTAAAATGAAAGCTTTAGTAAGATTGATTTCGGTAAAATCCTATCTTACTCTTCATACAATAAGTGCTTTTCTTATAAATCTTTCAAAAATGTGAAGAAAAGAATTAGAAAATATATTACTTGTTTATAAAGCTTTTTGATATTTATCTCTTTAAATTATCATAAACTAGTAAAGAAATTCTTTACAGTCCTACCACTAATAAATTCCTAATCTAAATTTTACATATTTTGGGAAACAATAACATTCTTTTGCTCTTTTATCAATTTCATATATCTCCCTTTTGAGTTAAGTTTTGATATTTAAAGGAGTCCAGCTATTTCAGCTTATTTACAATATTTATGTCCAATTATTTACACATTTGATATTTTGATTAAAAGCAATACCTAAAATTTCTAATAAGGAAATCACATTTAGTAACATAAACAAATTTTTAAAGAATATATAAGCTCTTCTTTTATAGTAGATTTCATAAGTTTAATAAGCCTAAATCAGAATATCCTCAAGTTTAAAGGTTCATAATTGCTATTTTTTGTCAGGATATTTAGATCTCTAAAAATAATAGATATAATTAGAGAACATTACTTTTCAAATACATTCTACTCAGGTAAAATATTTAATTTAAATCAAACAAAAATCATTATTAATTAGCATAAAAATTCTTTAGTATCATCAGTGATTTATTTAAAATTAATTTGGCGCTTATTTAATTTTTTTATTACCTTATTTTTGAGATATTTAAAAAGAATATTTTTAAGAGAACTTATTTATTGTATAATTATATAGGCATTATATCTTTATTTTTACTCTTTTCAGGATCTCTTTTTTATGGCCATTTATTTGCTTGTATCTGGTATTATGTTGGAACTTAAAGTGAATAAGGGTGGATAAATTCTAATTAGCTAGTAATCAGTGATATTTATTCTAACTATATTTGCAGCTATTATTATGCAGTTGTGACCATGACTACTATAGGATATGGAGACATTACTGCTAAAACAACTGAGGAGAGATCTGTAATGATTTTTTTGGCATTACTATCTTGTGGTATTTTTGGTTATACTATAAATTCAATAGGTAAAGTTGAAATTAGCTTAAGTAAAAATTAATATAAACCCTTATTTATAGGTAATATACTATCAGATTTTAAGCAAAAGAGTGATACGTATCTCACAGAATTGGGAAAGCTCAATAAATACCTAAGTTATTATTAGGTTTCATCTCAAATCCAAATTAATGCAAGAAAATATTTAAAGTTTGTACATCAGGAAAAAAACAAAGATTAACTATCTACATTTTAGTCTTTAAATAATTTGTCTGATTATCTGCAAAACCAAAT